>JAUMHM010000087.1:11663941-11679236 GCA_032362435.1 Melikaiella ostensackeni | reverse complement strand
ATCCGGGAGTATATAAAATCCCTTGCTCTTGTGGCAAAGTCTACATTGGAGAAACCGGGAGAGCGGTAAGCCAACGTCTAAAAGAACATGAGAGTAAAGTCAGGCTCAAACATTTCACGCAATCAGCACTAGCTGAGCATCATATCGAAACAGGACATAGCATTTTATTTGACAAAATAACCGTCATCGCAAAAACATACAATATTTTTTCAATAAAACATAGAGAAGCAATCGAAATCTTAAAATTCCCTAATAACATCAAAAGGGACAATGGATATAATACCAATCCGATTTGGCTTACCGTCCTCCCAGGTTTTTTGAAAAAGACTTGATTGGACAATCGGGTACGACCAGTTCCCACGGGGGGCGCTGTGGCCAATCACAGGCATCGTAGAGAGTATATATAAGAAGAACAGAACTTGAAGCTTCAGTTTCAGGTTAGCTCTAAAAAAGTGAATTGCAGTGTTCACGAAACGTCGGCAAGATTCGTAGTTTTGCACACGATTGAAACCCGAATCATCTCCTTTTATTATAATGAATCATGGTGAAAGCATTAAATCTATATATTTATATTTTTGCTTGCATCACACTAGTTTACACAAAAAATGTACCAGGGGAAAGAGTTTTTGAGACTAATTGTGGGTTGCTGAAAAACAAAATAATCTTCATTTATTTTTCCAAACAAGCGCTTTCGAGATGTTTGCAAAAAAAAGTGTTTTTTTTTTATAAATTACTGGAATAAATCTTTATAACGGTTGATCGAATTAACAGAAACTGTGTTTCGTTCGAAAGGTATGATCATCCACTTTCCGACTATATACTGTCTGTGTCAATCGGATTAAATTTTTTTGGGTTACAGGCGATGAAAGTAAAAGAAAACTGGATACTCCGACCTTATTCAAAAATCACTCACTTTCAGCTGTTCCATTTTTTCGAAATTCATCGCCTATAGCCCAAAAAAATTTCAATCCGCTTGTCACAAGCAGTATGTCGTCGAAAAGAAGAACATACCTTTCGAATGTTATACATTTCACGTTAGTTGTATCAACCGTTCTCGAGATTTCTGTCAGTAACTGAAAAAAAGCCACAAAACACGTTATTTGCAAATATCTCCAAAATGCTTCTTTGAAAATATGAATGTGTGTCATTTTCTTTTTCAGCGACCCGAAGTTAATCTAGAAAACACTGTTTCTTTTAGGCACACACGATGAACCACAAATTTGTACACTAGTGTTATAGGCAGAAGTTGGAAGTATCATTCAATCCTAGTGATCAGTAACTGATATTATGCCTTGAAAATTTATGTTCAGAAAACCATTTACTTCGTTTTTACCAGAGATTCAACTAATTGAATTGAAAATTTTTATTTATTTCATTCAAGACTTGATAAATTTTGAGACTGAGTTCGAGCTGTGCATGCAGTACATCTCTGATTGTATATAAATCTGGAGAGAGAGATAAAAGATTTTGAAGTATATATTAAGATATATATATATATATATATATATATATATATATATATCATTAATGTCATTTGATAATAATTGCGTAAAACCAATGGCAGCAAAGCTCAACGTATTACTCTTTGCGAAGAAAACCAGAGTGACGTTCCCGAGGGACAGGACAGAAAAATGCAATATGGGTGTGGTAGAACGATGGCTCGAGCAGTATCTCAAACAAAAACTTCTGCAATAACTACGAAGATGGAACACAAGAAATCCTGAGTCAGCAAAAGGGGACCTCCTACTGCTTTCAGAAACACCGGGTAGGACACCATTATTGCTTTACATTTATGGATCCATTGTTCCATCCCTCTTCAACAACTACAGCAGAACAATACAGGACAGTGACGGAAGGCATCTGTAAATACTAAATAGACAAGCCAAGTGTTTACTTCTGGATCCGGTTTGAATTTTCAAGTTATTGCGGTACAGAGCAAATAAACCAGCTCTTTCTAGCCTCTATTACCTACAATCTACATTCATAACATGAATCAATTTAAAAAGCACAATATAAAAATGATAATACATGGTGGGCTGAACCAAATTTTATTAAAAGATGCTTGCATATGTGATTTTCTGGTTGATCATGGTTCCCTGGCATCGTATGAATGTTTTCGGACCAAATTTGAAATCATCGCCTCCTTGTCTGCCTGTCTGTCTGCCTGTTCGCTTTTTTTTTCCTGTCTGCCTGCTTGTTTGTTTCTAGAACTAATAAAATTTCCTTATTGTATCCACGATGGGGCTGAACCAACTTTAATTAAAGAATGCTTTTTATTTTTTTATATAATTCCTCGAGTTTAAAAGAAAAACTATAATCCCTATTAGAAAACAAATTTGACCTGTCTTTTTTGACCACGAAACGCTGTACCAAAAAAAATTTTGATCAGAAAATTCCTTTGAAGACATACTAACAAGCAGTCTGTCTCCAGCAAGTGTTTGCCTGCCTGTTGTTTGTCTGTCTTCAAAGGAATTTTTTAATCCAAATTTTCTTTGGTACAACGTTTTGTCGTCCAAAAAGACAGGTCAAGTTTGTTTCTGAAATGTATAATAGTTTTTCTTTTAAACTCGGAAAATTCTATAAAAAAATTGAAGCGTACCTTTTAATTACAGTTGGATTAGCCCCACCGTGACTCTACTAAGGAAATTTTATTAGATTCAGAAATTTTTTGGTTCGTGGCTCGAAGGAGAAAAGAAATCTTATTCTTCTCTTATTAGCTTCTCATCCAGCTATATTTAATGGATAAAGTGTACTTTTCAATAAATATATTGTAGGGTTGTTATTTGCGATTGATTGATTCCATTCAACCCCGTCGAAATAGACAAACAGCATGTTCAATTTTATATATAGATGTCAGTTTACATAAAACCTCTCAAATTTGAAATTAAAATTGAAATTGAAGCCTGAAATTGCGTAACAGACTTTTTATACAAAAAACAATTGACAGTCCGCAGGTTACGCTTTATTTAAATTTAAGTATAAATGAATCCCCGTTTTTCTCCGTGAGTACTGCACGGCACAAAATGCACAAAGGCTATAAATTGGCTCGAAAAAATGTATTTCACTGCATTGTCAGCAGACAACTCATACTGAAAGTTATGGAGCCGATATTGATCAAAGTTGAAGCGAGAAGAATAAGCGGAAATGATTCTACAAAACGACAGCGTTGCATCAAAAGCATCGCTGAATTCGAAAACAAAATATAGTTTTGTTATTCCTAATTCTTAGTGTAAAAAACGAATAAGGTAATTATTTAATGGGTCAAGATATAATCTAAATTAAAACTGTAAATTCAAACATCAGTTTAGCCTAGGATATATTAGAAGCTTGCAGCAGCTAATTCCAAGTTCCTGGAAGCATTCGCCGTGAGGAAAGCTAACTCAAAACAAAGAAAGTATAAAATTAACAGTCTGGAGTGAACTTTTGAAGAGCGGCAAGAAATTATAAGTTTTGTTATTGTTCTTACTTGATGCAGGATATTAAGCTTCCTTTTCATAGATTAACTTCAGTCTCCTATTAGTTTTTAGCCTCTAATAAAACATATTTCCTCTCCACTTTTATTATTATCTTCATAAAAACTCAGATATTTCGCGTCAGATGTACAATCTCATTTATACTGCCGTACAAAACAAGAAAGTGGTAACTACATTTGAAACTTGATTTTCCGATTCGCATTTGTTTTCAATATAAAATAATATTTTTATAATATTATAATAATGGATAATAATATTCCAATATAACAAAATTTATTTTTCAAGGATTTATTTTGCAGCTATTCTATAAAAAGAGCAAAATTTATCTAAGAGATGCTACTACTGATATTTTTTTTATTAAAAACTGAAAAACTGTAAATGTTTTTGGTCAGTGAACGTTAGTAATAATTAGTTAGCCATACAAGAGACAAAAAAGTTGAATAGTTTTCCCAGTAGTTCCTACTTTCAGTGGCCATTTCAGGAAGTTGGACCAACGAGTAGTTAGTTGTTCGTTAACCACTCGGACAGCTGGCTTCGCAAGGGAAAACATATACTAAAGAAGAATGGAGCTTTTAAAATTCAATAACATTTTTTTGGTATAAAAAAATGCTCTGAGTTGAAAAAAAATAATTAGAAAAATTTTGGATGAAGTTTTATTTTTGAAAATTGTTCATTTTGTGTATAATTGTACCTATTAAGCATTATTCTAAAACTTTGTTCAATTTTCAAAGTATCAATCAATCATCTTATAAGTGACTAACCCCTGAAATAATTCATCTACATTACAAGCATCTACTTTAAAAAATTACTTTCCTAATTATTAATATTACTCTCTGTTAGCTTTTCCTCTGAATTTAAATCAATGAGATTCAATGGAATTCGTTTGTATTCAATAGAATTCAACAGGATTTAACAGAATTCACTGGAATTAATTGAGGTCCCTGATGAGAATATATTTTCACGATAAAATACAACAATTTACAATAAAATACAACAATGTGAAAATTGTAATTTCCTTAAAAAATGTGTGATTAGTTTCAAAATTTTGTGAAAGTGTCTGCATTCTAGTAAATACTTTTAGTCTCTAGTAGAATCATTTTCTATCCTTTTTAACGATCTTTCAACAAAACAATAGAAGTAATTATAAATTTTTACAAAGAATTGAAACATTCACATTTTTGGATTTTATTACAATTTATTTTATTTCATTGTGAAAACACATTTCCACCAGGGATTCAATGAACTTTTTTGGAGTTATACTGAATTTAATAAAATTCAATGGGATTCAATAGAATTCAACCAAATGTAATGGTATTCAATTATCAAATACAATAAGATTTAATGGAATTTGAAAAAATTTCATTCCATGGAATTCACCGGAACTCAGCAGAATTCAAAATTATTCCGAGTGAATTATAAGTGAGTTCAACGGAATTCAAAGTGAATTGGTGTAATAACTTATTTATCAGGTATTTAATTTTAAAATGTCTGCATAACACTCAGCAATACATAAAAACATTATAATTTTTTTACGCTTGTATAAGTTTCTCATCAATCAATCGATTTAATGGATTCAGTGGAATTTGTTAATGTTTTACTGAATTCGACGAGATTCAATGGGATTCCAGGGTGGCCGTTGGACCGAGAAATCTGAAAAACCGGGAAATGACCAGGAATTTTTTGAGACCAAGAAAATCGGGAAATGACCATACAATGCAATTTAAAATAAGTACGTTCTCTACCTTTTTGAATGCTAAGTTCAATTGTTAACTTTTTCAAACAAGAAATCATTCAGCTTGTAATGCGTGATTCTAAAATATTTTACATGAAAAATTTTCCATTTTAGATCATTGTTTTGAAGTGTCCATTTTCAATTTGAAGAATTTCAAAATGCAGTTATAAAGACTTAAACAATTGAAAATTGTAAGCGCTTGAATTTGGAAATTTTTGATGAAAAACGTTCTAAGTTGATCATAGGTAAATGTAAATTAATTAATAATTCTTGAAACTGAACTGAAGTTCAAGTATTAAGAACTGAATAATAATTGATTTTACAAGACGACTCAGAATCTGTTTAAAATTAAACAATTTACAGATTTTAACATTGACAATTGAAGTGTATTAAGTATAAATCCTTAATGGTTGAACAAATATAAACGTCTGATTAAAACTTTATAAACTATTTTCAGTTTTAAAATAATTTCAAATTAGAAGATTCATAATTGAATGCTTTCATTAAATTTTAAATTCTATTTAAATATTGTTTTAGTCTAAAGTATTCCATTTTTAACCCATTCAATTTGAAACTTTTTAATTACAAAAAATGAACAATCTTTTAACATTTAGCAGTATTTGACTGTTCATTTAAATGGAATTTTGTTGTTTCTTATATTTTTACTAAGTTGAAGGCTGAAAAATTTGGTATTTTTAATATTTTTTATTGAGTTTTAGACGAGAAAAGTTTAGTTTTCAACTTTGGTGAGTTGGCAAGAGGAGATTTTATATTTTTAAGATTTTTATCGAGTTGGAAAGAACGAAAATTTGTTTTTAAGTTATAAAAGGCAAATTTTTATTTTTAACATTATTATTGAGTTGGACGGAAGGAACTTTTGGTTTATAATTTTTTCTTGTTTGGAAGAGGCGCTTTATTATTTTTTCAACATTTTTATTGAGTTGGAACTTAGAAGCCATGACATTTTTGTTACGTATTTTTTTTCTGAATTGAAAATGGTCATTTTTTCTTTTTAACATTCCTCTTGAATTGTAAGAAACGAACTTTCGGTTATTTTTTTCATAAATTGGAAGAGGGGCATTTTTCATGTTTAAAATCCTTATTGAGTTGAAAGAGAGCAAATTTTGATTTTCAAATTCTTCTGATTTGGAAGAGGGACATTTTTTTATTTTAAGATTTTTATTGAGTTGAAAGACAGGAAATCTTGGTTTCAATTTTTTCTGAATTAGAAGAGGACTTTTTTGTTATTTTCAAGATTTTCATCGAGTTGAAAGGCAGGAAACCTTGGTTTCAATTTTTTTCTGAATTGAACAGAGGACTTTTTTGTTATTTTCAAGATTTTCATCGACTTGTAAGGAAAGAAAGTTTGGTTTTTAAGTTTTTTCAAACTGGAAGGGGCACGTCTTCTGTTTCTATCATTTTTGTTGAGTTGCAGGGGAGGAAATCGTGTGTTTAAATTTCTTCTAAATTAGAAGAGAGACATTTCTTTTAAGATTTTTATCGAGTTAGAAGGGAGGAAATTTTGATTTTAACTTTTTTTGAATTGGAAGAGTAACATTTTTCTTTCTTGAAAATTTTATCGAGTTGGAAGGAAAGAAATTTTGGTTTTCAAGTTTTTCTAACCTTCAAGAGTTTTTATCATTTTTGTTGAGTTGGAAGGTGGGAAATTTTTGTTATTTTTTTTCTGAATTGGAAGAAGCAATTCGTTCCTTTTTAACATTTTTATTGAGTTGACTTGGGGCAAATTTGGTATTTCTAATATTTGAATGGAATAGGAAAACTTTTTTCAATTTTGTACTGAATCCGAAGAGGGACATGTTTCATTTTTAACATTGTCATTAATGTGAGTTAAACAGGAAGATTAGTTTAGATGCAGATCATTGAAAATGATAGCGTGGATTCATATTTTTTAACCAAATATTTTTGAAATGTTCAATGTATAAAAGATAAAAATGTAAAATTTTGCAGTTTAATGGCATTTAATTTGAAAATTTTCAATTGGAAAATGGTAAAAGCTTCCATTTTAACGTGCAAATTATTGATCGGTTGAATTTAAAATTTCAGAATTGAATTTTTTTTAAACTTTTAATTTTTACAAGCTTCAATTTGAAAAATTTTCAATTCAAAAGAGTTCAACTTTGAGTGCTTTAGTTTCCAGTTCAATTTTGATTCCTCCATGTGAAATAATTTTTAATTTTAAGAGTTCAATTTTTTAAATTTCAATTTAAAAAACTGGGAAAACTGAAAAAAAAACTAAACTGTGAAAAAACCGGGAAATTTTATTCCTCGATTAAGGCGGCCATTCTAAATTCATTGGTATTTCGAAATTTCATGGGATTGAATGGAATTCAACGAAATTTAATTGGATTGATTGTAATTAGTTGGTATTTAATGAAATTCGTTGGGATTCAGTGGAATTCCGTAAAATTCAAAGGAATCCGTTGGGATTCAATGGAATTGAAAGAGGCTCTGCTGAATTCAGAGAAATTCAATTTTTCTTGGAAAATGTCTGCATAAAACTTATTGATACACGAAAACCACCTTATTCTCTTAATCTTTCATAAAGTTTCTCATAAATTGAAATAGTTTTAATCCTTATCAAACGATGTCCAATCGAAATGATGATCTGACGGAAGGCGAAACTGTCGGATAAGATTGAAAATAGGGAAAAGTGAGCTATCAAAGGAAGAAGAAATAGAAAAGAAATAGAAAGAGAAGTATAAAAAGGAGCCCATGCCTCGTTTACAAATGCAAATGGTTACGACAGACCCTCGCATAAATGTACGAGTGCTCGCTCGTCCACGGGACTATTTCAGCCAACGAATCCGGAAACGAGCACTACTCGCTGTTTCCGGTTATCTGGAGTTACGAATCGTGACTCTCAATATTGGACGATGGCACTATTATTTTTTTTTCCTTTTTCCTACCCTCCCTTTACTTGTTGCCATTTCCTGATAAGCCAACAGGGCACACAAATAAAAAAACCCTTTGAAAAGAAAGCATTACTTTTATAGCAACATCGAATAAAAATTTGATGATATTTACTAAATTAAACGAGTAATCTTTATCAAAAAGTTGGATTTAGAAGAGAGGGGACTCTATGAGAATTTTTTAGTGAAAAGCATAGAGTTTGGAAGAATCAATCATATCGGAGACAGTTTGATAGTCGAAATTATTTTAGTTTCAAAAACGCCGTGATGTCAATTGCTATAGTTTATTTAATAGTATATTGCGTATAAATAGGGAGGCGAAGGCCTTTTCGTGATAAATGCAATGTTTTTAGGACGAGTGGTAGCTGAGGGCGCTGAAGGCGCCCGAACCGAAGACGAGTCTAAAAACAGTGCTCGAGTCACGAAAAATGCCTCCCACGAGAAACGCACGATACTTTTTACAACAAGATCATGAAAATCTAATAATTTTTAGGGTGAGGGAGGGCGAGAGAAGCACCGTGGACGGCCCAGGGTGAAGCCCTGTTGGAGGTGCTAGGAATTTTTCAACGAGAAAAAGTAGATAAATATGCGGCTAAAGTTTTGTATTCTCTAATCTGGATATGGTCGTCAATACTAATCGCGCTTCGTAGGATCAAGTAATGAGAAAAGTGGATGGCTTGAAAATTTTCATTAATTTTTTGTAGTAGACAATCAAACAATTTTCCAACGTAATGGCTTCATTTCCCGATTTCCATTTGGAAAGATTTTCGTATGCCAGATCGTATAATTTTCCAGACTTTTCGGGCAGCAAATCTTATGCAGCGAGTTTTGCCGCTTCGTAAATTTCAGGAAGCGTGCACTGAAGATCTTCATTTCCTTCCAAAACCAATATTTTCTTCATTTTCCACTAAATGCGTGACAACGATGAGGTTACAAGCAGCACAGTTGTTTTGCTCTAACACAAGCGCAGTTGAAGAATCCACCAGCCGCTAGATCGCGCTAACTGTCTGAGAGGCTAGCGCTACCTAGCGGCTGGTAGACTAAGGATCACTAGATGGCGAGACGAGCACGCTAAAGATTTCGCTGAAAACTTCGACCTATCTCCATCTCCATTCAACTATCGCCGTTTCACTTAATACGAAATGTTAGAATGCATTTGAAAAGAGTGTTGTAAAAAATAATTTTTTTACCCCCAAGACTTTTAACTCTAAGAGTTCAAAGTTAGAAATTCTTTAATTAAATACTTTTCCAATTTTCAAACCGTTCAGAATTGGGAAACCCGTGCTCATGATTAGACATTTCATGTTCCAATATGGCGATCCAAGATGGCCATACGCCGGTGCATAATCATTGGCACTAAAATTCATAAGACTAATAGTGTTCTAAAGAGTTTAAGTGCCTAGAGAAATTCTCATGAGAATCAGAGTATGATCGAGAGTATGCTCGACCTTTATGTGCTTTGAAAATTTAGGAGCATTTATGAGCATTTTGAATGAGGACTTAAGAAATCGTATCTTTTACTTTTATTAACCTAGGTTGCTACAAGCCAGGGAATTCTGGAAAGTCAGAGAACGTCAGGAAAAGTCAGGGAATTCAAAAACAGTCAGGGAAACTCAGGAATTTTCCAAAGATTTTCAGAAGTTAGGGAATTTTGATTTTCAGAATTATTTTACATTTTTATATTTAATTACTTTTCGAATATACTTTTATTTTCTCATCTTTTAATGATTCAAAATAACGCGGATGAAATGTCTATAACATTGTCCACTAGAATAAATTCTGTTTAGTCTACTACAATTCTATTAAATTCATTAATCTATTTTTAATCCGATTTAATTATGTTAAATCCACCGAAATACGCCAAATACTGTTAAATTCACTAAGATTCGGTGTAATTCACTAGAACTCTGTGGAATTAACTAGAATTTTAGTAAATTTACGAGAATTCTCTTTAAATCAGAGGAATTCTCTTAAATTTGATAGAATTTATTTTATATCTAGAATTCTGATAAATTCACTGAAATTTTCTTGAATTAAATATAATTTTTTGAATTTCTTTATTAAATAGATTTCTATTAAATTTACTAGAATTAAATCCAATTTTCTTTGATTCTGATGAAATCACAAGAAATCTGTTAAATTTAATAGACTTTTGTTAAATAACTAGAATTATTCTATTCAATTAACCAAATTATTGTTTAATTCAATAGAAATATGCTCAATTCGATAGAAATTTGGCGAATTTACTAGAAGTCGGTTAAATTCACTACCATTCTATTATATTTTCTAGAATTCGGTTTATATTATTATAATTCTTTTAAGTTCGCTAGGATTTTTGGTAAGTTTCGGTTTCAGAAAATAATAATTTAAATTTCAATAATGCAATGAAAATATAAAAAATGGTCATTTTTCATTTATTGTAAAAATACATTTTTTGACTACTATTTAACAATAAATTCACTGTTGCTCATTTCGAATTCATCAGTTTCATGATACATCATTCTTAAGTCATATAAGATTTTCTGTAAAATCTATGAAAAAATATATCCTGTCACTTTCCTGGAAAATGAACGGAGTTTCTTTCTATAAAGAAAGGGCAAATATACAGAAAATCATTTGTTTTCGATCTACTAGTCTATTTGTTTTTTTTTAAATATTTTACTTTAAATCTGGCTTCCGCCCGGCGACGCCAAGCCTCATCCGGAGTATGACATATATTGAAGGAACCCAACAGATAAAATAAAATGGAATTTTGTTTTTGTTACAAAGAATGGAATGGAGAAATATTAGATACAAAAGTGGAGGACATAACCTATACTTTTACATACGTCATCTATACGAAATAGAAGTTATGTAGACAAGATGAATAATAATTGTACAGGAGTTTTACATATTATTAATAATTCTAAGAAATATTGATTTTAATATTTCACTGTCACCCTTGGACAGTCAAAAACATTTTATTACATAAACTTTAAACATTTTTTGGACAGCACTCCACATTGCTAAGATGCCTGTCTAGAAGTGAAGGCAGAAACGAATCTAACCCTAACGGGTGCAGTTGAAACTATGACAAAGCGCGGGAAAATTTGAAGGATTAATATTATTTATATTTATTGGTCGAAATAATGAGACTATGATATAAATCACTTAGAAAATTTGTGTCTGATCTTATACGTACAGTATTATTGTGTTTGACGATGTGAAACATTTCACTAAGGGTACGTTTTTTATAATATCTCTCTTTGCTTATTATTTCAGCCTTAGTGACATCAAAATTCTGGTCACGAGTAAGTGAGTATAATAAAGAAGCAGTGCTAAGTTCATTGGGAGTCTTATCCTTAAATTTAGTAAAGCAATGAAAAGGATCTTTTTTATATTCAAAAGTGACAAGTAAATTAAACTCTCTAAATGTTCTTTTATAGAATCTAGCAAGTTGGCGTTGAGGTTAGTTCATTGAATCTAGTTTGGCGTTGCCGGGCGAAAGCTAGATTCAAAATAAAATGATAAAGAAAAGTGAACATGTAGATCGGAAAATATCACTACATCGACAAATTATATTTATGAATGATAATTTGCATTGTGTCTTCATTCCTTTTCGTGTCTCAAAAATGTTGCAACTCAAAACTATACAGAATTCGACGTACTTTTGAGGATCGGCATTTTACAGTTTTTTACAGTGTAGTTTTTTACAGAAATAGAAGTTTTTGTAGTTTCTTACAGTTTTTTACAGTAAAGTGCCTGCATAGCGCGCACAATGTCCTACTACTCTTTGAAGTTCCTATTGTTTAAAATTTCAAAATCTGTCCACGATTTTCTCAGAAAGTATATTTATTTGTAAATTAATTACAATTTTTTGAAAGATTTACTCTGGAAATGAAAGTAAGGGTTGGATGGGCCTCAGACTCCTTTTTTTATAAAGTGCTGTCATCCGGTTGTTAAAATTTCATTACAATTATTGATATTGTCAGTCAGCAATTGGCCCATTATGTATGTAGGTTTGAGATTCCATTTACGGTAATAGCAACGCCAGCAGGTGCAACGCGCCATTGCATCCTGTGTATACGAGCCATAACTTTAGTATTGACGCGATAAACGAGCACATCGCACACCTTCGACGTTTCCTGCGCTTTTGCATGAGACTAACGGCCACTTTTAAGCCTTGAGTAATGCGATCTCGAAAACGTTTTTCATTGCCAATAATACGAAAAAGCTTTCGTCCAAATTTCAAATCGCTGACTTCACAACCATACGTCTTTTCCCCTTTTCCTGATACTTGTACAAGAGAAATTTTTCTCTTCGATGTATTCAGTGAAGGGATATTGCATCGCCTCCATTCCATACTGCTCCACGTCGCGTTTAGGCGGAGTGCAGCTCTCCGTCGCGTATTAATCCAAGAAAAATAGGTGTCCTGAGTTTGGGCCAGTGTCCGAAGTTTGCAAAGGCAAAGGGTGGACGGAGGAATGTAAGACAGGGCTGGTGGTGCCGTTGAATAAGGAAGGAGAGAGAAAAAGTGTAGATAAATATAGAGGTATCACACTCATGTCAGTGAGCTATGAAATTTACGCGAGAGTGCTAAGGAGGAGGAATGACTTTTGAGCGTATTATGCAATTGAGGGGTAGAGAATGGCTGAGAATAGAGGAAGAGGTGAGGGTAAGGCAAGGAGAGGAAAGATAGGAAAAAATTTCGGTGTCAAGGTACAACAACTGATGTAAGATTGTTAAGACGTGGGGGGAGTCGGAATACCTGAAAATATTAAAACGGAGAATAAATGGAATAGAGTGGTGAGATTCAGAATTGGGGAGGGGGTAAGAACATGTAGATATTGGTTGTGTGAAGAGCAGAATCTGTGTTAAGTATGTAGGAATAAGGAGAAATCATGGTTGCATGTGTCAGAGGAATGTAAAGGTAACGAAAAATGGTTCAGTAAAGACTCTTGAACCCGTGGAAGGGAAAGAGTATAAACAAATGAAGAAGAAAAACTCGGTGAAATAAAATGGAATGACCCAATTACGATATGAGTAATAATGAAAATAAAATAAAATAAAAAATATCAAAAAGTATGAATGAAGATAAAAAAGTGATTTTGGAAAGTAGTTGAAAAATTTTTAGCTGAATATAAACTGGTAAATCTCGAACGCTATCAGATCCCCATTTCTTGCTAGGATCTTTTCCGCGTGCAAGCACGTCTTCAGGTGGTGTGTACGAGCAATAATTTTAGTATCAGTGCAATAAACGCGTGGTACGCGCTCATTCACGTACAAAACGTATGTTCCCTCTCAGTCCTTAAAGATCCTTAAGCTCAAGCGCCTCAGCTCACGTAAGACCTCATAAAACAAAGTCGATGCGAGGCAAATGTCTTGAAGTAAATCCTTCAGATGTGAAGGAACATCTAACATTTTATACAAATCTGATACATCCTTTCATCTTAGTACAAATTTAATAGTACCCAGAGATGGGTAAGTTACTTTTTAAAAGAAATTAGTTATAGTTACCGCTACATCACGAAAAAAGTAACTAGTTACCATTACCGATTCAAAATGTAACTTTCTCTTAGTTGCATTTCCCAAAAAAAGCCACTATTGTCACTTTTTTAGTTACTTTTGTACTTTAGAAATATATATCCAAACTTAATTCTTACAAAACTTCATTCATAACTTTCGAGTAATACATAGTTGTTACACTTTTTTATGAAAGTCGTAGGTTAGTCATGACCCACATAATATTTCTAAAACAAGGAATGTTTTTCAAAAATTCGAATTTCAGTGTGGGAGAAAAATTTCAACTTTTCTATTTTGGGCTATGAATCTCTTTGGTGCTGAGAATTAATTATTTCATTCTAAAAGTGTTTCTTTAGGTTTACCTAGTTACGACTTCCACTTCTAGAAGACTTATAATATTCTGAGACCAACAAAAATTTTTCAGAAGATGTTGAATTTTTAACTAAGAAGGATAAATTTTCAACCAAAACAGACTCATCTTCACCAAAATACATGAATTTACAAATAAAAAAAACATATCCAACAAAATACTTGAATCTTTAACTGAACAATATGCATTTTAAACCAAAAATGGAATGGTTAAATTTTCATTTAAAAAAATGAATGTTTAAGCAAAGAAAATGTTAACGAAGTAGTTAATTTTTCAACCAAAGAGATGAATTTTCAACTAAAATGATGAATCTTCAACACAAAAAAAAAACATTTTTCACGAAGTAGTTCAATTTTCTACCAAAAATGATGAATTCTCAATGAAAAAGGCGATAGTTGAAATTTCAACCAAGAAAGATTTTCATTTTGAATCAAATACAGTTGAACTCAACCAAACAAGACGAGTTTTCAACAAAATATGTAAATTTGAAACCAAAGAGATGGAGTTTCAACCAGGAAGATAATTTTTTACCAAAAGAAGCCGAATTTTTAACAAAAAACATGATTTTTTCAATTAAAAAGAATAATTTCAAACAAAAAAAGACGACTTCTTAACAAAAACTGTAATAGTTGATATTTAAACCTGAAAATATTGTTTTTTTTCATCAAAAACAGTTACATTCAACCAGAACACAATTTTTCAAAAAAATAGTTGAAGTTGCAGTCAAGACAGAAAAAAAATCAACCAGATTGTTGAAGTTTCAAACCAAAAAGGCGAATTTTCAACAAAAATATTGATTTTCAACAAAATAATAAAATTTTCATCCAAAAAAGTTCAATTCTCAATGAAAAATATAATATTTCAAATTTCAACCAAAAACGACGAATTTTCAATAAAATAGTTGAATTTAAAACCAAAGAGATAAATTTTCAACCGAGAACATCATTTTTTACCAAAAAGATGAATTTTAAATGAAATAAATGAATTTTCAACTTAAAAAGATCTATTTTCTACCAAAATAGGATAGTTGAATTTTTTATTGAGAAAATCAATTTTGAACGGAAAGAGATGAATTCTCAATGAAAAATGCAATAGTTGATATTACAACCAAAAAACAGTTTATTTTAAATAAAAAAACTGTTACATTTAAGCAGAAAAGAATTTTTCAAAAAATTAGTTGAATTTGCACTCAAGACAGAAAAAAAATCAACCAGATTGTTGAAGTTTCAAACCAAAAAGGCGAATTTTCAACAAAAAAGTTGATTTTCAACCAAATAATAGAATTTTT
>JAUMHM010000087.1:11642187-11662984 GCA_032362435.1 Melikaiella ostensackeni | reverse complement strand
TTTTATTTTTTATTTTAAAAATAAAGTCCTAAAACTTTTTGATCAAGGTAGTATGCTTTAAATGTTTTCCATTCTAAAAGCTTGTATCTGTGACGGTATCTCAGATTTCATACTCAAAGTGACTTTACTGAATTTTCGTACTACTTCTTTATTAAACTGAAAAAATGAAACTTAATCGAAGTTAATTGTTTTTGACAAAGTGTAAAAAACACCACATTAGGATGTAAATAAAGTCCAATGAAAATAAGCTTTCAATTTTGATAAAATTCCTTTTCCTGGTGCTTTTCGCGTAGTTAATTCTAAAGTCTCTAGAAAAAATCATAAAATAAAACAGCAGATCCAACTTGTGGTCTGAAAACCTACAAAGTAACTGCATCGCAATAGAATGTACTATTAAAAACGCAAAAATAAAAATATTCTTCTTTAGAATTGAAATTAAGAATAGTTGTAAGCATTAAATTCCAGGATGAAATGCCTTTTATTCCGTAAATGTAATTTTTCTTCTAGCTTCTTACTCTATGTGTTTATCACTCTATAATAATAAATCATTATTAATTATTGTCAGAGTGACAGAATTTAATTTTAAAAAATTATTGACATGTTGGTGGAACATTTTCATTTATTCAGAATGTCAATTCAGCAGTCAATACGCTTTTGACACATGGTCGTCACTTTCTATAACAGTTCGAACCAATAAATGTCCACGGTAAACCGGCCGAGAGATCGTGGTCAATCACTACATTGATGCGACAACCGATGTGTCAATTTGCATAATGCATCGATTAAATAAACGGTTTATGGCCCAGTCCCATATCACGCGATGCATACTCTGATGAATTCCCTGTGTAACAACTAGTGACAAACTCTTTCCCACTCCCCCTCTACCATTTATTATGACACACTCTCAACCATCATTCAGATTAAATTCTTCGATTTAAAAAAAAAATCCAATAATTTTCAGTGTGTTTGTGTGATTAATGCTCTTCTTTTTACATGTTTGAGCGCTACCGCTCCCTTTACATCCTTTACATCCTTTACATCCACTTATACTACATTAATCTACCTCAAAATTTACCTACAAGCAATCGCTTGAGCTTAAAAGCTACTCTAAATACTGTAGGCATGATTGAGCTTCCGGGGCTTCTATTCCCTCTCACCATTTTCGTTAGGAATGAGTGAATTTAGTCTTTCTTTAAGATCCTTGCATTAGATTACCCTTTTGTCCTTTCCGTTCTATATGCCCCTTGCTTTCTCTCCTCTCTTTTAGCCTCATCATACAGCTTGCCTTTTATTCATTCCCATCCAAGGTCCACCTCATTCTGTTATACACACTCTCACTACCTCTTTCCTCTCCATTACATATTTCTAGAATATGTCCCAGAGATTACAGCTCATAATCGCAGACTCTACATATTCTTTCCTTTTCACCCATCCAATACTTACATTCTCTCACCCTTTGTCCCTCTTTAACTATTCATTCATTCTCCATTTCTTTCCCAAGCTCCTACTCACTAGGTAATGATGTACATAAGTATTGCCTATCATTCCTATCCCCATTCTGAGGCCCGTCTGATTGTGTGGAATAGTCCCTTTTTCTTCTACCTCCCTTTCTAATCGGTTCCTGAGTATTTCCTTTAATATTTTGTAGCCCACCTACATGAGTTTAATTCCCCTATATTTCTTTACCTTTTGTCATCCCCTTTCTTAATTAACGAAACCACTAAACCTGTCCTCCATTTCTTAGGCCACCATTGTCCTCTCCAGACCTTGTTACAGACCTCCCACATTTCCTCTCTCACTCCTTCCCTTCCAAATCTTAAGTCCTCATTCTCCATACTGTCCTTTCCTGTTGCCTTATTTCTTTTCAACCTCGCTGTCACCCTATTCACCTCCTCTCTATTTGTCTCACTATCTCTTTCCCCTCTATGACTCTCCTCTTGTCTTCTAATACCTTATTTTTCACTCCTCCCAACAGTCTTTCGAAGTAGCGTGTCCACTTATTCATTTCGATTTCCTCGTTGATGCTTTTCCTTTCTCCTTTTTTTCTATTGATCACCTTCCATTCCTTTCTTTCTCTTATTGCTTTCTCCACCCCTTCCATGTACCTACTTTCCACTCTCTTGTGCTCCTTACATCCCAAGATCTCCACTCCGTAGACTAGTGCTGGCCACACTAGAGCATCAAACATCCTCAATTTTTTTCTGAACTTCCAGAAACATTCTATCCCCTATACCCCACAGCTGCCCCATCACTTTGTCCGCACATTTTATTCTTCTTCTCACCTGTAGCTCAACTTCCCCTTCCACTTCAAACCAGAAACCTAGGTAACTAAATTCATCTGCTTATTCAACCGTTACTCCGTATATCTTCCAATCGTCCTTGATCCTTCTATCCCCTGTACCCCACAGCTACCCCATTACTTTGTCCGCATATTCTATCTTTCTCCTCACCTGTAGCTTAATTTCTCCTTTAGGTTTGAACCAGGAACCTAGGTAACTAAATTCCTCCACTTGTTAAACCGTTACTCCGTATATCTTACAATCGTCCTTAAACCTTCTATCCCCTGTACCCACAGCTGCCCCATTACTTTGTCCGCATATTCTATCCTTCTCCTCACCTGTAGCTCAGCTATTCCATTTGCTTCAAACCAGAAACCTAGGTAGCTAAATTCCTCCACTTGTTCAACCGTTACTCCGCATATCATCCAATCGTCCTTGAACCTTCTATCCCCTATACCCCACAGCTGCCTCATTACTTTGTCTGCATATTCTATCCTTCTCCTCACCTGTAGCTCAGCTCTTCCATTTGCTTCAAACCAGAAACCTAGGTAACTAAATTCCTCCACTTGTTCAACCGTTACTCCGTATATTTTCCAATCGTCCTTAAACCTTCTATCCCCTATACCCGACAGCTGCCCCGTTACTTTGTCCGCATATTCTATCCTTCTCCTCACCTGTAGCTCAGCTCTTTCATTTGCTTTAAACCAGAATCCTAGGTAACTAAATTCCTCCACTTGTTAAACCGTCACTCCGTATATCTTCCAATCGTCCTTAAACCTTCTATCCCCTATACCCCACTGCTGCCTCATTACTTTGTCCGAATATTCTATCCTTCTTCTCACCTGTAGCTCAGCCCTTCTATTTGCTTCAAACCAGAAACCTAGGTAACTAAATTCCTCCACTTGTTCAACCGTTACTCCGTATATCTTCCAATCGTCCTTAAACCTTCTATCCCCTATACCCACAGCTGCCCCATTACTTTGTTCGCATATTCTATCCTTCTCCTCACCTGTAGCTCAGCTATTTCATTTGCTTCGAATCAGAAACCTTGGTAACTAAATTGTTTCACTTGTTCAACCGTTACTAGGTGAATTTTCCAATCATATTCTTCTTTAACTCTTTCCTTTCTAGAACACATCATCTCCGTCTTACTCTCTTGTCACTGTTTGAGTGAGCATTTTTACTGATCATGAGTAGTTTTCTACTAACTAGTAGTCAAATTCCACAATTCCAGCTGGTAGTAGTTCATTTTCTACTAGTTCATTTAGTTTTCATTTGTTTACCACAAGAATTAGCGAAACATTACTATCAGTTAGTAGAAAATGACTAATTATTGGTAGAAATAATTACTATCGCTTTAGTAAGGATTTCTACCCATAATTAGAAGTTTTTCTGCTAATTCATAGTCAAGCTCTACCAATTTAATGAATCTCATATAAATTTTTAATAATTAAAATAGTAGAATTGGATTATGAATCAGTAGACAGCAAGCAATTATGAGTAGAAATGCTGACTGTCGCTAATGCCTAGCAAAAAAAAGGCGTTGACATAGAAAAAAATTATTTTTGAAAATTCGATTTTTCACATTTTTGTCGGAAACGACGAAAGATACAAAAAAGTGACATACAACTTTTCACATCTAGAAAAGTTTTATAAAAATACTCATTTTTCTTCTGTGATATCTTGCATAGTTTAAGAAAAAAAATGTCAGAAAAAGGAAATTTCATCAGCATCAAAAATGGATTAGTCCGCAGGAAACTGAGAGGATGCCTTTTTTATATCAGCGGAAATTTTTGTTAAATATTGAGAAAAAAAATAAAAAAGATGGGGTTTACCTAAAAATCACTTTTTTATGTTTTCAAAATTCGATTTCAAAAATTAGGACATTTTTTGTACCTTTCGTTGTTTCCGGGAAAAATGCGAAAATTCGATTATTCAAAAATATTTTTTTCGATGTGAAGTAGT
The DNA here is from genome assembly GCA_032362435.1 of Melikaiella ostensackeni. NCBI lineage: Eukaryota > Metazoa > Arthropoda > Insecta > Hymenoptera > Cynipidae > Melikaiella > Melikaiella ostensackeni. Next base: position 11,658,740 of record JAUMHM010000087.1, on the reverse strand, counting down.
GGTTCACCAAGAACAATACTGAGGTAATATGTTGTAAATGTTACCATCTATTTCTTTAAGAAAATGTCAAAAAAATGGGTTTTTTGAGAAAATCCACTCTCAAGAATTCTAGAAAAACGAAGAAAGAGAATCCGAAATACGTATCTTCGTTCAAAAAATATCGTATTTTGAAAAAAATTTCCGTCAATTTTTGAGAACTCGCAGGTAATTTTTCGAATGATTGTAACAAATAAAAAAAAGTATGTACATGGGATTGTAAAGAACTTTCTAAACTTCTTCAGGATCTTATAGAAATTGAAGAATTTTAGGGTGTTCTTCATAATTTCAAGGAAATTTCCAAAACGCCAAAAGATTTTTATGGGATGTCGAGGGATTTTTATGAATTTCAATAGATATCAAAATTCATTTAGCATTTTATAGTTATTTTATAAATTTCAAAAGACTTTACAAGAATTAAGAGATTTCATAGCATTTTAAACAACCGAAAATATTCTCAAATATTCCATGAGATTTCCCGGAATTTTACAAATTCCATGCAACTTTAAAGAATTACCTTGATTTTTAGAAAATGTGGAAGGATTTCAGATAGGATTCATGAGATTTCACGATATATTGACAGATTTGACGGGATTTCACAGGATTTCCAAAACTTCCAAATTATTCGAAGAATTTTTAAGGAAGTCCAACGGATTTCAAAGGATTTCATAAAATTTCATGTTATTTCACGGGATTTTATAATATTCTAATGGATTTCAAAAAATTCATTTACAAGAATGAAGCGATTTTGCAGGATTTCAAAGATTTGAAGAGATTTTCAAATATTTCAAGATATTTTCAAAGATTTTGAAGAATTTAAAATATCTTAAGATTTTTTTAAGGAATTTTCAAAAGCTTAAAAAGATTTCAAGGGATTTCAAAAGATTCAAAAGGTTTTTAAATATTTCAGGGTACTCAAAAATATTTCAAGGAATTTTCTAGAGCTTCAAAAAATTTCAAGCGATTTCCAAATTTTTCAAAGGATTTGAGACATTGTAGGGTATTTCAAAAGATTCTGAGGAACTTCAAAAGCTTTAAACAATTTCTATGGATTTGAAAGAATTTGAAGGATTTGAGGGTATTTTTAAAGATTCCAAGGAATTTTTATGATCTTTAAAAAATATCTAGGAATTTCAAAAGATTTCAAAGAATTCCAAGTGTTCTAGTGTATTTTAAGACGTCCAAGGAATTCTCAAAAGATTTCTAAAATTTGAAGGGATTTCAGGGGAGTTCAAAGGAGCTCAAATATTTTAGGGTACTTTTAAAGATTCCTAAGAATTTCCAAGATGTTTAAAAAATTTCAAGGGATTGCAAAAGATTTCCAATGATTTTGAATATTTTAGAGTATTTCAAAAGGGTCCAAGGACTTTTCAATATATTTCTATAATTCGGAGAATTCCATAAGATTTTCAAAAATTAAGGATACTTTCAAAAATTGTAAGGAATTTTCAATGCGCTCAAAAATTTTCAAGAGATTTCAAAATATTTCAAAGGATTTTAAACATTCAGGGTATTTCAACAATATTCCAAGAAATTTTCAATACATTCCAATAATTTAAAGGGATTCTCGGGAATGCCAAAGGATTTTAAGGATATGAGGGATGACGAGTATGCCAAAAGATTTTCATGAGGTTTTACAGAATTTCCTGGAATTCTGGGAAATATGAAACGATTGTATAGGTCTATAGGACTTATATGGTTTTAGAATATTTTAAATGATCTCAAGGGATTTTTTAAGGATTTTAACGGATTTCATAAGATTTCCTGACATTTTAATAATTTGAAGGAATTTCAAAAGGTATGAAGGTATATTAATAAATTTTGCAGGATTTGAAAAAATATCATCTGATTTTATGGAATTTCACAAATTTTTAAATGAATTTTATGGGATTTCAACGGATTCTGAAGATTTAAAGTGATTTTATAATATTTCAGAGGGTATCGAGGAATTTCATGAGATTTTAAGGATTTATAAGATTTTAAGGGTTTCCAATCTATTTTAATTTTGAGGGCCGCTCGCAGCGGCCCTCGATGTCCTCCGGCCCATTCGTGATCGCAACGATTCAGTCTCATACATATTGCGCCCCTGTGCATGGAATTGTAAAGAATTGCATGGAACTGTATCAAGATTGCATGAGATGACGAGGGATTTCAAAGCACTGCATGGTATTATAAAGGATTGTAAAAGAGTGCATGAGATCACAAAAGATTGTAGAAGATTGCATGAGATTCCACGGAGTTTGCATAAGATTGTAAACAGTGCATGGGATCGCACGAAAATTTATAGAGATCGCTTGAGATTTTGTAGAGATTACATAGGATTACAGTGTATTGCATGGGGTTGCAATCGATTGCATGGGATTACAGTAGATAGCATGAAATCGCATAAGATTCCCTGGGATTTTCATAAGATTGCAGGCAGTGCATGGTATTGCACGAAATTTTGTAGAGATCGCTCGAGATTTTACAGAGGATGCATGAGATTACAATAGATTGCGTGGGATTACAGTAGATTGCATAAAATTGCATAAGATTCCACAGGATTTGGATAAGACTGCAAGCAGTGCATAGGATTTCACGAAATTTCTTAGAAATCGCTCGAGATTGCATAGAGATCGCATCGAGTTTGCATGGGATTATAAGCCATTTTGAAGGATTGTATGGGGCTTCTTAATTTGCATCAGCAAAGTGTGAGCAAAGAGTATTAAATTCCTCTAAGAATTGGGAATATCAATATTAATGAAATATGTTCCGTGAATTTTATCAATCTCCACACCGTTTTTCCCTCGGGTTTTTCTTTCTTTACTGAACTTTTTGTCAAACAGCAAATTAAATTGAATGTTGTATAATAGATATGAGATTTTATTTCAGTACAAAATATTCAGTCTGTACATTAAATATTTTACAATAAACTGTCACTCGTGCTACATATACTAATTGGACAAAATGGACAGGTCATACAATAATCGTGCGTCATGATTTTACATGTGTCTAGCGAAAATGGATTGCCTTGAATCTTAATGTAAAACAGACAAAGATGATGAGGCTTAGAAAAGGAGGAGGAAGAGTAAAAGAATGGACTTGGAGTTGGAAGGGAGTAAAGTTAGAAGAAGTAAAGGAATTTAAATATTTGGGATATACCTCACAAAGAAATGGAGATGAGAGAGCTCATATGAGAAAAACAATTTTTAAAAAACGGTATGGATAATGAAACAGATATATAGGGAATAGGAGAAAAAAAGTTCAAAAAAGATAGGAGAAGGAGAATGTAGTTGTTTGATACGCTAGTATGGCCGGTATGAGGATATGGGGCAGATATATGGGGATGGGAGGAAAGGGAACAGATAAGGGAAAGAATAAAAAAATGGACTGGGAGATGGAAGGGAGTAAAGTTAGAAGAAGTAAAGGAGTTTAAATATTTGGGATATACCTTACAAAAAAATGGAGATCATAGAGCTCATATAAGGGAAAGTATAGAAAAAAGCGGCATGGATAGTGAAACAGATATAGGGAATAGAAAGAAGAAGGTTGAAAAAAGATGGGAGAAGGAGAATCTGGATGTTTGATACGTTATTATGGCCAGTAATGTAAGGTGGAAACTAGTGGTAAACTCGAGGATACCCGGATAAATGGTGAGAGGAGAAGCAAAAAGGGATAAATTGAGTACTAGAGTAGGAAAGAGGGCATGGAAATTAGAAAGGAAGCTAAGGGAAAGGGAGGGAAGTTAGCGAAAAAGTTTTTGAGGGAGATAGAAGAAAGGAGAGAGAGGACAATAGGATTGACAAAATTTCTAGAAGAAAGAAGAAAATTCTTCATGGATAGAGATATAGGAGATGGGACTGAAGTAAACTATGAAGAATTGCAGAAAAAAGGCAGGGAAAGACAATTAACAAAAGCATGGGGGTTGACTGAGGAATCAAAACATAATAAGTGATATAAAATGATACAAAAGAAAGGAGTACCAAGCTGATTAGAAAAGAGATGTACAGTAAATTTATCCAATCTGCACATCGGTTTTTCCTCAGGTTTTCTTTCTTTAATGAACTATTTCTCACAGTTTGAATTGAATGTTGCAAAGCAGATATGAGACCTTATTTCGATACTACAAAATATTTAGCCTGTACAATAAATATTTTACAAGAAACTGTCACTCGTGTTATACTAATTGGACAGAATGGACAAGCTATAAGATAATCGTGTATCAGAACTCTGCATGCGTCTGATAAAAATGGATTGCCTTGAAGCTGACGCAACTATAGATACTCTTGAATATTAAACAGGTGGTCTCAAATATAGACCTCAACAAAGAAGAAGTTTGTATCTCTCTTGATATCTGGTGCTTGAAGATTGCATCTCCCATTTGAAACTTTTTCAATTCGGTCTAATTTTAAAAATTCTCATTTCGCATTCTAACGTCAGTTATTCCAGAAATGAAAGACGAAACGTGTGGCGTTTTCTTGCACAACAAACTTACCAATGAGAAATGCAGTAGATGCAAGATAAATAAGTTTGAAACTCATTTTGCGGCATATAAATTGAAATATAATATTTTTCAAATCCATCAACTTTTCTTTACTTTACAAAAATCTCATTTTTACTAACATGAGACTTCATGAATCTATATTTTTATAATTTTTTGGTGTTTTGTAGCCCTGGGCTGAAACCCTTATAGTTTCGGTTGGGTATCCATCCGTCGTATAAAAAAGGGGAAGTGGGGGTAAATAAGGGGATTGAGGAAAGTGGGGGAAAGTAAGGGGAATTAAGAGAAGTGAGGGGTGACTAATGAGGAGAGTGAGGGAAAGTGAGAGTAAGTGGGGTCGAGGGGTAATGAGGGGATGAGGGGAAGTGAGAGAAACTGATAGAAAATGAGGGGAGGCGGTGAGGAGAAATGTGGGAAAGTAAAGCGGAATTCAGAAGAAATAAGGAGGAAATGAACAGAAATGAGAAGATGGTAGAAATGAAGGGTGGGTAATGAGGAAAGTAAGGAGAAATGAGGGTAAATGAGGGGAAGTGAGAATAAATAAGACGAGGGGAAGATGAGGGTGAAGGAAAATTGAGGGGAAAGAGAGGAGTATGGGAAAACTTGGTGTGGGATGAGGGGAAATGAGGAAAGGGGATAAATAAAGTGAAGTGAGGGGAAATGAGGGTCAGTGCGGGGTGAACCTGGAGGGGGGATTTGAACGGCCTTAGTAATGAATTAACAGACTGCGAAACTCTTTTTTGGAGGCACCTGCAGCCTAATTTTAATAATTTTTAAATTTCAACATTATTTATTAATTCAACTTTTCACTTGCATTGATTTATTAATATGATTATCGTGACTTCGATCTGTTTATATGAGAGATTCTACATTTAATACCATATTATTAGCTATTTTCCAAGCCATTAAAACTGAAATCGACTCCAAAGAGGCCTGGGAAATGTCAGTTCGATGAACTAAACGAAAAAAGGGTAATTATTAGGGACAAATAATCTGAATTTAAGCGCATACGTTCAAAAAGCAATAAGAAACGACTGACTTCAATCGTCCCGGATAATTAATTTCCCATTAGCTACATTTGTAGGCCGAATTAAATTCAATGAGAATTTAATACACGTTTATATACTATGTTTATAGGTAAAAATTTCAGATATATTTTGACAAGTCGAATGTTTCAAATTGTCCTTTGATGATGTTTCAAATTCCATTAGTATCGTATCATTTGTATATGGCCATCAGTTGCTTCATTTTATAATTATATATTGCATATTGTTTTTATAAAATCAATTACACTAATCATGAAATTTTTTTATTATATTTTCATTTCACGGAAAATAATAAAGATTATTCTTACCATGTGGAATATTTTTTAAATTTCAATTTTTCTTTTTAGTTCAAACATGCCCTCAGGTAAAGCAACCCTCTGAAAATATAAACAATTTCATGTGGATCATTTCCCAAGTGTACCCAGTCAAAAATTCAAAGTTGTCCGATTTAAGTAAATTTAAAAGAAGCGTTGTGCTATTGGATATTAGCTTAGAAGGAATACTTTTGTTATTTCGATAAATATTGACCGAGGAGAAGGGGTGAAAATTTTTGGATTTTCATGGATATCGTCTATTTCGGCGATCTTCAACTCTTCTAATGTCAATACGAAAAATGTCGTCCGGTATAGTTTTGTTAGATTTCTACACGTCCTTTCCATTTATTACAAGAACTTTCTGAAAGAATGAATCTTTGACCTTCAAAAATGAAAGTCAGAAATAAATTTAAATTCATTGGGAAAAAACGCATTTCTTTCTTTTTTTTATCCCAAATGAAAGTTTAGGATCTTATCTCTAAAAGCTTTGGACTAAAGAGAGGGATTTTCATTTTTCATTCATGAAAATAGACAATAAGTGATTTCTGAGAATATGCTATCCATTCTGGGGAATTGTAACTTTTTTACAAAAATAAAAGAAAATATCGTCTACTATAATTTCTATAGATGTTTTCATGCCCTCTCCATTGGCAAGAAGAGACTTTTTTGACATTGTTTTAGCTTGAAAGAAAGCTTGGTTCTTTTCCTCTAAGTACCTTGAGATTAAAAAGTGAAATTTAAACCAGTTTAAATAATTACGCTCGCGCACTCGCGCCGATGTCCTTCACGATTATTTTCATCCATAGAAAATTAAATCTTACTCTTAAATCCCAAAGTTTCTCAAAACTAAAGACCCAAGCTTTCGTAGAAAAACCTATCGAAAGTATAACGGACAAAATTTTTTTATCGCCATGAGAGGAATTGCAAGTCGCCAAAACAGATGGTATATTATCGAAAACCACTAATCTCATATTTCCATAAATGAATACAAAATTCTCACTTTTTGAGCTAAAAGCCCTTAAAGGAAAAGACCTAAGCTTTCTTTCGCAATGAAAAAATGAATTAAAAAGCATGCCTTCTGCCAAAAATGTGAAATTTGTGTCAAATTTCAATTTTCAAAGCTCATATATTTTTTATTTCAAAAAATTCTCATGAACAGTGGAAAGTGCCTAATGGACAAAATTTTCATCGCCATTCTTAGAGTTCCAAGTCGCCAAAACAGATGTTATATTCCCAAAAACCGCTCATCTCATATTTCCATAAATGAATGAAAAATCTCACTTTCTAACCTCAAAGCCCTTGAATGAGAAACCCTAAGCTTTCTTCCGAGATTTTTCAAAAATAAGAAAGCAAGTTTTCTTCCAAAAATGTGAAATTTGTTTTGGATTTTCATTTTTGAGGTTAAAATATTTATTTTTTTACAAAATTCTCATGATCAATGGAAAGTACGTGGAAAAACTTATCGAACTATAATGGGCAAAATTTTTTTATCGCCACTGAAAGAATTTCAAGTCACCAAAACAGATGGTATATTCTCAAAAACCACTCACCTCATATTTCCATAAATGAACGAAAAATCCCAATCTTTAGCCTTGAAGCTTTCAAATGAGAAAACCTAACCTTTCTTTCGAGATTAAAAAAATAATAAGAAAATATGCCTTTCTTCCAAAAATATTGAATTTGTCATTGATTTTTATTTTTGAAGCTCAAATATTTATTCTTTCAGAAAATTCTCATGAACAATGGAAAATGCGCAGAGAAACTTATCGAACTATAATGGAAAAAAAATCTATCGTCATTCAAGGAGCTTCAAGTCGACAAAACAGATGGTATATTCTCAAAAGCCACTCATCTCATATTTCTATAAATGAATGGAAAATCCCACTATTTAACCTTAAAGCCCTTAAGAGAAAAAACCTCAGCTTTCTTTCGAGATAAAATTAAATTATGAAGTATGCCTTTTTTTCTAAATGTGAAATTTGTTTTGGATTTTCATTTTTGCAACTTAAATTTTTTCTTTCCAAAAATTCTTATAATCAATGGAAAGTATGTGGAAAAACCTATCGAAACTATAATGGACAACATTTTTTCAACGCCATTAGAGGAGTTTCAAGTCGGCAAAACATATGATATATTCTCAAAAACCACTTATCTCACATTTTTATAAATGAATGAAAAATCCGACTTCTCAACCTCAAAGCCCTTCGAGTAAAAAACCTAAGCTTTTTTTCGAGATAAAAAAAGATTAAAATGTATGTCTTCTTCCAAGAATGTGAGATTTGTTTTGAGTTTTTATTTTCCAAGCTCAATCTTTTTTAAAACTCTCATGATGAATGGAAAGTGCGTAGAAAAACCTATCGAAACTATAATGGACAATTTTTTTTATCGCTATTAGAGAAATTTCAAGTCACAAAACAGATGGTATATTCTCTTGAACCACTTATCTCATATTTCCATAAATGAATGAAAATCCCAATTTTTAACCTCAAAGCACTTGAAGGAAAAAACCTAAGCTTTCTTTTGAGATAAAAAGAAATTAAAAAGTATGCCTTTTTCCAAAAAATGTGAAATTTGTTCTTCATTTTTATTTTTGAAGTTAAAATATTTATTTTTTCATAAAATGCTTATGATCAGTGGAAAGAGCGTGAAAAACCCTGTCGAAATTGTACTGTAAATATTTATCCTAAAAACATCATTTTTGCCTCCATAAACTCTATCCAATAAGACAACAATTTGTCCAAGTTTTACGGAGAACGGACAAATTTGATATATTGAGTGGGTACATTTGAGAAATAATGCCCCATACGAGTTTATAAATCAAAATCACCAAGAAGCGTTTTTCTTGCAAATTATCTTTGAATAAACAACAATTTGTGGAACTCGATCAGAAATATGAGGATAACGAATTAATCAAACGACAGAATGGAAGCAACCCTAATTTAGACAAAAAAGCACCCCTGAACACGACAAATTCCAAAGGGAACTTTTTTATATATGTTTTTATATATTTCATTTGACGTACCTTACAAAAAGAATGCATTGTAATCAAAAATATAAAAAGAAGAAACGAGAATGGAATTCACCCCAATAGAAGAAAAAGCACCCTTCGACATGAGAATGGTCTGTAATGATTAGGTATCAAATTAGAATGTTTCCTAGTTTGAGGGGATTGTTTTTTTTCTGTAAGGGTGGGACAAAAGATCATTAAGGATGTGAATATTTTGTACGATATCTTCCTTTGTCTCAATTTCTGTCTTATTTGAAAAATGCATATAATTATGTGAATTTACAATATTTTCTAATTTCGAGAATTGACTTTAATTTGAGGGAGTGTTGAAAACTTAGGAATTCGCAGTTGGAGTATGAGTTCCCTACAAGCCTTTGTGAATTGCTTCTTTGAACTAGAGTAGTCTTAAATAATTGGAAATTTATTTAAAAATTATTTCTCATTTCCGAAATATTATAATAACTTACAGGGTGGTCGCTGAGCCGAGAAGCCGGGAAAACTCGGAAATGACAAAGAATTTTTCGAGACCGTGCGAAACCGGGAAATGACAGTGAATTTATGTTTTGACATGGTATCTTACAAATTTTTGGGAGAAAAATTTATCAAATCACTTGAAATACCACAAATTTCATATCAAATGATATAATGCAATTCGAAATAAGTTCGGTTTCAACTTTTTTCAAGTAATAAGTTCAATTGTTAACTTTTTCAATTATAAAATCATTCAGTTCACGATACGTAATTCTAAAATTTTTAACTTTAAAAATTTTCAATTTTATGTATTCTTTTTTAAGGGCACATTTTAGTTAAAAGAGTTTTCAAAGTGCAGTTTTGAAGACTTGAACAATCAAAAATTAAAAGTTTTTGAAATTTAAAATTTTCGATAAATGACGTTCTGAGCTAATCAACTAATGATTTTCAAAATTGAACTGCAGTTTGAGTATTATAAATTGAACAATAAATAATTTTACAAGACGATTCTGAATCTGTTGGAAATTAAACAATTTGCAGATTTTTTAAGGTGAAAAATTGAACTGATTCAATTCGAAAGCCTGAATCAAGAAGAATCCAAAAAAACATTCTTTCATAATAAAAATTCAAATGCCTGAACGCTCAAGTATAAATATTGCACTTTTTAACGATATAGATCAGTTTTTAACCAAATAGTGCAATTATCAACCAAAAGATCAATCTTCTGCCTTGAAAAACGAATTTCCAGCCAAGTAGTTAAATTGTTAACCAAAGAAATAAATGTTCAACCAAACAAATGAGAATATTTAACAGAATATAGGAATTTCCAACCAAATAGTTCAATTTTCAACTAAACAAGCTCAATTTTGAACCAAAATAAAGTAGTCAAATTTTTGGTTAAAAAAAAAATTACGTCAAAAAAAAGAATTTTCAACAAAATATTTAAATGTTTAACCAAAAAGATAAATATTCAACCAAAGGAATGAATTTTGAACAATATAATTTAATTTTCAAGCAAAGAGATGAATCTTCAACCAAAAAATGAATTTTTAACAAAGTAGTTTAACTATCAACCAAGGAGTTGAATTTTTAACTAAAAAAGATCAATTCTTAACTAAAAATGTAGTAGTTGACATTAACCAGAGAGGATTTTAATATTAAATAAAAAATAGGTGCGTTCGTCCAAAAGGGATGAATTTTCAATAAAACAGTTGATTTCTCCACCGAAACAGATTAATTATCAACTAAACAGTTGCATTTTCAACCAAACAGGATCAAATTTCTACCTAAAGACAAGAATTTTCAAACCAAAAAACGAAATCCCAACCAGAAAATGAGAATTCGCAACAAAAAGACAATTTTTAACTAAATATTTGATTTTGCTACCAAAATAGTCACATCTTTAACAAGAGAGTTGAATTTTCAGCCGAGAAAGATTTTTTAGTCGAGAAAAAAAATTCAAAAACAAAATTGTTAAATTTTTTAGCCAAAAAGACGAATTTCTCACAAAAGACTTGAACTTCTAACCCTAAAATATGAATTTTGAACAAGAAGTTAGTTTTAATCCGAATTCTTGATTTTGAACCAAAATAGTTGGATTTTCAACCCAAAAAGACAAATTTCCAACAAAACAATTTAACTTTCAACCAAATGGATGACTTTTTAACATAGGTGTTGAATTTGCAACAAAATAATTGAATTTTCAACTAAATATTTGTAATTTCCACCAAAATAGTCGCATTGACAACAAAAGAGTTGAATTTTCAACCAAGAAAGATTCTTCAGTCAAGCAGGAAAAAAATTTCAAAAGCCAAATTGTTAAATTTACAAGCCGAAAGATCGAATTATCGGCAAAACAGTTGAATTCTCAACCCTAAAATAAGAATTTGTGACAAAAAAATTAATTTTAGACCAAATTGTTGATTTTTCACCAAAATACTTGAATTTTGAACAAAAAAGACGAATTTCCAACAAAACAATTGAACTTTCAACGAAAAGAATGACTTTTCATCAAATCTGTTGAATTTGCAACAAAATAATTGAGTTTTCAACCAAATGTTTGAATTCTTTACCAAAATAATCACATTATCAACAAAAGAGTTGAATTTTCAGGCAAAAAAGATTTTTTAGTCGAGAAAAAAAATTCAAAAACAAAATTGATGAATTTTCGAGGAAGAGAGACGAATTTCTCACAAAAGAGTTGAACTTTTAACCCTAAATAATGAATTTTGACGAAAAAAGTTGATGTTAAAACCAATTGTTTATTTTCAACCAAATTGTTGATCTTCAACCAAAATAGTTGAATTTTAAACCCAAAAAGACGAATTTACAACAAAACAATTTAACTTTCAACGAAAAGAATGACTTTTCAACAAATCTGTTGAATTTGCAACAAAGTAATTGCCTTTTTAACCTTATGTTTGAATTCTTTACCAAAATAAGCACATTATCAACAAAAGAGTTGAATTTTCAGCCAAAAAAGATTTTTCAGTCGAGAAAAAACAATTCAAAAGCAAAATTGTTGAACTTGTAAGCCAAAAAGACGAATTTCTCACAAAATAGTTGAACTTTAAGCCCTAAAATATGAATTTGTAAAAAAAGTTAATTATAAAACAAATTCTTGATTTTAAACAAAAATAGTTGAATTTCAAACCCTTAGAAACGTATTTCCAACAAAACGAATTAAATTCTAACCAAAAAACGACCTTTTAACAAAACTGTTGAATTTGCAAAAAAGTAATTGAATTTTCAAACAAATATTTGAATTCTTCACCAAAATATTCGAATTTTCAACAAAAGAGTTGAATTCTCAACCAAGAAAGATTTTTCAGTCAAGAAGAAACAAAATTTCAAAAACCAAATTGTTGAAATTTTGAGCCAAAAAACTAAAATCCAACAAAACCGTTGAATTTTCAACCCTAGAATATGAATTTTCAACAAAAAAGTTAATTATAGACCGAGTTGTTGATTTTCCACCAAAATCGTTGAGTTTTAAATCCAAAAAGACGAATTTTCAACGAAACAATTCAACTTTTAACGAAAAAAAATGACTTTTCAACCGAATGTTTAAATTCTTTACCAAAACAGTCGCATTATCAACAAAAGAGTTGAATTTTCAGGCAAAAGAGATTTTTCAGTCGAGAAAAAAAAATTCAAAAACAAAATTGTTGAATTTTTAAGTAGAAAAAAAAACGAATTTCCGATAAAACAGTTGAACTTTCAATCCTACAATATGAATTCTCAACAAAAAATTTAATTTTAAAACAAATTGTTGATTTTTCACAAAAATAATTGAATTTCAAACCCAAAAAGACGAATTGCCGACACAAAAATTTAGTTTTCAACCAAAAAGATGATTTTTTAACAAAATTGTTGCATTTGCGACAAAATAATTGCATTTTTAACTGAATATTAAAATTTTTACCCAAAAATATAATAGTAGACTTTATAACAAAAAAAATAAACTTTTAGCTAAAATTAGTTGTATTTTCTTATTGGATTCTATTAATTCAGTTCGCATTCAAGTGGAAAAACGATAAAAAGTGGAAAAGAGGGGAAAAGGAAAAAGACTGTGAAGCCTGGTATGAGTAAATAGGAATTTTGATTATTTATAGGCTAAAAAGTAATATTTTAAATAAGCATTAAAGCTCACATCTAATACTTTCAAAATGATAGCTCAAAAACTGCAAATTTTGCTTAAAAAAATGAAGTTAATTTTCCACTGTGCACTTTTTCATTAAACAAAGTATTTAAACCCCTTTATTCAATTAAACATTTTCTGATTATGAAAAGAACAACTTTTCAATATTTAGCGATACTGACCTGTTCATTTAAAATGAGTTTATAAATCAAATATTAAAAACTAAACAATTTTGAACTTAATTGTTTGAAATGAAAAGCCTCGAATCTTTAAAATTTCTGTGCCTTAAATTCAAACTTTGAACGTCACAAATTTAATTTTTACAATTTTTAAAAATTTTCAATTTATAACTGAATGTGTTGAATTTTGATGCTTGAATTACAACTGAACAATTATCAATTTAAGACGAAATTAAATTAAATTAATCTAACTTCTAATTTGAAAAGTTTTCACTTAAAAAAATATATAGTTAATATTTTTCAACCAGAAATATTTGAACCGATCAATTTCAAATGTTTAAAATATATAAGAGTTCCACTTCGAGTGATTTAGCTTGCAGTTTAGTCTTGATTACTTCAAATGAAAAAATTTTCCGCTTTGTGATTACAAATTTTTTAATTTCAATGATCGTGAAAAATTTTTGCGAACCAGGAAAAAATCGGGAAATGACCGGGAATTTTTTTTCTCGATTAAATCGACCCCACAGAACTCACTAATAGGAAATGAAAAAGGGTAAAATAGAGGATTATTAAGGGTTGAAATTTTATATTTTTTCTAAATTTCAATGCAAAATAGAAGAATTAAAAATGTACCATAGGGTTGATAACAAATACAGAGGAAATGGGAACCAAAACAAGACTTCTGTGTTTCTTATCATCATAATGGATAATTTTGTTTTTCGTTTTTCTGCATTACAAATTATTACTGATAGAACATTTGACAAAGGAAAATATTTTTTTTATCTAGTGTATTCAAGTTGACTGAATGAAACATTTTCCGTGAAAAATGTCTTTGTTTAATAAAATTATTCTACTGAATGTGAGATAAGAATATGAAATTCTTCTTAAAACAATTGTTTCAGCGACCTGGTAAAGATAAAGTGACTGTTTTTATAAATATATAATCAATGTAGATTATAGCACCACTTCTACTCCACTAATCCAGTTACATTTGTGGTTATTTTAAGTCTAGACGTGACCTTAGACTAGACATCTTCGGCGTCTTAAAGTCTAGTGCAGCATTCGAGCGAGACGATACGAGAATCGATCGAGAATCTACTTATTCTCAGTTTTCCGTACGACGCTTTGATATCGTCTCGTTTCATTGGATCGAGATTCTTAACAAAACGATTGATCGTAACGAGATTCTCAAATCTCGTTATCTCAAACGCTTTTTTACCATATGTTTTTACATATGTTTTGACAATGAAATGCAAATTTTAAATTCAACACAAAAAACTGAGTCTTAGTGTTTCTAATATTTTTTTTTAACGAATCTTCCATTATTATATGAATATCAAGAATACCAATGTTATTCAAATTTAGTAAATTTTTCATTATAGGCGCACAACATGTCGAGCGCAGCTGGCAGATTTTTTTTCTAAAGAAAAAAGTGCATATCAGCATTTTTTCATTGACATTTTTGAGATAAGAACAGAAATATTATAACTATACAATATGAGCCTCAACCAACTTTAACCGAAAGGTCCTTGAAAATAAATGATATTTATTAGATATTGCTTTGTGATGCCATAGAAGTATTTTTCATGATAAAAAAAATCCTGATGCAAAAAATTTTTTCAATATTTCAAACTTTTATTTTTTGAAATTTTTCAAATAATGCGAGTATCATTTGATTACAACCTATTATTCACTGGTAAGTAAAATAATGTTTCAACAACTTTCTCTGATGAAAAGACTTTTTCAAATATACAAAAACCTCGATTATATAGCTCTTATTTTGTAACATAATTTCAGAATAATTTGTCTACTCAGTTTTTAAGGAAAAATAAGCCTATCTTATTGGAAATTCAAAAATCGAAAATAGGAAAAGGAAAATTTATTTTAAAAGAGCGCTCCCATGATTTTTTAAATTTCATATTGAAAATATCAAAACATCAACTAAATCAGTATCAAGGAACTAGAATAAGAAATAATAGAAAAGTCTTATGATTCATGTGAAGAAAACTTTCATCAAATCGTGGAAAAATTCAAAAGAAAAAAAAGAAAATTTTAATGAAAGAGCGGAAAATTTTCCTGACCCCTTTTTTTGTAACATTTTTTTATTATAATATTATTGTAAGGAATCTGCCCGTTCGGGGGGCACATTCTCATTTTTCCTTTTCAATATTATTTTTCACGATTAAAGCAAAAACTGTGCGACTTATCAAGAAATGGTCTAAAAAAAAGTGTCGAGATCTTTTTAGGATGAACAATTTTGTGTCGCAACAATTTTTCGTATCCTAGTTAACTTAACAGAAGAATGGATTTTTTTGTAACATTTTTCACGAATAAGACAAAAACTATGCGCCTTATTAAAAATTGTTTTTAATTAGCACATTTCTTGTGAACATTTTTTCCTATCTTGCATAGTTTGACCCGCAAATGAAATTTTTTATTTTTAATAAAATACGGATGCCTTCCATCTTTAGAGAATTTATTGAAAGTTTTCATACCTAAAAAAAGAAACAGAATTACTTCTGACACTATTCGCACAATTAAGTTAAAAAATTGTCACTATCCGCCGGACTATATGTCCCTTCTTACTCTATTTTCCATACCAATAATCCCTGAGTAATTAAAATGTTGTATTGATTTTTTTTCATTAAAATTTCAAATTTTGAAAAAAATTCTTCCACGATTTGTTCATTGTTTGGCGCAAAGTACGCTCATATTATGTCAGAGTAAGTTAAAGGCCTCTCTTCGTAACCTACTAAGAAGCTGGAAAGAGTAAAATCCTATTCGAATGCCTCAAGCAATATTTCAATGCAATAAACCTTCTTCTTACTTAAGGAATAATCCATTTTCAATCGAAAATGTCACGGAAAGCAAGCTTAAGGATGCATTTAATCAAATAATTAAGAATTTGAACTAACATACCCGATGTGCCGGTTCGTAACCCCCGAAAGTCCTCTTTGAGCCAGTTCGTAACCCGATGATGAGTCGGTTCGTAACCGGCTTATCAATGCAAGTGAATTCGGGATTATAGGCCATTTTCAATTAATTTCACTCGTCAAAGTTGACACTGACTGGCGTCAACAGCAAATTACGCCAAGTGCGTCGATTCGTTTACTAACCTCACAATCGATTCGAGGACTGTCAATTTCCAAATGACGCATTCATTCTTTGTTTTTGATCAAAGGTAAAAGTTAATATGGATATTTGAAAATATAAATTAAATGAATATCTGCCTCAGCGTTTTAAAAATACGTGTCATACTTCAATTTTTATAAGAGTTTCTACCAGAGGGGTTACAGATGCGTTACTGCTGATATTTCGGTGCCCGTTCGTAACCGACTCAGAAATTATTGTATTTCGACATGGAAAGCTACTTACTCAAA
>JAUMHM010000087.1:11617721-11642087 GCA_032362435.1 Melikaiella ostensackeni | reverse complement strand
CTCTTTGGACTAAATTCTGAATCTTGATATTTGGGGCTATGACTTTCTGTATAGTATCCAGAAATCAATTAGCATTCTTCGAACAGATGCATTTTACGAGGGTTTGGGATTGTTTAGCCTCTCTCTCTCTCAAAAAAAAAAAAAAAAAATGTTAAAATAATAGTTTTTCTAAGGGCCTATGTAGACGGTCAGTTTTCGATCATCTCTTGATCGCTACACTTCGTTTTTCTGAATTTTCTTCCCGGTGAAGAATTTTTCTCATAATTTAAAAAATTTATATTAAGAAGTGGATTTATGTTTCTATCTTTAAAAATAAAAATAAAATCGACAAATCATTTTGAAATTTTTGACAAATTTCCTATGAAACATATAAGGTCACTTGTTCTCCTCAAATATTTGAAACATTTTGTTATATTGTGACATCATTGAATTATTTTCAACATCTTTGTTAAATATTTTTAATCTTCGAAATATTTGTGAATTATCTTCAAATTTTTAAAACCTTCTGAATATTTTCAAATCTCTGTTAGGTCACTTGTCACCATCTCGTCGTCATAACTTATATTAACTTTAATCACACGACATTAGCTCTAATTTTTAATTCAGTCAAATAAATGTTTTTTAAAATTACTAAAGTCAACCAAAAAACAATTGTTGCATCCAAAGAAATTATTATTCATAAGATTTTGTAATTTTCATCATCCCTTCACAACAATTTGTATCCATTTCAATCGCGCTCAATTTTTCATTAATTTTAAATCACACTTCGTTTCTAATTAATCAATGTTTTAAATGATTATTGTCCTACGAAAGTCAACCAAAAAATTAAATTTACCGAAGTAATAATTTTGTAGACATATTTAGTATTATGAATACCCTTACTTGTACTTTTTTGAGAAATGAAATTGACTGAAGAGGGCCACTATCGTGTGCCGAAACGTTTGAAGCAGTTTAAATTGTATTCAATCATTGGACCCTAGAGCCAATTCGATCACAAAAAGATTCAAAATAATTTCACGATTGAGGGTCAACAGAATCCTGCCAATACACATTATAAAATTAATAAAATTTTAAAAAATTTTGAAAAATAATTAAAATGTTTGTTCAATTAGTGTTGTGGTGAAGTGTTTGCAAAACATTGGATTACAATTTTTTGGATTTTATACACAGGAAGTTATATATATATATAAAAAATTATTTTATCTATTCTTCTTTTCCGGATTTTGTTAATATAGTTAATTAATATAGATATTACTGAAAGTCTGGTACAGGGGTATTAAAGAATTTATTCAATTAGTAAAAACTTAGATTGGATGCCTTACAGAAGGAATTATTGATGGAATGCAAGTTTCATGGGTTTTTTCCAACAAAGATATTTCATATTGAGGTAAAGGTCCTGGTTCGTAACCTACTAAGAAGCTGGAAAGAATAAAGTCCTATTCGAATGCCTCAAGAAATATTTGAATGCAATAAACTTTCTTCTTACGCAAAGAATAATTCAATTTTAATCGAAAATGTCATTGAAAGCAAGTTTAAGGATGTATTAATCAAATAATTGAGAATTTAAACGAACATACCCGATGTGCCGGTTCGTAACCCCCGAAAGTCCTCTTTGAGCCAGTTCGTAACCCAAGGATGAGCCGGTTCGTAACCAGCAATGGAAAACATGTCAAAAGTTTCTTTGACTATTTTTATAGACTATATTCAATTAATTTTACAATTTTGAAGCCTTTGCTTGAAGGAGTTGATTTTTTGAGACTCGTCAAAGTTGACACTATTTGGCGTCAACAGCAAATTACGCCAAGCGCGTCAATTCGTATACTAACCTCACAATTGATTCGAGGACGGTCAATTTCTAAATGACGCATTCATTTTTTGTTTTTGATCAAAGGTGGAAGTTAATATAGATATTTGATGAATATAAATTAAAGTAAAGATCTGCCTCAGCGTTTTAACGATATGTGTAATATTTTAATTTTTATAAGAGTTTTTGCCAGAGGGGTTACAGATGTGTCACTGCTGATATTTCAGTGCCCGTTCGTAACCGACTCAGAAATTATTGTATTTCGACATGAAAAGCTACTTACTCAAATGATTGCACTCGAAACAAGACGAACGTTATCAGTGTCCTCTGGATTGCTACTTTTTTACCCACAACACGCCGAGCTGTCAAGTTTCGTGGAGTCATTTCAGTGCTGATCTTATAGTCAGCTAGTCTGGAGGTACATTGTGCAACGGTGGAGGGCAGAGCGCGAAGTTTGTATTTTTTTTCAAAATGAAAAATGCAAAGTAATGCTTATCATCTCATATCATTTCTGTACATTTTCATTTTTACACCGAAAATAAATTCGCATCAGCCAACAGTTTCTATTTTATTATATGAAAAATCAGTTTATGCGCTTGCTGGGTTACGAACTGGTCGGGGGTTACGAAGCGGGGCCTTTACTCTATTGAACACCACGCACGCTTAGATTCTACATTTTATGTGCGACATTTCTTTTTTTTAGATTTCTGCATTCCCAATCCGAATTTGATATGTAAATTGAAGTAGGTCAAGATCCAAAATAGCGGATCCAATATGGCGGACTTAAATGGTCAAACAAAATAGATTTGACGAAAAATGGCTACTCGGGAGTTGTTCGGGTCGCTGACTTCAAATCCAAAGTGGAAATTAAAAAATTAAAAATGAGGGATCCCTATGCTGATCTTATAGTCAGCTGGTCTGAACGTACATTGTGCCACGGTAGAGGGCAGAGCGCGAAGTTTGTATTTTTTTCGAAATGATAAATGCAAAATAATGCTTATCATCTCATATCATTTCTGTACATTCTCATTTTTACTTTGAAAAGAAATTCGCATCAGCCAACAGTTTCTATTGTATTATATGAAAAATCAGTTTATGCGCTTGCTGGGTTACGAACTGGTTCGGGTCGCTGACTCCAAATCCAAAGTGGAAATTAAAAAATTAAAAATGAGGGATCCCATATCACGGTTCAAAATTGTCAAACAGAACTGAATTGTCTAAAATATGCGACTCGGGGATTTGTCGGGTGCTGATATGAAAACTCAAAATGGAGGATCCAATATGGCGGACAAAAATTATTTTTAAAGACCAATTTGACTAAAAACGGCTGCTCGGGGGTTGTTTAAGTCGTTTATTTCAAATCCAATGTCAAAATTTTGAAACCCAATATGGCGGATCCAACATGACGGTCCAAAATCGCGAAATGAAATCGATTTGAATAAAAATTTCTACTCGGAGGTCTTTCGGGTCGTTGATTTCAAATCCAAAGTCAGAATCTCAATATTAAAAGTTTCGAATTCAATATGGCGGATCAACATTGTAAAAACAAAGCCAATTTGAAGTTATTATTTCTTCGAACACGTGTCGAGTTAAATAATTCTTATGTTGTGATTGTTAAATTAGTAATTACAATGTTATATTGTTTTAACTTTATTCTACCATTTTATCTTATACATACCTTTATGTTCTAAGCGATACATTAATTAACTTTACTGATCTCCATGGTAATTATATTTTCCTTTGCTTCGTTTTTGTTTAAATTTTTTAAAATTTGTCAAATGATTGAATTTTGTTCTGCAGAAAAAATTATTACTACAAATATATGTGTTGGCAAGTTTCAAAAGTCGCGCGACTTTGAGAGAAAATACTGCATAGCAACGCTTAGGATGCGACATTAGACCGGACAATTTGAATTTTGAAATTTTGACTTGAGATTTCAAATCAGCATCCCGAAAAACTCGCGTTTAGCAATTTTCAGTCATATCAGTTTCGTTCTACAATTTTGATTCACCATATTCGATCCGTTATTTTGAATTTTGAAATTTTTATTTTTTATTTGTAATCAGCGATACAAAATGCCCCCGATTGACAATTTTTAATCAAACCGGCTTTGTTTTTACAATGTTGATTCGCCGTATCGAATCCGTAGTTTCGAATTTTGGAATTTTAACTTCGGATTTCAAATCAGCATCCCGAAAAACCCGCGACTAGCGATTTTTAGATATATCGATTTCATTTTACAATTTCAATCCGCCATATTGGATCCGTTATTCCGAATTTCGAAATTTTTTTTTTTATTTGTAATCAGCGACCCGAAAACCCTCAAGTGGCAAATTTCAATCAAATTGGCTTTGTTTTTACAATGTTGATTCGCCGTGTTGAATCCGCCATTTGAATTTTGAAAGTTTGACTACGGATTTGAAATCATCAATCCGTGAAACCCCGGAGCAGCAATCCTCATTCAAATTAGTTTTGTTTTACAATTTTGGTCCGCCATATTGGATCCGTCATTTTTAATTTTGAAAATTTGATTTTGTATTTAGAACAAACGACTCAAAAAAGCTACGAGTAGCAGTTTTTAGTTCAATCGGTTTTGTTTTATAATTTCGATCCTTCATATTGGATCCGCTATCTTGACTTTTTGAATTTTGTCTTTGAATTTGAAATCAGGGATCCTAAAAACTCTTGAATAGTCGTTTTCAGTTGAATCTGTTTTGTTTTACAATTGTATTTGGCCATATCGGATCCACTATTTTGGATTTAGAACTATATTAATCTACGTGTCAGATTCAGATTGGGCATACAAAAATCTGTATAAAAACATGTGTAGCATATCAAATTTAAAATCTAAGCGTCCGTGGACATTAAATTTATAAAAAAATGCTCTTCCCTAGGAAACAATAAATCTTCCACGGAAGTAACTTCCCTTGTTCTTCGTAAATTTTATTGTCCGGAAAAATTATGATTGAAGGTTGAAAAATTATAGTTATGACAAAATTTATCTTCTTTCCCATATGTCTTTCGTCGTAACACGGCTTTGACTTTTCTTATAAGGGTCGCTAAAGAAAATTTAAGGACACTGCCCACTGTACGTATACCCTTCGAATGGAATATAAAAAAGCAGTTCATTGCTCAGAGGATCAATTCGCGTCCAAAAATTGAATAAATTCTAGAAGATTTTCCAGTCCCCATAAATTTTCCTACATCAGAAATTTTCCGCACTGTACCCGTAAAGTCCTTTGGTCATTCGGTCCCTTCTTATATTAATATTAAAATCAATTTTATCTCAAAATTCATACAGGTTTTGTAAATTTACATTACACTTTTTGGATTTGAATAATTTTATTCTTCACGTAAATCAATTTCTTATAAAGTTCTAGATATTAGAAAGTTTTAAAAAGTACGTTGCGAATTTTTGAACAGAAATTATGTAAAAAAATTATGAAATTATTACTCACATATTGATTCAAATGATTTACTAACCTTCAAAATTTATTTATAATATAATAAAATATTTTTTGAATTTAAACTTTTAATATTTCTAGCATTTGAAGTTTGGACTAAAATAGGGGTTTATTAAGCCGATTTTCGAAATGCATTTGAAACTGTCTATGGTCTTTTGATCTTATAATTTGAAAATCGTGAAAAGCAATCCCTCACACGTTTTTGAAAATTTTTTGAGAAAAATAAGTTCTGGATCAGTAAATAGAGAAAGTTTGCTTCATCGGAATTTAAAAAAACACGAAATTAGTAAATTTCTACAAGACTCTATAAAGTCACTTTTATTATAACAGTTCCAGTATTATCGTTTGAAATTGATTTGAAGTTTGACATGAGACGACATGGTCGGTAACAAATGAATGCACGAGAAGTTGGCTTCAGTATATATTTCGAAAACAACCGAAACTGATTGAAATATTTATAATTGTCGCATTAGGATGCATCACTATGTAAGTCTTGCAATCTACTTACTTGGTGCATCGACGTTTTCGATGAAGAATTCTGAACCGACGAGCCTGGCGAAAGTGACCATCAGGAGAAGAGCCTGCATCTTGAAACCAGAATCAATTCTTCCTTCTTGAAAAATTCAAGATCTTGAGTCTTGAAAAATTCCACCTTAATTCTCTCCACTGCAGGAAGGAATTCATCCAATTTTTCTAGAAGCCTCGAAATTCATCCAAATTTTCTAGAAGCCTCGAAATTCATTCTATTTTCTAGAAGCCTCGAAATTTACTCAAATTTTCTAGAAGCCTCGAAATTCATCGAATCAGGTTCTTGGCTAGTTTGCGAGTGTCATTTCACTAATTGGCACACTAACTCACTCGCGTCCGGTAAACAGCCCGTCACAGATCAGCCAATCAAGCTTCAAGCTCGAAACATTTCCGGTCACGTATAGGTCGATCTTGATTAAGGCAGGGTCATGTTAAACAGGGGCCAACGATCTATCGACGAATCGGCCTCTCCGTTCATCCACATCGCTTTTAACTTCCGGTTTTACACGGTTCACTGAACGAGAAACTCGATTTTCACATACTGATATTATCCAATAAGAGCCATCTTCGCTCCATCAGAATTCAAAAATTCATCCAGAAATCACGAGTCTTCAGCAAAATATGTCCTTTGTGAAGTCTCGAAAACGAAGAAAAGTTTGACTCCTTATTCACGAAATAAAATATCACAAGAGACCGGCATTTTGTTGAGTGAAACGATTGTCATATTTTCAAGTTATTGTAGGGTCTGATGATCTTATTAGATTAGAACCCTTAAATTATTACTGAATTTTTTTATTATACCGGGAGTAGAACCTTATAGAAATTTGACTAGTTGTAGAAAATTGAATTTTTTTCATGTTTTAGAAAGTTAGACGATAATAAACTAAGCGGGAAAATCTTCTAAAGCGAAAAAGAGATCGGAGACGTGAAAACTCCAAGGGGTGGAAAAAGCGCGCGCACTGCTGCGTTGCGGCAGGCCTACTGACAAGGGTAGCTGAGGTTTCGTTTTGCCCTGTCCTTGATCGGGAGTTTCCGTCACCCTTCGGCCGGTTAAGGCATCCTGCGACCACTTTTCATCCCCTGCGTTGTCTCACCGACTCCATAGCTTTCTATATTGTATATCCAGAGACGAACAGTTGGAATAGAAGGGACGCATCAGATAAGCAGGTGTACCCCTTGGATGATGGAAAACGAGTCAGGAAAGTCACACCCCGATCAAAGAGGGTATTATAGATAGGTTATTTCATTCTGGGGGACCTTTTCGACGTCCTGGTCATTTTTTTGACACTATGCATTCTTATATGTTGAAAATTTTCACAGTAGTAATTTTTCCCGTAAGTAATGACAGGAAAAATTTTGCCAGTTCCCATAAGTTGAATTTATGTGGGAGCTTCCAATGGATCATCTCCAAAACCTTTCAGCTAATGTTAGATGCAATTTTGTATAACTTTCAGAAACTGATAATTTTGGTTTCTTGCTTATTAATCGTATCTAGAGTGGTTTCGTGGGAAAATGAATGTTCACTTTTCTCAGTTTTAATTTTCATGGCTAATCCCATAAATATTCGCAGTAGAAGGCTGGCTTATAAACTTGACCTGCCTTTTTTGACCGCGAAATAGTGTGCAAAAGGAAACTTGAATTGGAAAATTCCGTCGAAAGTTATCGCGTCGTCAGACAACAGACAGACAGACAATCTGGCAAACAGACATTATCGTGAAAATCATTTTGTCTGACTTCAGGGGGTCTCAAAACATCGAGAATTGACGAAAAAATCAAGAAATTCACAGAATTCAGAGAATATTAGAGATTTTAGGGATATCAGGGAATTCAAGGAGTTCAGATAATTCCGATAATTCAGGGAATTGGAGTCCAAGGAATTTAGATAAGTCAAGGAATTCAAAGAATTCAATCAAGTCAGAGAATTCAAAGAATTCTTAGAATTAAGCGAATTCACGGAACTCAGCGAATTCAGAGAATTCACATATATTAGAGAATTCAGTCAATTCAGGGAGTTCAGATAATTGGACGATTTCCGATAATCCAGGGTATTCAGGTGCGTCAAAGAATCCAAGGAATTCAATCCATCCAGAGAATTTGAGGAATTCACGAAACTCAAGGAATTTAGAGAAATCATGGAATTCACATCATTCGGGAAAGGCAGAGAATTCAGGATATTGACAGAATTTAGGGAATTCAAGAATTCAGGGAATTCACCGAATTCCAGGAAATCGCAGAATGCAATGAACTCATGGAACACACGGAATTCACAGAACACATGAAATTTACAGAACACATTGAATTCACAGAACACAGAGAATTAAAGAAATTCAGAAAATTCAGAGAATTGAGGAAATTTAGAGAATTAAGGAAATTTAGAGAATTGAGGGATATCAGGAAATTCAGAGAATTCAGTAAATTCAGAAATGTCAAGGAATCCGAGAAATTTAGGTAAGTCAAGGAATCCAAAGAGTTCAATCAATTGAGAGAATTCAAGAAATTCAGGAAATTCAGGGAATTGATTATATTCTAGGAATTTTGGAAATTCAGAGAATTTGTAGAATTCGGGGAATTTGTAGAATTCAGGGAATCCAGAGAATTTAGGAAATTCGGGGAACCCAGAGAATACAGGGGATTCAGAGAATTCAGAGAATTCAAGGATTTCAGAGAATTCAAGAATTTCAGAGAATTCAAAGATTTCAGAGAATTCAGGGAGATCAGGGAATTCACACAACTCACGGAATTCACGGAACCAACAAAATTCAGAGAATTTAGGGATATCAGAAAATTCAAGTAATTCAGATAATGCAGGGAAACTATATGAGTCAATGAATGCAAGGAAATCAATCAATTGATAGATTTCAAAGAGTTCAGGGAATTCACAGAACTCAGAGAATCCACGGAACTCGGGAGAATCAGAGAATTAAGGGAACTGAGGAAGTTCAGAGAATTCAGGGATACCAGAGAATTCAGGTATATGAGGGAGTTCATAGAATTCAGTAACTCAGATGATTCAGGAAATTCTCAAAACACAGAGGGTTCGGGGAATTCGGAGAATTCAGGGTATTCTGAGTATTCAGAGAATAAGGAGCATTCAGATATTTCAGGGTATTCAGAGAATTCAGAGCATTCAGAGAATTCAGGGAATTTAGGAAATTCAGAGAATTCAGGGTATTTAGGAAATTCAGAGAATTCAGGATATGCACAGAATTTAGGGAATTCAAGAATTCAGGAAATATACAGAATTCAGGGAATTGACCGAATTTAAGGAAATCGCAGAATGCAATAAACTCACGGAATTCACAGAACACATGAAATTTACAGAACACAGAGAATTAAAGAAATTTAGAGAATTCAGAGAATTAAAGAAATTTAGAGAATTGAGGGATATCAGGAAATTCACAGATTTCATGGGATTCACGGAACTGAGGGAATTCAGAGAAATCAGGGATATCGGCAAATTCAGAGAATTCAGTAAATTCAGAAATGTCAAGGAATCCGAGAAATTTAGGTGAGTCAAGGAATCCAAGAAGTTCAATCAATTGAGAGAATTCAAGAAATTCAGGAAATTCAGGGAATTCATTATATTCTAGGAATTTTGGAAATTCAGAGAATTTGTAGAACTCAGGGAATTCAGAGAATTTAGGAAATTCGGGGAATCCAGAGAATACAGGGGATTCAGAGAATTCAGAGAATTCAAGGATCTCAGAGAATTCAGGGAGATCAGGGAATTCACATAACTCACGTAATTCACGGAACTAACAAAATTCAGAGAATTTAGGGATATCAGAAGATTCAAGTAATTCAGATAATGCAGGGAATCTATATGAGTCAATAAATGCGAGGAAATTAATCAATTGATAGAATTCAAAGAGTTCAGGGAATTCACAGAACTCAGAGAATCCACGGAACTCAGGAAAATCAGAGAATTCAGGGAACTGAGGAAATTCAGAGAATTCAGGTATATAAGAGAGTTCATAGAATTCAGTAATTCAGATGATTCAGGGAATTCTCAGAACACAGAGGATTCGGGGAATTCGGAGAATTCAGGGTATTCTGAGTGTTCAGAGAATAAGGAAAATTCAGAGATTTCAGGGTATTCAGAGAATTCAGAGCATTCAGAGAATTCATGGAATTTAGAAAGTTCAGAGAATTCAGGATATTTAGGAAATTCAGAGAATTCAGGGAATTCGGAGAATTAAAGAAACTTAGGGGATTCGGAGAACTTCAGAAATTCACGGAACTCCGGAAATCCGGAGAATTCAGGAAACTCAGAAAATTTAGATAATTCAGGGATACCAGAGAATTCGAGTATATGTGATAATTCATTAAATTCATAGAATTCAGGAACTCAGATGATTCAGGAATTCAGATGATTTAGCAATTCGGATTATTCAGGGAATTCTTAGAGCACAGAGAACTCGGGGAATTCAGAGAATTCAGAGAACTCAGAGGATTCAGAGAATTCAGGAGATTTAGGAAATTCATAGAATTTAGGGTATTTAGAGAATTCAGGGAACTAAGGGAATTCAGAGAACTCAAGAAATTCACGAAACTCAGAAAATTTGGAGAATTCAGAGAACTCAGGAAATTTAGATAATTTAGGGATATCAGAGAATTCAGGTATATGTGAGAATTCATGGAATTCATAGAATTCATAAATTCAGATGATTCAGGGAATTCGCAGAACACAGAGAACTCGGGGAATTCAAAGACTTCAGAGAATTCAGGGGATGAAAAAATTCCGAAAATTCAGGGAATTCAGAGAATTCAGGGGATTCCGAAAATTCAGGGAGTTTAGTGAATTCAGAGAATGCAGGCTATTTAGAGAACTCGGGTATCCGGAGGACTCAAGGACTTCAGGAAGTCAGTGAATTCAGAGAATTCAAAGATAGCAGAGAATTCAAGAAATTTAGAGAATTCAGGAAGTTCAGTGAGTCCGAATCCGGGAGCTTAGGGAATTTAGGAAGTTCAGGAATTGGAGGGAGCTCAGGGAATTCAGAGAATTTACGGAATTCGAAGAAAATCGGAAGACTTCAAGGAAGTTAAGAGAATTTGAAAGCGTTTGAAAGCATTCCAAGCAATTAAAAATAATCAAAAAGGATGCACAAAATTTAAACAACCCAAAAGAATTCAAAGAAATTCATTGTGAATTCAAAATATTTCTCAATAGGTTATATACTAAACCAGAGAGTATTAATTACGAAACCAGTCCAAGAATGGTGTTCTTAACATAGAGGTGTTGAATATTAAGATTATAGTATTTCTAATTATTCCTATAAAAAATGCAGCTGCCAGTAGTTATCGCTTTAAACAGTTATTTTAATAGAAACTGAGATGCTTTCAGAAAACTCGAAATCCTGATTGTGTTATCTTGAATTGGGGGTTGAATTATCCCTACATGAAGCTCCTTTTGTTGCATTTTCCTGAGGAATAAAAACAGATATAATCTCTTCGAATATCACTTGTTTTTCTGAACATAGTAGATTTTTATCATTTTCAATAATGCATTGTGACAGGATGATTATAAATGAGGCTTAGGGTCAGTGTGATAACTGTTTATTATTCTTCATTTATCATTGTGAAATATAAAAATCTATCAACTGATCGAGGCTAGTTAAAGAGGTTTATGTACCTGATTTTTGCAATGAAAATGTAAGTCAAAAATAATAATTGTTAAATAACATTTTCATAAATACATTTACGCAGACAAACTATTTTCAAATCAATTAATGAATAATGTAATTTGAAATAGGTAATCTTCGAGGGGTTAATTATTTCTGCAATCTGGTGTACACTCTCTCTGCAATCTTATAAAATATTATGTAATCCCATGCAGTCTCTTACATTTCCATGCGATCCCTTACAATCCCTTGTAGCTCCATGCAAACCTTAAAAATGGCTTATAATCCCATGTAATCTCGATGCAATCTCTATGAAATTTCGTGCAACATCCCATGAACTACTTGCGATCTTATGCAAATCCTGTGGAATCTCATGCAATTTTATGCGATCTTCTGTAACCCCATGCAATCCATTGTATTCTCATGCAACCTCTATGAAATCCCGAGCGATCTCTATAAAATCACGAGCGATCTCTATAAAATTTTGTACAATCCCATGTACTGCTTGCAATCTTATGCAAATCCCGTGGAATCTCATGGAATTTCATGCAATCTACTGTAATCCCATGCAATCCATTGTAATTCCATGCAATCTCTATCAAATGTCGAGCAATCTTCGTAAAATTTCGTGCAATCCCATGCACTGTTTACAGTCTTATGCAAATTCCGTGGAATCTCATGCAATCTTCTGCAATCATTCGTCATCTCATGCACTCTTTTACAATCCCTTGTAATCCCATGCAGTACTTCGAATTTCTTTCTTATCTTATACAGTTTTGATACAATCCCATGCAATTCTTTGCAATCCCATGCAATCCATTACAATCCCATGCACAGGGGCACACTGTGCGTGGGACTGACTCATTGCAATCAAAATGGGCCGAAAGACTTCAAGGGCGCTCGCAGTGGCCCTTAAAATTAAAATAGAAACCCTTTGAATCGTCAAAATCCCATTGAAATCCTTGAACTATCATGAAATTCCTTGATACCCTTTGAAGTATCATAAAATCACTACAAATCTTTAGAATCCGTTAAAATCCCATAAAATTCATTTAAAGACTTGTGAAATTCCATAATATGTGATGATATTCCTCAAAATCCTAAAAACTTTATTAATGTACCTTCATAACTTCTAAAATTCATTCAAATTATTGAAGTGCTCGGAAATCTTATAAAATCTGTTGAAATCCTTCAAAATTCCCTTGGGATCATTTAAAATATTCTAAAACCATATAGGTCGTATAGACCTATACAATCGTTTCATATCTTCCTGAATTCTTGGAAATTCTGTAAAACCACATGAAATTTTTTTGGCATCCTTAAGGATATCCTAAATTTTTTAAAATTCCTTGAAATTCCTCGAGATCCTTCCGAATTATAGAAATATATTGAAAATTTCTTGAACCTTTTCAAAATACCCTAAAATATTTAAAATCATTTAAAACCTTTTGAAATACCTTAAAAATTTTTTAACATCTTGGAAATTGCTAGGAATTGTAAAAAGTATCCTAAAATCTTCAAGATCCTTTGAAATCCTTCGACATCTTTTGAAATTTCTAGACATTTTGTAAAGGTCTTGAATATTCCCTAGAATCTTCATAAGTTCCCTAGAATCCTTCAAATCCTTTCTAATTCCTTGAAATATTTTTTAAGCTTTTGAATGTTCCTTAGAATCTTTTAAAATACCCTACAATATCCAAAATCCTTTGAAAGATTTTGAAATCGCCTGAAATTTTTGAAGATCTTTGAAAATTCCTTTGAATATTTTCAAGTGCCCTGAAATATTCAAAATCATTTTGAATCTTCTGAAATCCCTTGAAATCTCTCTAAGCTTCTGAAAGTTCCTTCGACGTACCCTAAAATATTTTAAATTCTTTAAAATCCTTGGAAATACCCTGAAATATTTGAAAATCTCTTTAAATCTTTGAAATTCTGCAATATCTCTTTATTTTTGTAACTGATTTCTTTGAAATCCATTAGAATATTATGAAATTCCGTGAAATTACATGGAATCTTATGAACCTCCTTGAAATCCGTTAAACTTCCTTCAAAATTCTTTGAATTATTTAGAGATCTTGGAAATCCTCTGAAATCCCGTTAAATCTGTTAAAATATCGTAAACTCTCATGAATCCTATATGAAATCCTTCCAAATCTTCCGAAATTAAGGGTGATTCTTCAAAATTGCGTGGAATTTGTGAAATCCTGTGAAATCTCATGAAATATTTGAAAATATCTTCAAACATTTGAAATGCTATGAAATCTCTTGATTCTTTTGAAATCCTTTGAAACTTATAGAAAGATTATAGAATCATTGGAAATTTTTTATATCCATTGAAATTCTTAAAAATCCCTTGAAATTTCGTAAAATCTTTTGGTATTTTGGGAATTTTCTTGAGTTCATTAAAAACACCCTGAATTTGTCATTTCCTATAAAATCCTGATAATGTTTAGGAAGTTCTTCACAATCCCATGCACTTCTTCAAAATTCCACGCAATCTTTTGCAATCCCATGCAATCTTGCAATCTTGCAATCTTGCAATCTAGTGTACACTAAAAATCCGAGTAATTTTACTTTCGTTAATATTCTTATAAATGATAACAAATTTCAATCAATTTTTTTGAAAATCAGGGAATTTCTCCGAGCGTACCTTTTTTTCTAAGTTGTAATATGAAATTATGTAGCAAAGCTTTTTCATTTGCGAAATTAACTTTATAGTTCTGGCAATATACTTATTTGAATCAAACTCCTTTTTATCATTTTCACTGATCTCAGGAAAATGTATTTTATTCAAAATATCAATATGTTTAAATGCACTGAATCTAAAACATGAAAATTAAATGCAAATTTGTTTTATTTATTGTTCAAGTTCTTGGGCTTTTAGAAGAATTTAAGCAATGAATAATCATGTGTTTAGTATTATTTATTTATTAGAGTATTCGATAGTGGTAATGAATATATTCAAGAATATCCTGTAACCATTTTGAAAGCTTCCTAAATTAAACATGTTAAGTAAATTCCTGAAAACTTGTAGCAATAAGAAATCAATTGCCCTCAATTATAAAGTTACGTTTACGAATTTAAAAATTCTCATTTAATTTTACATATTAATAATACCATTTTCACAAATACTAGGACTGTAAAAAACAAAATTTTCAGAATAAATTTGCGAAATTGTATACATATACCTTGAGAAATTTAGATATACCTGAAAGAAACCCGGAATTGTCAAGGATATTTTTTTTCATATTTCTATGCAAGCATCTTTCGAAATGAACCAATTGTGGTTCCATTTTGTTTCAGCAATTTCTTTCAATCTTCGCCATTTTTTTAGTTGAAAATGAAACCTCATTTTTTTCTGCGTGGTTTGGAAGGCATTGAGTTCGAAATGTTAATTAAGGAAGATTTGAAGAGGGGCACGGGAGAACCAATCAAATGACAAAATCTTGAAAAATCATTTTTTTTGGCTTGTGCTTAATGTTTATGGAGTGATCCTAACTAATTTTAATTTTGAATAATTCAAATTTAAAGTCGTACATCTACTTGACGTAGGATTCTAATTTATTTCAAGGAATAGAACAGAATTCCACAGGTTTCAAGAAGTTAAAAAATTACAAGGGCTTTCTAGAGAACTTTGGAAAATGAATTAAACTAAATTGATGTTCAAGGAATTCTTAGTGACTCCGAAGATCTCAAGGCATTTTAAAGTATTTCAAGGAATTTCACAAAATTTAATGGATTTTATTGAATCTCCAAGGATTTGAAAGATTTCAAAGGATCTAAAAGATTTATAGAGATTTGAAAGGTTTTTTTTTGGAGAACATTGGAAAATAAATGAATCTAAATTGATTTCCAAGGAATTCTTAGCGATTCTAAAGATTTCAAAGGATCTGAAGATATTTCAAGGAATTTCACAAGATTTAATGAATTTTATTGAATCCCCAAGGATTCGAAAGATTAAAAGGGATTTAAAAGATTTTTAGAGATGTGAAAGGTTTTTTTTAGAGAACTTTGAAAAATAAATTAACCTAAATTGATTTTCAAGGAATTCTTAGCGATTCTAAGGATCTCGAGGGATCTGAAGATATTTCAAGGAATTTCACAAGATTTAATGGATTTTATTGAATCTCCAAGAATTTGAAAGATTTAAAGGGATTTGAAAGATTTCTAGAAATTTGAATGGTTTTTATAGAGAACTTCAATGCACAAGTTTAATTCAACTTATAGTTGAGAGATTTCAAATTATATCTACTCATCATTACACTCTGAAAATTTCAAGGGATTCCTAGCGATCCAAAGAAAAATTTAAAGATTTTCAAGGATTTGAACGGTTTTTTGAGAGCACTCCAATGAATAAATTTAATTTATATTTAAGGGATTCCAAAAGATTACTACTAGTTTCTACTTATTCTAATGGATTTTTACGATTCTCAAAGATTTTAAGGGAATTTAAGGGATTTCAACGAATTTCTGAAGAACTGAAGGGAATAAAGTAAATTTTCTTTCGAAAAATTTCAACAAATTCAAGAGATATAAAAAATTCAAATGAATGTAAAGATTTTAAGTTATTCAGAAAGATTCCAAAATATTTCAAGACTAACTTTTAGAGAATGAAATTTCAAGTGATTTTTACCTTTCCGAAGCAAACGTTTTGAGGGATTTCAAGGTACTTCACGGAATTTCACAAGATTTAAAGTATTTTGTTGATTCCCCAAGGATTTCAAAAGATTTCAAAGATTCCTAGGGATTTGAACTTTTTCCAAGAAAATTGCAATGGATAAATTCAACTTTATTTATATTCAAGGGATTTCAAATGGTTTCTACTTATATAAATGGTTTTTTTATGATTTCCAAAGAATTGAGGGATTTTGAGGGATTTTAATGGATTTCCAGAGACCTTAAGGGAATAAATTAAATTTTATTTCAAAGGATCTCTACGGATTTCAACAATTTCAAGGGATATGAAAGAAATAAAAAGTCTCAAAGGATTTTATAGATTTTGAGTTATTTCAAAAGATTACAGAGAATTTCAAGCGATTTCAAAAATTTCAAAGTCTGTCAAAGAATTTTGTAGGATTTCCAAAGATTTCAAAGAATTTAAAAGAATTTCAAAAGATTTAAGGGGTTTTATAGAACCTTCGAGTATTTTAACGATTTTAGGGTATTTTAAGAATTTTAAAGGATTTCGAGAGAACCTCACTAAATAAATTTAATTTATTCTATTTTGAAGAGCTTTCAAATGACTTCTAGAGATTTCTAACTATTTAAAAGATTTCAAAGGAATACAAGAAGAGTTGAAAGATATTGAGGGATTTTGACGGATTTCAACACGTTTCAATGATTTTAATGAATTTAAAAGTATTTCCGGAAGTATTAAGCGATTTTGAAAGACTCCAAAGGATTTTCATGGATTTCAAAGAAATTTCGAGGGATTTCAAATCTATCAAAGGAATTCACAGATTTCTGCTGTGTAAAGTTTATTTGTGCAGCAGAATCGCTATTTTTGTGTATGGTACTTCCATATGAAATTATGAGTGGTCCAATTGTAAAATGAATCGTTTCTTTGTAGTTTCTATAATTTTTATATCGATTCCTTCAATATTTTTGTATTATTTATTCCAATGCTGATCATTATATAATCTTTTCCTATATAATGATTTTCTTCAATGAATTGCCTATAATCCATGGAATCTTTTCCAATCTCACGCAGTATTTTTCAGTCACATATATGCAATATTTTGCAATCCCATACTATCTTGCAATCTAGTGTACACAAAAATCCGAGCAATTAACCTCTCGGTTTCAAATGTTTCTCGAGTGCTATCATTTTTTGGCTGGTGAAAAGGGGAGAGTAGGGTGAGTATGGTTAGGGTGTTGTGAGTAAGGAAGTCTGAAGTGAAAGTGCAAGTGTGCATGAAGGGAGTGGGGGTAAGTTGCTTCGTGACTGAAAAAATAGAGAAGTTGATGAGAGTTGATTTTGAGGTTAAGTTGGGTGCTGTGGAAAACTGGGTGCTGCGAGAAACTGGCTGATCTGGCAGTGGAAGGAGTGCTTGAGGCGTGAGGAGTCTTGAATCAAGAGCGCGTAGATATTAAAAAAGTAAGTGGAACAAGTTAGTAAGCTTTTTGGTTGTAACGTGTAGGTATATTCTACCGTTCTTATGAGCAAGTCGTGCTCACGTAACGAAATAATGTATAGTTTTTCATCACTATACTCTACTATAGCATGCTTTAACAAGCCATACCGCGCGGCAAATATCCGCACAAAGTAGAGAGAACGAAAACCCATTCCGTCGGTACAGAGTGGGGACCGCCAGCCAATCACGGCGTAGCTCGCTCGGCCTGCATGAACAGGCAGTATAACCGGAAAGCGGCCCGACTCGTCTCTTCACCCGCTTCTAGAGGCTCCTAGTGGGTGGGCACGAAGGGTATCTACTCCAAGGAGAGTAGTCTCAGGTAGTGTTGCGTTAAGTCCAAGCGTTAGGATTTTATAACTACAATGGATAGCCGCCATTACTTGTAAGTAAAGTGATAATTCCTAGTCAGGAGTAAGCAATGAGATAACGTGCATTGCTTACTGCCTTTTCATATTAAAGTTAGATTTTTTGTCTTCAATGATTCTCTTATTTCTTAAAACTGGAGTTTTCTTCTCATTCGTATTTGGAAAAGATGCGAAGCTTTCCTTGGGTTAATTTCGATAAAGCCTTGGCCTGGTAACATTCTTTCACAATCTTAGAAATTATTTGAATTTCCAAGTGTCTTCCGTTCCTTTGGTGAGATTCGTCCCACCTAGGGCTCGTAAGTCGGTTGCGGATGACAATAATTCCAACGAAAATTTTTTAATAGCGTAATGAACACGTTACACCTCTGTTTCTGAGGGGTAGTCTCGACGACTTCCTGGCCTCACAGGTTAGCTTGCCTTTAATCAAAGTAATTAAAATTAAATAAAAAATAAAAAGGTAAGTGCTCGCCCATATGTTTTGAATGCAACTATTCCGAAAACTTAAATCATCAAATAACTTAAAAATAAAAAAGGTTCGTAGCACTGATTCTCTGGCTTACAATCAATAAATGTAAGACGGAGATTTGCCAGAGAATCAGAAAAATGCTTCTCTTATCTTAAAATAAATTACAATTACCAGAACATATGACTCCTTACCATAAAATATCGATCTGTAGTGCAAATCACTGAGTGGAAGATAAAATTACTAAGATTTCTTCTTTTTTTTTCAGAGCAAATTTTAATTTTTTCGTCAATAGCTGAGAAACGCTTCGTAGGTTAATATCGTCTCTTGAATTTTCCACGTCTCATTTCTCAATTTAAACACCAGACGAGTTAAGTGATTCTCACTTCGGGAAACCCAAAAGTAAAGAAATAGATTTCGCATGTCGTTGTTCTAAATAATATTTTAAACTATATCTGGACTGGCCCAATATTTTTACAGACGGAGTTCGGTAGATAAACAAATTAATAATGCGAAACATTACATGGTCAAGTTTCTGGGGTGCGAAAGAAAGTAACAAGCAAGGAATGTAAGAAGTCAGGTGGAGAGGGGTTTCAAGCAAAGAAGCGGAAAAAATGGGCTATGAAAAAAGAGTGAAGAGAAGAGGAGGTTGTTGATGACTTGGAAAGGGACAACGAGTTCAAAAATGCAAAGACAGAGAGAAGAATGCCGGAGAGGAATAGGGAGGGTGCAGAAATGTCCAACAAACTAGAAGCTCTTATAAAAGGATTTAGAGAGGAGAATTGAGGAAGACTGGATGATGTAAAGAGACAAAGGGGGAGGTAAAGGAGGCGGTGAGAAAAGTAAGGCGAATGTGGGAAGAATAGGATGAATCATGGAAAGAGGAGAAAGAGAAGGTTTGGAGTAAGCTGGAAAGCATAGAGAGCAGGCAGAGAGATGATAAGGGAGAAAGGAAAAAGGAAATGGAAGCGTTCGTGGAAAGAGTGAGCAATCTAGAAATAAGGAGTAAGCGTGAGGTGAAAGAGGAAGAGGGTATTGGAAAAACAAAAGAGTGTGGGGCGAGCATGCATGAGGAGAATGAAAGGTTACGTTTGAGACTGAAGAAGGTTGAAAGGAGAATGGAAGGGGAAGAAAGGACGAAGAGGGAAAAAAATTTAACTATTAAGAGCATTGAAGTGGACAGTGAAAATAAGGAGAAAGAGATTAGAAATTTGATGAGAGACATCGGTGCAAAAGTCACGGTGGAAGGCATAAAGAGACTAGGAGAGAAGAAGTAAGGGAAGGAATGTTTGTTTTCAATGAGAATAAGAAGTGAGGAGAAGAGGTATGAAGTTATGGAAAAGAGGAAGGTGCTGACAAGAAGAAATAAAAGAATTTAAGCACATCCAACATGCTCGGAAAGGAAAGGAAACTGGATAATCGAGAAGGAGGCATGGGTGGGTTGAGAGGATTAAAAGAGGTAGAGTTAGGAGTGGAAGAGACAAGATATTGGTAAGCGAAGAGGTCTAGATTTGGGACGATGGAGTAGACGACCTGAGGGAGGACAAGAAAAAGGAAGTGAAGGGAAGAGAAAAGGGGGAGGGTAATGAGAATACAGGTGTTGCGGTGGGGTTTATGAATGACAAGAGAAATTGAATTCGAGGGGGAAAGGAGAAAAATGAAAAAATAGAAACGTGAGAGTAGAGTTTTGAAATGGGTCAGAGTTAAAAACCAAAGACAGAGAATTCTGAGGTAAACTGCAAGAGTGGGACGTGGTAATGATCAGCGAAACGGGGGTGGATAAGAAACAGTAAAAATGTTGAAAGAACTTCACCGAAATTAACTTTCTAAAGTTTTCAATAAAAAATTATTCTACAATTTTCAACTTTATTATCTGAAAATTCTTTAACTCCAAGCACTTTTAATTGCGACTATACAATTTCCAATATTTTACTTTGAAAACTGTTTTTTTATGCATACGAGTACATACGATAGTTGCGAGTACTGGCATTTTATTGCATGTTTTAAAACACATTTTGACGTTTCTCAATTGAATTATTTCAATTCAATAATTCGTTCGAAGTTTTGAACTATTATGAATTTGAATCTCACCAATCATGCCTTTATATCGATTTTAATCAAAAATTCAATATATCTATCTCTTCAAATATGCAGTTTTTGGTTATTCAACTCGAAATTTTTATTTTCCTCCATACAATTACTAATTTTTCACGCCATTGCAGTTGTCAACTATGTACCTTAATTCACTTTCGGATATAAATTTATCTCTGGGGTTTGTTATTATCAGTCGCTCCTATCTAAAGAAAATCGTTATTTCTTTTTTGGACTAAAAAATAAAACCACTTTTCTGGATTGCTGCTTCTAAATTATTTCGAGTGTTATTTTTAACGCCAGAAGCTTTCTAAGGCTCAAAGGCAAATCAGAATAATTTACAGTGCCAGGGACTCTTTCTCTTTTCATAAGATTCATTCACAAAATTAATTTAGAGTCCAATTTTATATTCATCAAATAATAATACATCTTTAAACTGCATTTCCCTTAGGGCAATGAATATATTTTAAAATTATAGAATTATAGCTTTAATTCTATAATGAATTATATTTAAGAACAATCTTCCTTCTTTATTCGTAAAATGGCCCCTTAGGGTTAACATGACTTCCGTGTCTTACAATTTACCACTATATACATATTTCATATTATCTTATCCTTACTATTCACAATTATTTACAGAAATTCTCATATCTTGATCCTTCTTTCCATTTTTTATAAAAGAGCAATTTTTTGAGGTACAGACAACTGAGTGAGCGAGCAAGAGAGAGAGAGAGAGAGAGATAGAGAGGGAGAGAGAGATCTTCATCTACTTATACCATTAAATAACCATTATTTATAAATCTTTACGTTTTTAAGCGACTAAGCGACTTCCATTCCCTTTTTTTTCACTTCTCTTCTACCTCAACCTTGCCACTCTCACAATCACTTTTTTTATTCTTTCTCACTCGTTCCTCTAGTTCCCTCCAAATCCTTTATCCACCTCCCACCTAATCCTTCCTTTCCTAAATTCTTGACCACAATCTCTTACCAGCATCCTTTACCTTGAATTCCTCTCATGCATCATTCCCATACATGTTCCCATTTTGTCCTTTCCCATTCACATATTCTGCACTTTCTGTTTTTCTTCCGTGCCCAATACATCCCTTCCCTGACCTCATGTTCCGATCGAGATCTTGCTATTCCTGTCCGTCTTCTCTCTCCCTTTCCTTTTCTTAATACTTTGGTACTCTTTCCTTTTTTATCATTTCATACCATTTATTGTATTTTGACTCCTCAATCATCCCTCATTTTTTCATTAATTGTCTTTCCTGTCTTTTTTCTCCAATTCTTCATCGTTTACTCCAGTCCCATATCCTGTATCTCTATCCGTAAAAAATTCCCGTCTTTCTTCCATTTCGTAAAAGTTATCACCCTCCTTCTCCTCTCTTCTATCTACCTCAAACACTTTTCCGCTAAATGCCCTCCCTTTCCTTCTCTTAGCCTCCCTTTAAATTTCCATGCAAGACCATTCTAGGTGAGAGCAGCAAACGTGTAGTGTTTAGAATTTTTCTGTGTTTTTTGTATGATTTATGTCGTTTCGTTTTTGTATCTTAGTAGTATGTATTTATAAATTGTTTATCCTTCTGTTCTGCGATTTTTGTTCACTTAGTTTAGGTTATGAGTTCGTTTTCAATTGTCTTTTCAAATCGCTGCTTTCGAGGCAAAGTGAGATTCCTAAAGACCTTGCATAATCATCTCGCGCTGACCATGTCTTCGAAGCAAAGTTTCCGCAGCATATGTGAAAATCCTTTCCGTAAGGAGAAACATGGAAAAGGAACTGATTTGAGGCCTCTAAGGGAAAACCAGCAAGTAGCGTTTCCTGGTTTGCCGAAAGGCATTAAGATATGTGGTGCTTGTAGAAAAAAATGTAGGAATCTCAATTTACAGCCATCCAGAGTTGTAGGAGAGCCTGGTTTTATTGTAGAGGGAGAGACAAAAGAGGACCCAGATTCTTGTTTGCCAATGATGAATAAAAAAAGGATGCAATGATGAAAATCACTTAGCGGGTCTCAAAGTCCTGAATTAAATAAATGAAAAATTAGAGTAGAAGGACACTGCATATTCAGAAAAGATTTGTCTCCTCACGCTTGCGCCTAAGTTTCGGAGTCGCAGACAAATCATGCGAGAATTCGGTGCATCTAAACGGGAAGCCAGAAAAGCAAGAGACTTAGTCGCCAAAAGTGGAGTTTTGACTTTTCTGGAAGCCGAACGAGGAGAAACATTGGCAGAATAAACTGGAAATTTGGTAAGGAACTTCTACGAAGATGGCGAGCATAGTCGACTGATGCCAGGTAAGGAAGATTTCATATCTGTCAAAAAACGAGACGGTACTCGTGAGCAAATACAGAAGAGACTTATTCTGTGCAATCTCTCAGAATTATATGCCAGATTTGTAACCGAACACGAAAATGTGAAGATCGGATTTTCAGAACTGGCACAACTGAGACCAAAGCAGTATGTTTCAGCTGAAGCAAGTTGAACTCACAATGTTTGTGTTTGCGTTTACCATGAAAACGTAGAGTTAATGTTAAATGCGATTGATATCAAGCATTTAACTAAGGGGACTGACAGACAATTACCAGATTACCATGACTGTCTGGAAGAAATCGTGTACAGTGAACCCGTTGATGCTTGTCATCTTAACGAATGCGAATCTTGTCCTGACATTGAAGAGTTTAAGAAGTACCTGATTGATCTATTGGACGTGCTAAGTTTCGATACAGTGACATATCAAGTTTAGCAGAAGTTATTTATTACGTAGAAGGAAGGGAACTGAAGAATTTCAGCATGACAGTCTTTTGGATTGTTTAAGTCATGATACTGTAGCTGTATATACATTTCAAAGGCGCATCACTGAGTACCTCAAAAAGAAATTCAGCGTTGATGAAAGGAGGTGTTTCGGGTTTCAATCGTGTGCAAAACTACGAATCTTGCCGACGATTCGTGAACATTGCAGTTCACTTCTTTAGGGCTAACCTGAAAGTGAAGCTTCAGGTTATGTTGCTCTTATATATACTTTCTACGATATATTCAGAACACGACGTGTTCTGAATATTTCAATTTATCAAATACCAACTTGATATTTTCGTAATTTTCTTTCAAAGTAGTTGAGTGTGCTACCGGTATGGGAGCAAAAACATTCGTATTGTGAAGCAAAACAGCTTTCAAACTTCTCTTATACGAATCTGTGAATAATCTCCGTTCAATGGCTCTGTAAATCCCTGGTTTCAATTTATTCATCTATCCATTTATATTGTGACAGTATACTAATGAAGGCCCTTCTTCTTTTGTGAAACATTTTCCGAAATCTCTTTCTCTATTCTTATAGTCAGTTGCTTTCACATTTTTTTCCACTGAGTTTTTTTTTGAGTATAGAAACCAAGAATTCACTCGTTTCTTTGGATAGTCCTAAATCTCTGATGAGATCGTTTAATTCTTCATTCGAGAGAAGAAATACATGCGATTCCTTCAATACCTTTCTCTTCTGTATTGCACATCTTGATGGGTCTTATTACTGTCGGAACATCGACGTAAGCAATGCTTCTTTTATTTTTCTTTTGTTGAATCCAGTTACATCATTCTTGCAGAAATAGCAACCTCTCCACAAGTGGGTTCTACCCATAAAGTTTGACTTTTTAATTTTAGGTCTTCAGTATTTCTACTTTTATGCCAACGAGTCAATTGTGATCTACAATAATCGCATCTTTTATGTGGCACCCATTTTTCATCCTGATCAACGATTGTGAGATCATAACAATCGTCGTAAATCGTTCTGATTTGCTCAGAAATTGTCCTAAGAGATTTCGGTGGATAGAATTTACTGCATACGTAGCAGAATGAATCAGGGTCTCTTTTACAATGATGTTTTGAGGTGGTAGCTTCAAGATCAACTTGTG
>JAUMHM010000087.1:11590902-11615466 GCA_032362435.1 Melikaiella ostensackeni | reverse complement strand
TTTACTCCGATTCAATGGTTTTTTTCTATTTTGACATCAGCATGACCTTTATCGTGACCTCCTGGGGTCGAACCAAGTCTGGATTCGGATTCAGCGACCA
The DNA here is from genome assembly GCA_032362435.1 of Melikaiella ostensackeni. NCBI lineage: Eukaryota > Metazoa > Arthropoda > Insecta > Hymenoptera > Cynipidae > Melikaiella > Melikaiella ostensackeni. The sequence continues at coordinate 11,615,366 of JAUMHM010000087.1, read as the reverse complement.
CAAAAACTTCTAAGAGTAGAGATTTTTTCCATTTCCAGGGTTTTCTCAATTTTGACTCTGGGATGACTTTCATCTCGACCCGATGGAGTAAGAATTACCCCGGATTCGGATTTAGCGAACCCAGAAACGTTTTAAAAGTGTGGTTTACTCCGATTCAATGGTTTTTTTCTCTTTTCGACTTCGGCATGACCTTTATCGTGAGCTCTTGGGGTCGAACCAACCCTGGATTCGGATTCAGTGACCCCAAAAACGTCTAAGAGTAGAGGTTTTCTCCAATTGCATGGTTTTCTCAATTTTGACCTTGGGATGACCTTCATCCCCACCCGATGGTGTAGAAATGACCCCGGATTCGGATTTATCAAACCCAGAAACGTCCTAGAAGAGTGGTTTACTCCGATTCAATGGTTTTTTTCTATTTTGACATCAGCATGACCTTTATCGTGACCTCCTGGGGTCGAACCAAGCCTGGATTCGGATTTAGCGAACCCAAAAACTTCTAAGAGTAGAGATTTTTTCCATTCCCAGGGTTTTTTCGATTTTGACTCTGGGATGGCTTTCATCTCGACCCGATGGAGCAAAAATGACCCCGGATTCGGATTTAGCGAACCCAGAAAGAAGAAAGTGTGGTTTACTCCGATTCAATGGTTTTTTTCTTTTTTTGACTTCGGCATGACCTTTATCGTGACCTCTTGGGGTCGAACTAACCCTGGATTCGGATTCAGCGACCCCAAGAACGTCTAAGAGTAGAGGTTTTCTCCAACTCCATGGTTTTCTCAATTTTGACCTTGGGATGACCTTCATCCCGACCTGAAAGTGTAGAAATAACCCCGGATTCGGATTTAGCAAACCCAGAAACGTCCCAGAAGAGTGATTTACTCCGATTCAATGGTTTTTTTCTCTTTTTGACCTCAGCATGACCTTTATCGTGACTTCCTGGGGTCGAACCAACCCTGCATTCGGATTCAGCTACCCCAAAACTATCTAAGAGTAGAGGTTTTCTTCAATTCCACGGTTTCCTCGATTTTGACCTTGGAATGACTTTCATCCCGACCCGATGGAGTAATAATGACCTCGGATTCGGATTTAGCGAACCTAGAAACGTCCTAAAAGAGAGGTTCACTCCGATTTAATGGTTTTTTTCTCTTTTTGACTTCGGTATGACCTTTATCGTGACCTCCTGGGGTCGAAGCAACCCTGAATTCGGATTCAGCGACCTCGAAAACGTCTAAGAGTAGAGATTTTCTCCAATTCCATGGTTTTCTCAATTTTGACCTTGGGGTGACTTTCATCCCGACCCGATGGAGTAAAAATGACCCCGGATTCGGATTTAGCGACTCCAAAAACTATTCTAAGTAGTGGTTTATGCCGATTCAATTGTTTTGCTTATTTTGACCTTCACTTGACCTTTATCCTGACCTGACGGTGTCAAACTGACCCCGGATTCGGATTCAGCGACCCCAAAAACATCTGAGAGTGGAGATTTTCTCCGATCCAATGATTTTCTTTATTTTGACCTTCAATTGACCTTGATCCTGACCTGATGAGATCAAACAAAAAATTTTCATGATAAAATAGATCTTATTTCGATCTTTAAGAAACTTATTACTTCTTCCCTTGCCATCATTCCTACTACTACTATCGCTCGCTTCGCTATTCGTGAGTAGGCCTTCGTCTGTATCCGTCTCCTGTCACTCTCTGTCATTTCTGGATTTCGCACGACCGGCAAAGAAGAAGTGGTTGATCGAGTAGAGAGCATAAATAGAGAGGAGAAACGGGTGTAATGTCTAGATAGAGAGAGACAGGTTATGGGTGCATAGGATATCGTGGATCTGGAACGAAGAGAGAGGGGAGCTTTGAGCGGTGGGAACGAGCCGAAAGGGAAGGAAAGAGGAAGAAGAAGGTGGGGTTTCAGTCAGAGAAGAGAGGCTGAAACTAGGAAGAAAACGGAAAAAGACAAAAAGAGAGGAGTAAGTGTAGCTTTCTAGAATGTGTCGGGGTTGAAAAATGAGTGCAAAAGGTTCTGAGAAGCTGTGGGAAAATGGGATGTGGGAATTCTAAGTGAAATATGGGCGGATAAAAAGGACTGGCAGGACTTGAAACAAATGTCGCTGAAGGGGAACGTATGAACAACGCGGAAAGCGAGGAAGGAAGACGAGAGGGATAGGAGGATGGGCTACATGGTGTTCGAGGCTAGAAAAAAACTGATAGAGGAAGAGAGAACGGGCGAGAGATAAAATGAGATAGAGGGGCTGATAATGAGGAGAATAAAGGTATGAAAAGAGAGGGTGGCTATCATTTGTATGTATAGGAGGAGAGGAGGAGAGAAAGGATAGAGATTAATGAGGAAATGGATGCAGGAAAGGAACCAGGAGTGGGTGTTGATAGGAAGAGATTCAAATGCCTGGATCGGAGAGTTAGTGGAGGAGGTATCGGATGAAGAAAACGAGATGCTTCGAAAAAATTCGGAGTACAGGGAACTGGACCGGGACAGTGAAACCATTTTGAACCTGTTAGGAGAGGAGGGATGGTTACTATGCAATGAAAATATGAAGAGAGATGAAGAAGGAGAAATGACGTTTATAGGCAAAGAAAAGACAGTGATAGATTATATATTGGCTAATGCTATAACATGTGTCACACACGATAGTTTTTGCAAAAAGTGTATGAAAATGGCGATGTTTCGTGTCTGTAAGGTGTGCACATAGTGACAGAATATGGTACTTCCGCACATTTTTGCATGCAGGAATATTCCAGCACGGCAAAGTATGCGGAAATACCGTATTTCAGCAAGCCAATCTCATAGTAGAAGAATCTGGCACTTTGCGCACTTTACAGTCAAAGAATGTCGCCATTTTAATGCATGTGTTGCAAAAATGCTCTAATACTGTGTAGTGTTCTATCGTTTTTGTTACTTTTTTATCAAAATTATAAAAACCATTTTCGTAATTGTGTCGTCAGTAAGCTGAGGTCTAATATGTTAAAATAAACATAAAAGGCGAAAGGAAATAGAATCGAAGGACTCTCAGGTTTCGAAAAAGGTGGACAATTGATCATATAATAGAAGCAACTACAGAATAGAGCGACATTAGCATCTATCATTCTCGATTTGCGTTCCGAGGCTATTATGATCTATTTTTTCTCTGGTCTTTCTTTCGTTTACCTTTTTCGCTTCAAAGAAGTTCGCCTCGTTTCTTGTCAAACATCTTGTCTCGACACTGAGCAAGGGAGAAAAACTCTATTTCCGATACGAAATAACGAAGAACGACGCGACGATGCTTTCTCGCCGTGTCGCGAACAAAGGTACCAAAGTATGGAATGAGAGAATGGTAGGAAAGAAGATCGCTCGCAGAAAAGAATGCAAAGGGACCTAATATGTTGTTAACGCCGACGGTGTTTTTGTCTTCAGTTTATGACATCTTCTGAAATTTCATTTTAATTTTTCGTTTACAGACTTTCTGCGCAAAAGCCTAGGGAGATAATGCTCCTTTTACGAAAATGGAGGGTATTATCTCATTTGCTGGAATGACAGAATTTCACAAGATTTCTCTTGTGAAGTAACATTTTCATGTAACAATATATATGATTCAAAAATATGACTTCTTTATTTGTTTATTCTCTCTTTCTTTTACGGGCTCAAGAGTTTTTACAGAACCATTGCATGTTTATAATTATCGACAATCCCTTTGTTCTACCTTACCAACTATTTCTCACATATCGTCTTAAACACTATTCTCAATCGTAGACGCTTGCGACCTTACCCTGGACTTTTGTTTCCTCTTACCACTAATAATCTAAAAACTGTAGCTCTATTTTTGCTGCATATGCTTCCACTAATAGAAACATTAGATTGTCATCACCCGAGCAGCTGTCACATTCATTGAAATAACACTCGATTTGAGCAGAATTGCAAATCAATTAAGCTGCCCAATGCTTGGTAGTTGAAAATGGCAAAGAATCAGATTTGAATAATTCTGCACTTTTTCCACCAAAAAACATGAGTTTCGCATTTTGACGGAGAACACAAACTCAAACATTGTGGGTGTCACTTGTTCCAGCTAAGACATTTTCTCTTGGTCTCAACTCTGCAAACTTTGAGAATCCAACTTCTTCATTTGGATAAGTATTTTCGATTTGACAACTGTTTCGAGAACTACTAAAACGAGAACTCGTGATCCGCGCAAGATTGCTCGCACAAATTGAGAAGTCCGAAAACCTTCTGGCTGTTTCTTAAAGATCGAAATAAAATCTATTTTCTTATGAAAATATTTTGTGTACTGAAAGAAACACCCAAAATGTTCACAATCCATGAATAGACTTTGAGACTACCTACTTTTTTGGCTCATTAGAGACAAATGTACAATAAATGTACACAACAAAAAGAAAAAAGAGGGAGAAAAAAAAGTCAATCAAAACCAAACTCACAGTCTTTCTTCTCGTCGTCTCTTTTATACTACTGGGGATCAACATGTTTCGAAGCCAACTTAGTCTTCCTCATCAGGGGTAATTTATAGGAATACAACAAGTATCAAACTGAAAAATTCTTAGATTAGCAAAACATTATCACCTGAAAGTAAAAACAGATATGATTGATACTAATTTCAGTTTTGGTACGTATTTCATTCATTAGTTCTGAATTGAAATTTTGACATAGACGAAAAATTCTGAGTAAATCTCAAATTCAGATTATTTTATTCTTTAATTGGAAATTGATTCACACATATTCGAAACTATAGCATGAAACTAAAGTCACTGTATCCAATTGATTCAATCACAAATTCTATTGTATCTAGCAAGATCTCTTTTTAAATCAATAGCTTTGTTGCCTTCTCTGTTCATAAATAGTACTTCCATGAACTCTCTCTTTTTGATTTCTCTCGTGATACAAAATTTCAACATCATTCCAATCAAAGTCATGCTTATGTGTAAGTCTATGTTTTGTAAGTACCGAGTAATATCTTGCACTTCTATGGAAATTGTTTTTATGCTCATCTTTTGGTCTTCTAAGTGATCTTCTTGTTTGCCCTATGTGAACAGCATCACATTGTCTACATTTAAATTTGTAAATTACACATTGTTTTTCCCGTTTCTCATATTTGTCATTACCCAATGTAACAATCAAGTTGCTTTTGAATGAAACTCTGTATATCGGATGTAACCCCAATTTTCATAGCATTGATTTTAAAATACTTGAGATTTTTCCAAAATGAAGTAGGACAACCGTATTAAATCTATTGTAATCTTATCCATTGTTTCTGTTTTGATTATTACTCCAACTCCTAATTTGAACAATTCTATCATACATATACATGTCAATGAAAGTAATAGAATAATGGTTTAGAAAAAGAATCTGTTGGCATAATTCAATATTCTTTTGATGGAATGTAGGATTAGATAATTTTAGTGCTCTATCAATCAAACTCCTCACAAGTTCTATTTTATTTTGAATGAAATGATCCGAATGAGAACTCAGCCTCCTTCCTGAAGGAATAGTTTTTCTGTGCCAATCAGTAATATTATAATTATTATCAGTTTTTATTAAGGTCAAATCAGAAAAATTCAATCTACTTCCTGCTTAAATTTCAACAGTAAACATTAATCTTGGATGTATCCTATTAAATACATTAAGTAGGGTATCCACATTTTGTGCATATAAAGATAATACAGAATCATCTACATATCTTGCATAAAAGTCTAATTCAAAATTAATTCTATTAAAAACTTCATTTTCCAAATCTTCCATCACAATTTCAGCAATAATTGGAGACAATTCTGAGCCTGTGGGAGTTCCAAATTTTCGTTTATAGAAAGTAGCATTGAATTAAAAATAAACGGAATTGAAATTATATTCAATATATCAGAGTGTTCAGTGTTCAATATTCAATTATTCAGAAAAAATATATCAAAAAAACTTTCCTGAGTAATTTTTTCTATGTGAAAGTACGTCTTATTAAAAAAAATTTGAGACCTTCAAAAGGTAAGTCGATTCATTAGAACTAAAGATATATTTCCGAAAAAAAGGTACAAAAAATTTCAAAGTCCCATATCTTCGCCATTTTTTGGAATTTTCCAAAAATATTCATTGTGGTTTTCCTTTACTACTGAAGGCCTCCACAAGGTATAAGACAAATATAAAAATAAATTATTCTCTTTTCCATTCGGAAATTTCTTTTCAGGGAATCGCAGAGACGTTGAATTACAATTGTCACTGTGTCACTCAATATGATGGAGTTCAATTTCAGAATGGGCTTTAATACCAGTGGCTATCGTGACATACATTGTCTTTCATAATCAAGCGTTGATCATCACATGTCACGAGCGCCATCCTTCTACCTAATAATTTATCATTAACCTGATAAGCATTTCTCTTCCGTGTTAAACATGAGTAAATTTTTATTTCACCTTACCTTGGATTTCGAGAAATATCAAGGAATTTTCCATCCTTAACGGAAAATCTTAAAAATAATGAAATTTAGAAAAGTATTTGCAATCTTTTCAACATCACGTATATTCGATTTTCTCTGACTGAATTTCTTCCAAAAAATTTGTATTCATTTTAGTAGTCTGTAGTAATTTTTTTAAAACCATTGAGAAGATAAAAACTTTATAACTTTCCGACATTTTATTTTCCAATTTTTAATTATTTAAATTTGAAGAAAAACCAAAGTTTCATAAAATCTGGAATATCTGACATCTATAAAAGGGCTTAAGTTCTAAATTGTAAAGATTTCGAATGCTTCGAATTTTTATCACCTTTTTATTTTTTGATATCATGGGCAGAATAAGACAGTTCTCGGGAAGAATATTTCATTATACTTTTAAAAATTACAATATTATTATTGGTGGCAGCGTTTAAGGGAGAAAAAATTATTCTTTATAAAAAAAATTTGTAACATTTAAAAATAGTTTATTCAAACATTTTTTCCGATGGAACTTTTTTTTCATCGCTTCTTACGAAATTGTTTAAAGTTATACAATTTTATTGCATGAAAGTTTATTTTCTCGGCAAAAAGATTATTTGAAACCGGGATATAGCAAAGACATATTATACACAAATTTATATACCTATATTCATGTGAATGACTTATTTCCTGTAGGGGACTTGTTCCATGGATTTAATCAATTCTGAACCAAACTAGACTTCTTTCAATTTTTGAGAGTACATTTCTTAATGGCTCAAATCATCAGAACAAAAATTTTCGAATAAAAATTTTATAAACAAATAAGTATATTTCAGGATAACTTACTTAAGATTAAACATTGAATGAGGTTAAGATATAGAGTATATTATACTCGAGAAAATAAGCTATTATTCATTAAAATTGTATCATTTTCAAAAATGTGGTAGGGAGCAATAAAATAAAAAGTTCGGCCGGAAAAAACATTTTTTGAATGAACAAGTGTTTATAATTTGAATTTTTTCATTAAAAATACTATTTTTCCTTCAACGAGACCATTAGTAATAAAATCGAAAATTTTAAATTTCAATTAAATATTTTTTTCCGAGACCTATTTTTTGCTGCCCACAATATTTTAACTGCATCGTTATGTATACCTTCAAAATCACAATTTTTGCATTTCTTTTGATAACCAAAACATATTCTTCGAAAATTTACATTCGAAACGAGCCCAAAGATATTTAAAAATATTGTAAGTTCCGTCACTTTATTCTCCTTTATGAAAATAAAGTTAATTTATTTATTTACTTAGCATCATCAGAATTTCCTGACATAAATTGAAGTACACTACTTAAAATGCCTTATGGCCTGATGGAAATTGATTGGACTGTTCCACACGCCTAATGTATGAATAATCAAAACAACAAAACATCAAATACTTCCACTTTACAACTAAATTTCCGTCAAACGATCATTGTTCATTTTTCAAAAACTACTGGACACCACATGGTGAACTTGAATGTACTTAAAAGATTTTGGAAGTGATAATTGTTTATTTCAAAAAATAAACATATCGAAGCTTCTGAATCTTAAACTAAACTTCCAAATAAATTTGAAAGAAAGACATTTCTTTGTGAACATTGTCGTTCATTATAAACATTTCAATTGTATAGATCTATATTTATTATAGTGAGAATTTTTATGAATCCTCCTTAGAAATTTTTTCTTTAGTATAAACAATGTTTAAGTTGCCCCCCCCCCCTCCTCTTCTCTATACGGATTTTCAATTGAGGAATCAGACAGCGCAAAATTGCGATGCATTTTGGAAAAAAACATTTCCGAAAGACTGAAAAGCAGAATATGAAATATATAATTTAGAGAAAATGGTTAAAATACGAGCTTTTATTAAAATATACTAAGAAAATATTTCCTAGTGAAAATGGTTCTAGCAATGGTAATAATATTATAATAATTATAAAAATAATAATAATGTGACCTAAAATGAAAGCGTGGTGTGTAAATATTAAAATATCTTTCTCATATATAAACTTAATGTCCGATATTTGCTCCCCACGCTTTCATTTCAGGTCACATTTTTATTATCATTATATTATTATTATTATTATTGTGAGCCCCCTTTTTAGAGGAAATAATTTTGTTGCTTTTTGGTATACATATACTTTTGATAAAATCTTATTTTAAAAAAAAAATTGTTCTCAATTAGAAGAGGGTCAGCTTATACCGGCCACTTAAGCTTTTTCATTAATAAACTAGCCGGTACCGATGAAAATAGTAATATAAATCGACAGTTAAAATGTTGGTGCATTTACTAACAACTGCAAAGCAGTTATTCAAAAAATAATTATATGAGAGAAGGAAAAAAGTGATTCACGTGAGGACCAAAAAAGTTCGTACCGTGAAACGGATAAAGTCACTCATGTAGGGTAATCCGCTCATCGCTCAATATTTTTTAAACATTCAATACCAAATTCTTTTAGTAAAAAATTTAATTTTTTTACTAAAAAAATTTTGATTGTTTTAATTAGTACAGGTGTCAAATTTTATTTTGAAATTTATTTGATGAAAAGTTATTGGTGAGTGATTTTACCCTACATGAGCGACTGTATCCCGTTTTACGGTACTCAACGAAATTTTAAAAAATCACAAAAAACATTGAAGGTTACATTGATTACAAAAAAACGTTATTTGTTAGTTCTTGACAGAAAAAAATAACATCGAACATAAAAGAATCTGGCCAGGGTTATCCGAATCACGGTGGTTTTACTCCTAAATATTTATAAAAAATTAATATTTGTAATTTTCATAAATGAAATATTGTAAACAAACCTCAAGATCATCATTTTCCCGCAATAGCTATACTATTAATAATGATATGACACATTTCATGATTAGAAAACTTCCCAGGGATAATAATTTGTACTTTTAGTTATTAATTTTCATCATCAAAACCAAAATTCATTAACAATAGCCATTCATATACAGACTTGTGAGAAAAAGATAATTTCCTGTCAATATTTTTCAAATAATCTAAATAAAAAGTCAGCGACCCTACGTTTGTTAGGAATTTCATACAGAGTAATTTAAAAAAAGAAGAAAAAGTGAATCGATTGTGGATTGTGGATTGCGGACTGTGGATTCCTAAATCACTGTACGACTGCGACACGTTGGAATAAAACTGCTATAAATAAAAAAATATTCGAAATTATCAAACAAGAATGACAGGTCATATAGTTCGAGAATTCATTTATACAACCCAATCAAAACTAATCTTATATTTTCTGTAGTTTAGGAAATATTTGTTGAAAAGTTTGGTCCAAACTTCACAGAATGCACTTGTTTTTTAGAGATTTTCTTGTAAGCTAATGACATATTTAAGTCTCTATTCTCGAAATTACGCTTAGTGACAATTTTTTCAAGATCACAATGTTGATTTATAATGGCAGAAAGTAGAGTTTACACAGTACATGGCAATTGATCAATTTGATCCCAAAATTGGATCAAAATGATATGCAACGCTTTTGTACAGATTTAGGTAAAAAATCAATCTCCAAAGCTATAGAGATTCATAGCCTAATATAAGAAACTTGGAATTTTTCATCCACCGTGAAATCCAAAATTTTCTAAAACATTCCCAACTGGCCCTAGGAAGATGTAAATCTTCCAGAAGTGGAAGTCGAAACTAGATGAATCTGCAGAAACTCTTTTAGAAATAAAAAATATTAATTTCCAGAGTTGAAATATCATTTTTTTCAAAATTGACTTCCTTAACTGGAAATTAAACTATCTCAGGTGAAAATTCATTGTTTTATTCGAAAATTCATCTCTTCTGTTGAAAAACCAACTTTTTTTGGTTGAGAGGTTCACTATTATTAAGATGATTAATTAATAGATAATAATTAATGATAAGATGATTAATGTTGATAATGTATCTTTTTAGGTTGAAAATTTAACTATTTTGATGGAAAACTCAACTATTTGGTTGAAAATGAACCTTTTAGTTGAAAATTCATTTTTGAGGGATGAAAATTCAACTGTTTTGTAGAAAATTAGCCTTTCTGATCTGGAAATTCAACTATTTGGTTAAAAATAATCTGTTCCCGTTAGGCAGTCAACTAGTTTGTTGAAAGTTCGTCTTTTGGGTGGAAGCTTGGTTGAAAGTTGATCTCCTTTGTTGAAAATTCATTTGCTTGGTAGAAAATTCATTTTTTAGATGGAAATTCAACTATTTGTTTGGAAGGAAAACCTTTTTTAGTTGAAAATTCAACTATTTGTTGAAAATTCGTGTACCTTTCTGAAAATTCAACTTTTTGGAAATTGGTCTTTTTTTGTAGAAAATGAATCTTCTTGGTTCAATTTGAATTTCATCTTTTTCATTTAAAATTTAACTACTTCGTTGTAAGTTGAACTCGGTTAAAAATTTGTTTTTCCGGTGGAAAATTTAGCTATTTTGTTGAGCATTCATTCTTTTATTCGTTGAAAATCAACTTTTTAAGCTAAAAAAATTAATTATTCTAGTTGAAGATTCCTTATTTTAGTTGAAAATTCATTCGCTTGATTGAAAATTCAACTACTTTTGATTGAGAGTGAATTCTTTTTGGTTAAAAATTTATCTTTTTTAGTAGAAAATTGATTTTTTTGGCTGTAGGTTTATCTTCCTTAAGTGAAAATTCAACTATTTACTTGAAGATTCATGTGTTTTGTTGAAAAACCGTCTTTTTAGTTGCATTAAACTCTTTTTGATTTAAAATAAAAATATTTTTTGGGACAAATATCAGCTATTAAATTTTCGTTGAAAAATCACCTTTTTTAGCTGAAAATTCAACTATTTGGTTGAAAATAATCTGTTTAGGTTGAGCATTCAACTAGTTTGTTGAGAGTTCGTCTTTTGATGAAAGCCTGGTTGAAAGTTGATCTCCTTTGTTAAAAATTCATTCCCTTGGTAGAATATTTATTTTTTTCAGTTGTAGATTCAACTATTCGGTTGAAAATTGATCTTCTTGGTTGGAAATTCATCTTCTTAATTCGAATTTAATTCGTTTCTTTACTTGTTGAAGATTAATTTTTTGAACTAAAAAATTGAACTATTCTAGTTGAAGATTCATCATCTTAGTTGCAAATTCATCTCTTCGATCGAAAATCCAACTACTTTTGATTAAAAGTGAATTCTTTTTGGTTGATAATTTATTTTTTTTTGTAGAAACTTAATATTTTTGGCTGTATGTTTATCTTTTTGAAATTAAAACTGAACTATTCGCTAGTAGATTGATGTATTTTATTGAAAATTCGTCTTTTTTGGTTGTATTCAACTGTTTTTGATCCAAAATGAAAATATTTTCTGGTAGAAAAATCAACTATTACGTTTTTTGTTGAGAATCCATCTTCTTTGGTTGAAAATTCATTTTTTTAGTTGAAAATTCATCTCTTTGGTTAAGAATTTGAAAATGTTGATTGAAATTTGTTCTTTGGGTACAAGATTCATAAGTTTTTTTGAAAATTCGTGTATTTTGTTGAATATTCGTATTTTTGGTAGAAAATTAATCTTCTCGGTTGAATTCGAAATTCATCTTTATTATTCAGAACGTGTTACTTTTTTGTAAGTTGAACTCTGTCAAAAATTCATTTTTCCGGTAGAAAATTCACCTATTTTTTTGTAAATTCGTTGAAAATAAGTTCTTTGAAGGGGAAAATTCTACTATTCTAATTAAAGATTCATCATTTTAGATGAGAATTCATCTCTTTGATTGAAAATCCAACCATTTTCTATTAAAAGTAGATTTTTTGGGGTGAAAATTCATCTTTTTTAAATTGAAATTCAACTATTTACTCGAAGATTCATCTATTTTATTAAAAATTCATTTTTTTTTGTTGTATTCAACTGTTTCTGATTTAAAATGAAAATATTTTGCGGTACAAGTATCAATTATTACATTTTTTGTTGAGAATTCATCTTTTTAGTTAAAAAGTCAACTATTAATTGAAAAGTCATCTATTCTATTTTTTCGAAAATTCAACGTTTTCTAAAACATTTTCTGTTAGCCTTAGGAAGTTCTAAATCTTTCAGAAGTGGGAGTCAGAACTAAGTTTGTTTATTTTTCTCTAAATTCAACTATCTACTTGAATATTTATGTATTTTGTTGAAAATTTGTCTTTTTTGGTAGTACTCGACTGTTTTTGATTCAAAATTAAAATATTTTTTTGTTGAAAAATCAACTTTTAGAAAGAAAACAAATTAATTTTCGGGGCTACCTGACTCTCCTCTATATATTATTCAAATCGATAATATTTAAACTCTGAATTCAATTTAGTCAGTCGTTACTCAATTACACACTGAATTAAGTAAAATTCCGTTAAATCCAGTTATAATCCAGTAGACATTATCTTTATCTCTAGTCCCTAGTTTCATACGAATCCAGCCTCCACCTGACCAACTACGACTCTCGCCCTTATTCCATGTTTCAAATTTTTTTTGCATCCACGCCACAGCGTTTAGTTACAGAAAACGCTGTATTGCAAAGAATTCAAACCGCACGGGATACCTCATCCGCGGTTAACATTGGCATTCGCCCAGTTCGGCCACAAAGCGCGCATAACGTGACTTGTTTTCATTATTCGCGAAACCATCTCGCTCTTCGTATTCTCGTACACGCGGGACTCATACGAGAATAAGCCCTCTTTTACCTCCTCACCCCAAAACACACCAACTCTCTCCAGCACCTCCATCAGTATACTTCACTGGTCGCGAGCCGGCCGGCTTATTTCAATTCCGAGGGACCGAACCATACATACGAACAACATTAAACGGATTTCAACAATTTGTTTATACCATTTGATCTGTCCGTCTGGTTTCATTACATGTTTACTCTGTGTCGACTCACCCTGGATCCAGCTGTGTATCAATCTCGCAAATCCATGCTATACATAGTACATGATTCAATATACATACATGCTAATTGAAATGACATTGCTAATTGCGTTATTCATTGTTAGAAAGAACAAATGTTCTGTGAATTTTCATGCTCTCAAAATTTACTTCAGAATGGTAATATATTTATACATTCAGTAATTATATTTTTGTGCTTCTGTTTGTGAGAGCTGCATTAATGGATTTTACATCATTCGCTCTGGTCATGTTATTCAGATCAATCAGCTTGCTAAAAGGCATTTTATATTATTAGCCAAAATGACCGAAAATATAGATGTATATTATAATGGAATAATTAATTTTAAACTGACTTTCAGTACTTCTGATACATTATGTTCCACTAAAACTGACTTGTACTACTTTAATTACAATGTGGCTGGGTTAGAATGACATATACTACTTAGCATCCTGTATGACTGATACAAATGACTTGTACTGCTTGAAATACATGGTGTCTAGCTTAAATTAACATTTACTACTTGACACACTGTATGTCTGAAATATATTACTTATACTATTTGATGTACTAAACGTTTTTCTGAAAATGACTTTCAAATTGTGGCTGACCTTACTTGATCTATACTACTTAAAATGCCTTAGAACTGCAAGAACTCATCTAAACTGCTCGAATTTTACCATGGCGGATTTAAATTGACCCATACGTCATACACTTTATGGCTGACATACATAACCCATACAGCTTGACATACAAATCTGTCGGATTTAGAATGACCTATACTACTTGAATTCCACTGTGATTGACTGCAATTGACCCATACTACTTGATGCACATCATGGCTGGTATTAATGCTCAACGTTTTTCGGAAAATGACTTCCACGTTGTGGCTGACTTAAAATTATCTATACTACTGGAAATGCTTTCGAACTGCAATAAATTACCCAAGCTACTTGAATTCTACGATGGCGGATTTAAATTGACCCATACGTGATGCACTTTATGGCTGACATAAATGACCTGTACAGCTTGACAGACACTATTTCATTATACTTATACTAATTAAAATACATTATGTCGGATTTAAAATATCCTTTACCACTTGCCACTCCATATGACTGACTTGAAACGGCTTTTCTCCTTGAAGCTCACACACCTCACGGCTGACATGAACAAACTATATGTGAACAGGTTTGGTCTCAAGGCCCGTCACGGAAACTCTTCTCTAATTTTTAATTCGGGTGGGCGCCAGCCGCCACCAACTTTCTATTGAGAGCAATTCAATTCAATTCACAAATTTTTAATTTTCATATGAATAAAATTTTTAAACATTATTTCTCACTGGAATCTTGCTTTAATATTTGATTTAATATTCAAATTCAGGTCAGTAGACTCAAAATTATTATACTTTTAACTGGCTAATCTAAATTTGGGCTAACTCGGACCAATTATGAGCCATGAATACGAAAAATCTACAGGGAGTGTGAGGTTGCTAAAATAGTAATAAATCTAATGAGACCAGATTTTTAAAACCATATTTTAATAGTTCATTTCCAGTTTCCGAGAATCCGAAGGTTATACAGGGAGGTTTTTGATGCACATGTATAAATATATTTATATCGAGCCAAGAATTCCGAATATCATTTCTACAAATATCGTCGATCTAGAATTTATACCGGGCTAACAATCAACTACGTAATTCAAGAATTCCGACTTGCATTTCTACAAATCTCATCGATCTAGAATTTACACCAAGATAACAATCAATTACGTAATTCAGGAATTTCGAAATCCTTTACTCGCTCCTATGACCCCACTTTTGCTGAGTTTTAATTTAACCTAACCGGAAGAAAATTATAATCCCGAGATTAGGACTTAGTGAAAATCGAGTTACACATTTAAAAGAGTTACTCGCATTTTTAATTTAATTTATCATGAGGAAACACTTAGCGAAGGACGAAGCGTAAGGGAGTCTACCGCGAGGTACTTTTCGTATGTTTCCACGACGATTCAGGCAGACCCCGTCACTCTCGCCAGAAATTAGAAGACCTCACCTTCCCATCGTCCGGTCTTGACATCTTGTACAATGTTTAATTTCCTTCTGGTGGTTATTTCGAGTGTTCTTACGGACGCAGCCGTATCTGACAACTCAAAGACCAAGAGTGAGGTTAGTCGCATCGTTCGGAAGCTGGCAATTTATCGAGATTTCGATAATCGCTTTTCTCCAACCTGTTGCCCAATCCCGTCTCGTCGAGTTCACCACATGACTAGATACGATTTAACTCGAGAGTGAGAAGACTCGTGCTGGTTTGAATATGCACCCCGAGCAAAAGCTATTTTCTAACAATTAATAGTTTTCCTTCCAATAGCGTTTGCTCAATTTACGCACTAAATTCACTAGTGTCCTTTCACACAAGATGGAATGCATTTCGGTCAGAGAGTAGCACTATACGTCGAGATATAATTTTGAGTATTGACACGGGGCACCGTGCGAAATATGATTTCCTAGAGTAGTAGATCTTCGGCGAGCGGCGGTGGCGCAGGCAATTAAATAAGGCGGGAGTTCAGGTTCCATTTGAAACTGACAATTCGTATTCTCTAATGTGACGCCTCCGTCTCAGTTACCTCCTCAGAATCGATTATTTTTGCACAGTTATCGGATTTCCGTTTCACTTTTCTGCATGGGGATTAAAACCCACGATAGCGTGACAAACTATAAGTTGAATGTCGGAATATAACCCAAGCGCCTTAACACCTGAGCCACGCTGCTTTCTTCTCTTTTACTATTTAATCCGCTCTTTTGCTATATTACACCTAAATATATTTTAAAAGAAATTCTGCGTTAACATTCATCCATATTATTAACAATTAATAATATTAATCCCAAAGGATTTCTAAATTTAGAAGCCTAGCTTAGTCCACTTTCAGCATTATTATTATTTGTGTGTGCAAAATCAGTAAATAACTCGAGAGCTAGTCGCAAATGAAATATCTCACGAGCATAGAAATTATTACAAAGGAAGTGAATGATTAATTTCAAAGTTAAAGTTTGAAATTAAGGTTAGATTGTTATAATTATGATTGGGCAGGCTGCATGTGTGTATTGGTCTGACATGGATGGCGTGTAAATGGCTTAGAGAAATGAAAGAAATTTCTAAGGGGGGAGTGTAGATGAGGCAAGAAAAATGTATGGAGCTGAAGGAAGGTAAAGGGAAGTTTTTAGATAAAGAAGTGAAATATAATTTTGTTAAATATAGTCGTGACCGGACAAAATGACAAAGTGAGGTTAGGTTTGTGACTTGTGGGTTTTTTAGTGTAAGAGGAAAAGCGTGATGCAAGAAAGGGCAGAGGGGTTGTTTTTCAGATAAAGACAGTGAGAAAGAGGTAAATTTGGGGTAAATCAAAAGGGATTGTAAGACGAAAAATAAAGGTAGGAAAAGATTATACACGCTGGTGTGATGCTGCGTGATAAAAATTGGAAACAAGTATTTCCAATATGGCCGCTTATGGAGCGATATGTGCGCCTATGTGAGAAGTGGGTCAAGGAAGAAATGGTAAGAGGAAGGGAAAGGGGAATAAAAACTAGTAGAAGAACCAAGAGTACTAAGGATAGAAACTTTGATTAGGGAAATAAGAGCGGTAAAGGAAATATGAAGAAAGATGAGGAAAGGGCAAAAGAGAACGGAGGTGGTAGAGAATAGGTAGAAGGCGCAAATCAGGATGTGGGAGTGATGTCGGGAGAGTTGAAAAAGTGGGACGAAAAATGAGAGGAAGAGATAAGAATAATCAGGGGAAAGACTGAAAAGTTAGAAAAGGATGTAGGAGATATGAAGAGGTGAGGAATATAGAGGGTATTGTAAAGAAGGTAAGCAGGATAGAAAGATAAATCGAAAGATAGGAGGGGGGAAAGAGAAACAACCTGACTATTATGGGACTGAGAGTGACGGAGGGAAAGGAATGAGAAAAAGAGCTCGAGGTGTTTGAAAAAGTCCTGGGAGTGGAGGAAAAAGTGAAGAATGTAAGAAGGCAAGGAATAAAAAGTAAAGAAACCCTAATAGAAGAAATGATCTAGTTGAAAGCAAAACAAGAGATAATGAAGAAGAAATAGCTAGAAAAGAGAGGGACAGTGGGAAGGTATTTAGGGTAGGATACCAAAAAATCTGCATAGTAGGGTCATGGTGCAAATGGAATAAAGAGAAAGAAAAAAGAAGAGGAAAGTCACGCGTTTTTGAAAGTAAGGTAGAGGGGGAAAATTATAAGAACGAGGTTAGGAAAAAAAGTGATAGAAATAAGAACGAAGATAGGGAAAAAACAGGAAGGCAATTCAAAAAAGAAGAGAAGGAAGTTTAGATAATTTTTTGGACGGTTGCATGAATTGAGTAGAAGGACAGCGAATTCTGGAAATATATATATTAAAATTGTGAGGCGGTAGGTCTAACGGTGGGTAGTAGAAAAGGATTAGGGAAGAATAAAAAGTATATTGCTGAAGTGTTTCAGGTGGGACATACAAGGGGTCAAAAAGGAAGAAGAAAAGGGTAGATCTATTAGGAAAATAATCACAGGAGTGAAAGAGACGCTAAAAGAGAAGGAAATAGCATGAGGTATCAAGGAGGTACTGGAAAAAAACGCAAAGATAAAAGAAAACTGGTATAAGATTGTAACAACTGGGAACGGGAAAGGAATGAAAAATTCAAGGAAAGAAATAGAGAATCACATAAAAGAATAAAAGGGAAGAAGATGTTGGTATGTACTTAATGGTAACAAAATAGGAGATGAAGGGAAATTCACTTATGTAAGAAGTAATTCGGAAACGGTAACTGATCATGTAACTACAAACATTGAAGGGTGAGAAAAGGTGAGGAAAGTGAGTGTAGAAACGAGAGTAGAATCAAATCATCAACCGTAAGGGATATAACTACAAAACAAAATTAGAAAGGATTGGAGGAAAGCAGATTTGGAAATAATGGAGAGAGGAGTGTGGAGAGAGAAATAAGAAAAAGGATTAGTAGAAAAGTCAGAAAAACTCAAATTCGAGGAAGTAGAGTTAAATGAGGTTTGGGGTGCACTGGAAGAAGAAGTAAAGGAAGCAATTAGGCATAAGTGAAAATGTAAACATGGAGAAATGGAGGGAATATTTCAAAGAAATGTTTCAAGGGTCAAATAAAAGAAAAACAGAAAATTAGCAGAGGGGAATAATAGAGAGATATGAGGAGAAGATAGAAGCACAAATAAAAAATTGAGAAAAGAGAAATAGGGAGGAAGTGATAGGCTGAACAATCAAGAGTGGATACATATATACTAACGGGAAAACCAGAAAGAAATTGAGAGAGGTAACCAAAGAGTTTGGAAAGGGAAAGGGTTCTCAAAAGAGTTGAAAGAGGGCTTGATAACACCAATATATAAAAACGGAGAGAAACAGAGAGTAGAAAATTACAGGTGGATAACACTTTTGAATACGGCTCATAAAGTGTATGCAATGGTATTAGCGGAAAGACTAAAAAAGGAGTAGAGGGTAAGGAGATATAACTAGGAAGCCAAGCAGGATTCCGCGAAGGTAGAAGCACTGTAGACAATATATACATTCTTCAACATGTATTGTGACATGCAAATTACGCAAATCCTCTCATATTTGACAACCAGTAAACCGTAAGAGTAGTCAGCTCGTGAGAGCAGCAGCCTACAGGGGCAACAACAGGGCACATACTCGCAACTTCCCACCCACGCACTCAGTGGGACTAGAGAAGGGAGCTCGCGAAGAACGGCATATAAAGGCCGAGCACGAGCTCTTCGAGAGAGTCGGCGGCTGACTGATCAGCTGTGTGGGTCGGAGGACCAGGAGCCGTGTCGAGGATGAAGCCACTGTTTTCATCTCTGGACACAACCGCTAGAATCACGAGCTTGAAGGGATAGGAGCCGAACTAGAAATATTTTCCATGTGTGTGAAAGGAGATTTAATAAAGAGACGAAGCAGCATAAAGTTTCAAATAGTTTCCACTTATGTGAAAAGAGATCGATTGGAGAGGCAAATAGCATAAGTCTCGGAATATTTTACATCTATGTAAAAAGAAGGTTAATTGAGAAAACTAGATACAAGAGCATATGGAACAGTTTCCACTTATATGAAAAGATAGTAAATATAAATAATAAGAGAGGTAATCCAACTGCATGGAGGAGAATTCAATCAAGAAATTATAATTAAGAAAAAATGATTTATGTACACGTGGCCTTGATTTGAAATAAATATATTACTGAAAGAAAGTGTGAAAGAGAGAGTTTCTTTTCTCCCGTGCGTGTTAACTCACGACTCATACTTATCGAGTTAAATGATTGATCATGTTTCTCTAACTTAATTTTTCTTCCTGTCTGAAATTCAAAAACTGTGAATTATTGACAACGTCCTTGAAAACCAGAAAAAATATTTTTTATAACTATAAGATATATTTGAGGACAAAGTGACATTTGCGTACACTCAATTGAGCTAATTTTCAATAAATTCTTCTTTATTTCATCAAATATAATATTTATGATGTATAAAAAATAAAAACGGCGAATTTCTCATCAGATACTTTATATTCGCTTTCAAATTTACATCGGTGATTATTTTTTCAAACATAACATTTTACCCAAATTACTATAAAAACACTAGTACAATTTTACTGCACATTTAACAATTTTAGGTTGCAAAATGGTGCCCCTCTATAATCGATTGAGATGTCTACTTGAGATGTCGAGCAGAATGCCTTAAATACTAGACTCGTCATCATCTTGATTAATAGCTGCTTTACGTGCCAAGTCACTTTGGATAAAGGCAAGAAGAAACGTCCTGGAAGTTCCAATTAATCAAATTATGTAATACCTCGTTAAAATCCATTCGAACATTCTCAATCACCACTGATAATCTAACACCTATTAATTACAAGCTCTATATTTCGAACTTGTACAAAGTAGACAATTTTATCAGGGAATGATACATCATTTGAATTTATTTTTGTATCTAAATACGGGGTTCTCAGGAAGTTAGTCCACCGAAATTTCCCGAAATTGGATCACAATGATAGGAAACGCTTTTATTCAAATTTTAAAGTTTTTATTCGATCAGCAAATTGCGCATCACAATGATCGAGGTGCATTAATATTCCTCAAGTTCAATTCTTTCTAATGTTCATTTTACATGATATGATTTGAGCGAATAGCAATTTGCTATACTTTTTTTTATCCTAATAGCCAGTTTATCTAATTTTTTTTCAAATTACTTTTTGTGCTAATTTTTATTTTTCCGAATTGCCTATTATGTAATCTTTATATTTTCGAATTATCATTTGACATATGTTTTATTTTATGGAATTATGATTTGACATAACGTTTTTAATACCGAATCACTATTTGTCATAATTTTCATTTTTAGGAATTACAATTTGTCATAATTTGTATATTTCCGTATTACGATTTCACATGATTTTTATTTTACCGAATTACAATTTGACATAATTTTTATAATATCGAATTTTACATATTTCTATTTCCCTGAAATACCACTTGTCATAATTTTTATATTTCCGTATTATCATTTGACATAATTTTAATTATTCCGAACTACCATTTGTGATAGTTTATACATTCTGAATTACAATTTGTCATAATTTTCATAATATCGAATTTGACATATTTTTCATTTTCTCGTACTACCATTTGTCATAATTTTTATTTTACGGAATTACAATTTGACATAATTTTTTGAGACCGAGTTACCATTTAACTTATATTTTATTTTTCCGAACTCCCATTGATCATAATTTTTTTCCCGAATTACAATTTGTGATAATTTTCATATTTTCAAATTACCATTCGACATAATCTTTATTTTACCGAATTTTAATTTGACATAATATTTATAATATCGAATTTAGCATATTCTTCATTTTACCGTATCATAATTTGACATAATCTTTATAATATCAAATTTAAAATATTTTTCATTTTACCGAACTACCATTGATCATAATTTTTATTTTTCCGAATTACGATTTGACATAATTTTTATCTTACCAAATTAAAATTTGACATAATTTTTATACTATCGAATTTAACATATGGTATTTTTCATTTTCCCGAAATACCATTCGTCATAATTTTTATATTTCTATATTACCATTTGACATAATTTTAATTTTTCCGAACTACCATTTGTGATAGTTTTTACATTTTGAATTACAATTTGTCATATTCTTCATAATATCGAATTTGACATATTTTTCACTTTCTCGTACTACCATTTGTCATAATTTTTATTTTTCCGAATTACCATTTGTCAGAATATTTGTTTTACGGAATTCTAATTTGACATAATTTTTCGATACTGAATTATCATTTAACATATATTTTATTTTTCGAAACTACGATTAATCCAAATTTTCTTTCGAATTACAATTTGTGATAATTTTTATTTTAAGGAATTTCAATTTGACATAATTTTTTGATACCGAATAACCATTTAACATATATTTTATTTTCCCGAACTACCATTAATCATAATTTTTTTCGAATTACAATTTGTGATAATTTTTATATTTTCAAATTACCATTTGACATAATTTTTATTTTACCGAATTATAATTTGACATAATCTTTATAATATCGAATTTAGCATATTATTTATCTCACCGTATCATAATTTGATATAATTTCTATAATATCAAATTCAAAATATTTTTTATTTTACCGAACTACCATTGATCATAATTTTTATTTTTCCGAATTACAATTTGTGACAAATTTTATATTTTTGAATTACCCTTTGACTCAATTTTTATTTTACCGAATTACCATTTGACATAATTTTCATAATACCGAATTACCATTTGTGATAATTTTTTTATTTGCGAGTCACCATTTTACATAATTTTTACAATATTGAATTTAACATTTTTTTTATTTTCTCGAGCTACTATTTGTCCTAATTTTCATTTTCCGAATTATCATTTGTGATATTTTTTATATTTCCGAATCACCATTTCACATAAATTGTATAATATTGAATTTAACATATTTTTTTAATTTCTCGAGCTCCTATTTTGTGGAATCACAATTTGGCATAATTATTATAATACTGAATTACTATTTAACATATTTTTTATTTTTCCGAACTACCAATTGTCATAACTTTTATTTTCCGAATTACCATTTGTCATAATTTTTATTTTGCGGAATTATAATTTGACATAATTTGTATAACACCAAATTACTATGTAACACATTTTTATTTTTCCAAACTACCACTTATCATAATTTTTATTTTTCCGAATCACTATTTGTAATAGTTTTTATATTTCCGTATCACCATTTGACATAATTTTCATAATATCGAAATTAAAATATTTCTTATTTACTCGAACTACCATTTGTCATATTTTTTTTTCGAATAATCATTTGTCATAATTTTTATTTTACGGAATTTTAATTTGACCTAATTTTCATAATACCAAATTACCATTTAGCATATTTTCTATTTTACTGAACTACCATTGGTCAAAATTTTAATTTTTCCGCATTACAGTTTGTGATCATTTTTATATTTCCGAATTACCATTGGACATTATCTTTATTCTACCGAATTATAATTTGACAAAATTTTTTTATTATTCAAATTACTACTTAACATATTCTTCATTTTTCCGAACTACCATTCGTCATAATTCTTCTTTTTACAAATTACAATTTGTCATAATTTTTGTAATTGCGAAACACTTTGTGACAGAATTGTTATTCTTCCGAATAAACAGGTAACCTGAAATTCATTCAAACGAAAAGCCATCTGTCATAATCCCCATGTCATCAAAACTGCATATAAAATAAATTTCGTTCTTCCTAAAATGGCACCCGGCATGCTTGTTGGATGATTCGAATTTCGCGGCATTACCATATTCAGCCCATAAGAATGGTGGACGCCATTTTAGGAGAGATACAATTCATGTAACATGTAGTTTTAATGACACGAGGATTATGATAGATGGCGCATCGTCTAAATGAATGGGATGAAGTTCCAAAAAGTACATACCTCCAAATTATTTTAAATTGCATATACCCTTGTATTTTGACTCGTTGATCACAAAAATGGTAGTAAAGACACCTGCCAATTTTATTTTCAAAGTCAATACCTCGAGAACTGACATTTTTACATGTTTCCCACTCTATTTCAATGAATATTGGATTGAGATGAAGAAGTCTCAAATGGAAGTTGTAGCTCTAAAAAGAAATACGTTTTTTATCTTCCAGAAATTCATTGCCTAAAACTACAATTTTTGGAGAAAAATGAAATAATGTTCCAAAAAATAAATTTTTTAGTTGGTCATTATTTATTCACGGGAATGCCTTCCCCCCCCCCCCAGGAGACGTTGGAGAGGAGAATGTATGTGACCTGCATTATTTCTGTGACCAGTCACGGGGGCGCCTTCGCGCTCCCCGCAAGACGTTGGAAAGAGGACGGCATGTGACCTGTATTATTTCTGTAACAAGTCACGGATGTGCCCTCTCGCCCCCACGGGGCGTTAGAAGGGGCAAAGAAAGAAAGAAAGGAAAGAAAAGGAAGAAAGAAAAAAACCAACATTATTCCTGTGACAAGACACGGGGCGCCTCCCCCCCCCCCCCCACGAGACGTCGGAAAGGAGAACGTATCTGACCCACATTATATCTGTGACCCATAACGGACGTTCCAATCCGCCCCCCACGAGACGTTGGGAAGAAGAAGGTATGTGACAAACATTGTTTTTGGGACCAGTAACGGGATCGCCTCTCTGCCCCTCACAAGGCGTTGGAAGGGGGAACGTATGTGACCTGCATTATTTCTGTAACCGGTCGCAGGGGAGCCTTTTCGCTCTCCACGAGACGTTGGAAAGAGGGCGGTATGTGACCTACATTTTTTCTGTAACCCGTCGCGGGGAAGCCTTCCCGCTCCCCACGAGACGTTGGAGAGGGGACGGTATGTGACCTTCATTATTTCTGTGACCAGCCACGGATGTGCCTTCCCGCCACCACGAGACGTTGAAAAGGGAAAAGTATGTAACCAACATTATTTCTGTGATCAGTCACGGGGGCGCCTCCCCACGAGGCGTTGGAAAGGGGAAAGTATGTGACCAACATTATATCTGTGACCAGTCACGGAGTCGCCTTCCAC
>JAUMHM010000087.1:11580404-11590802 GCA_032362435.1 Melikaiella ostensackeni | reverse complement strand
ACTTCACTATTAATAAAGTTTTGGAACGCGGACTATGTTGGCAACACTGCTCAACACTGCCATTTTGTCATAACCTCAAAATTAAAACTTCAAATGAACTCTGAGGGCTATATTTGCGTCAATCAATCAGGTAAGCTATTATTTTTCCCCTTTCAACGAGGCCGAGTAATGAGATATTTCTCGTGGTAGTTGAATAAAATATTGTGTGGGACTAGTGGTTGAAGGAGATGAGTCCTCGAGCGTGTTACCGCAATCGCTACGCTCGGGCGGCAACCCACGCTCTCGAAATCTTCTCCCACGAGTCGCACAAAATACTATTTATAACAGATCAATTCAAAATTTGGGAATTAAAAATTTTTCAATCAACCTATTCATAAAATGTGTACAAAGCGAAAAAATAAAAATAAATTTCTTGCAGTTAGCCCTGGCTTTTCAGCGAAAAAGCTTGGCTCAGACTTTGCGACAAGATCCAAGCGGTTCGATGTCGGTTAGTGCGTGCGCTGGTAGATATACACGGTTTAGGTTTAGGATGTTTAGGCACTGTTCGAATCTCCAGCGGGTGTGATTTTTCGAACCCTTTGGGCGTGCGATTATGAGTGTAAGTTACGGTGCGTCCAATTATGTAATTTTAAACATAAATTAAATGCAATGATAATATATAAAACAATTTTTTTCTGCAAATTTATCTTATATTACATCTGTTTCAAGCTGCTGTAATAGAACGCCTATCTAAATTCTACAACGTATGCATGAATCTTTGTTTGATTTTCTTACATTCCTTAGAACCCGATCTTTCATTGAGTACCTGACTGACCAACCTTTCGTTGCTCGAGCCTACCGACGAGTCTAAACGCAATCTTACAAAGAGTGTCAGACTGTCCGGCCTTTCGTTGCTCTAGCATCAACCTGCCGTGCAAAACAAGAAAACCCGTAAGGGAGCGTTCATTAATTACGTAAGAAACAAAAAAATAAATATGAGAGACATGAAAAGATGGTCTGCAAAAATCTGATAAAGATCACAATATGCCATTTATTCTTTTGTTCCCTTATGTAATTATTGAACGCTCCCTAAGTTACGTTTGGGATCTGGCATCTGATTCGCAATTGTTTTTAATATATATCAGTTGAAAGCAATTGCGAGTTAGGTGCTAAATCGCAAATGTAAGTTACGGGTTTTCTTGTTTTGCATGGCAGTAATGAGTGGGTTCTCAAAGAATGTAGTGTAGAAAAAACATTGTTTGACGAGAATGAAAGAAACTTGCTGAGATGGTTTTGGTCACAATGAGAGAATGAATGAAAAACGTTTAACGCAGCAAGTGTATTTAGCTAAAGTGGGTGGTACGAGGCTAGAACCGAAAAAGTTACGCTTACCCCTAAAGGGATTTGGCTTAATGGTATAATAATAATAATAAATATCTTATTTCGTGTGGACATGTAAGTTGTTCCAAAAAATATCAGTAAGATAGTCATCAGGTAAGTCTGACATGTCCTTAGGCTAACAAATAGTAATTGAAATAATTTCCCTCCTTTCAGGGTTAAAGAATTCGTTCAGTTTTCTTCTCAATTCTACATCAGTCTCTAATGATAAACTAGTTTCTCGATGTTGGGAATTTAGTTTGTTATACTATCACATTGCTCAATGCTCTTATTTGTTTTACGATAGACGTCGAATAGACGTCTAACAACTGGCAAGCAAGCAATTTATGATACGAAGTAATAAGCAAGGACTCGATAAGTAGAGGTCTCAGACTCACTCCTCTATATATGTACTTATAATTACCCTCGATTAGCATTTGCATTTTCGAAATGGATTCTCTGGAAATTTTTCTTCGGCGGAAACACACAACATTCTATATGCGTCAGACAATGGCAATGACTAATCTAAGAAAATTCCTTGTCATATAAAAAGATCACCAATATTAAATAAAGTATAACAATTAGTATTCAATCAATAACAAATATAGCATAATAAATTTTAGACTATTTAAATCCCATATACAAAAAGTGGTGTAACAATATGTCTCGAAAATCTCCCAATCATTGTTATTGAAAACCTGATTGGCTTTTCGTTACCTGAAGTTGTTTTGTATCTTGAATTTGAAATTTTCAAAATTAAATCTACAAATAATCCCTGCTTATAAGAAAAATCATATGGAAAACGCTATGCGAATTGAGAAACAGTTGTGCTCTTTAAATAAGCTTGGGTAGTTTAATTAAAACTTTCAAATTATCTAATATATTATTGAAAATATTATAAAGGTTTCATGTTGGTGCTTCTTGCTGGAGATGAGTATTCTTTAAATAGAATTTTAATATAAAATCATGAAGCTTCGAAAAAGATTTGAAATTTCTAAAAAAATTTACGTTGTGTTAGTTTTTTCACCTGAAATTGATATTCTTGAACAAAAATCATCATCAAGATTCCTATTTTTTAACAATTTTATATTATATCAGCGTTTTACACAGAAAATGAGTATTTTTATTAAAAAATAATAAGATTTCAAAGATGAAACATTTTTCAAAAATTTACGTTTTTCGGCTTTGTTAGCGTTTTTTTACCATTTATCGCTTTTAAATAAATCATCAGATTATAAGGTTCATAATTTTCGTACAATTTTAGATTATGTCAGCGTTTGATAAGAAAAATTGGCATTTTTAAATAAAAATATAAATTTAATTTAAACTAGAATTAGAACCTTTCAAAATTTTTTGATTATGTTAGTGTTTTTCGTAGGAAATTAGTATTTTTATTTATTAATTATATTTCAGACAAGATTCGCATATTTTAACAATGCTAGGTCATGTTAGCGTTTCAACCAAAAACTGGTATTGATAAAAAAAACCCATTATAGTTCGGACAAGATTTGCAATTCTTGAACAGTTTCAGGTTATATTAACGTTTTGCACAGGAAATCCGTTTACTAAACAAAGTCATTAGATTTTAAAGGTTCATAATTTTCGAATACTTTTAGGTTACGTTAGCGTTTTCCGTCAAAAATTTGTGTTTTAATACAAAAAATTAATTATTCAAACAAGATATAGAATCGTTCAATAATATTGTATTATGTTAGTGTTTTTTGTAGGAAATTGGTATTTTTCTTTCAATATTTCAAACAAGATTCATATAATTAAACAATGTTAGGTTGAGTTAGCGTTTTAACCAAAAACTGGTATTTAAAAACAAAGACCATTATAGTTCGAACAAGATTTGCAATTGCTGAACAGTTTCAGGTTATATTAAGGTTTTTCACAGGAAATCCGTTTTTTAAAAAAAGTCATTAAATTTTAAAGGTTCATAATTGTCCAATAATTTTAGGTTACGTTAGCGTTTCACGCCAAGAATTGGTATTTTTATTTAAAAATAAATTATATTTCAAAGAAGATTCACATATTTTAACAATGTTAGGTTATGTTAGCTTTTTAACCAAAAGCTGGTCTTTTAAAACAAAAACCATTACAGTTCGAACAAGATTTGCAATTGTATTAATGTTTTTGCAGGAAATCTGTTTTTTAAACGGAAGTCATTAGATTCTAAAGGTTCATAATTTTCGAATAATTTTAGGGTACGTTAGCGTTTTACGCTGAAAATTGCTATTTTAATTTCAAAACGAAATATTATATTTCAAAGAAGATTTATATTTTTTAACAATGTTAGATTATGTTAGCGTTTTAACCAAAAACTGGTATTTTATAACAATAACCATTATAGTTAGAACAAGATTTGCAATTGTTGAACAGTTTTAGGTTATACTAAGGTTTTTCACAGGATAAATCCGTTTTTCAAACAAAAGTAATTAGATTTTATAGGTTCATAATTTTCGAATAATTTTAGGTTACGTTAGCGTTTTCCTCCAAAAATTGGTGTTTTAATACAAAAAAATTAATTATTTAAACAAGATATAGAATCTTTCGACAATTTTGGATTATGTTAGTGTTTTTCGTAGTAAATTGGTGTTTTTATTAAAAAAAAAAATTCTATAGAAGATTCACGTAATTAAAAAATGTTAGGTTATATTAGCGTTTTAAGCAAAAACTGGTATTTTAAAACAAAAACTATTATAGTTCGAACCAGATTTGCAATTGCTGAACAGTTTCAAGTTATATTAAGTTTTTTCACAGAAAATTTGTTTATTTAAACAAAAGTCATTAAATTTAAAAGGTTCATAATTGTCGAATTATTCTATCTTACGTTAGCGTTTTACGCAAATAATTGTTTTTTTTTATTTAAAAAAAGATTATCTTTTAAAGAAAATCACATATTTTAACAATGTTAGGTTATGTTAGCTTCTCAACCAAAAAAAGGTCTTTTAAAACAAAAATCATTATAATTCGAACAAGATTTGTCATTATATTAACGTTTTTCACAGGAAATCCGTTTTTTTAACAAATGTCATTAGATTTTAAAGGTTCATAATTTTTGAACAAATGTAGATTACATTAGCGTTTTACGCCAAAAACTGGTATTTCAAAACAAAAATTATAATTTGAGCAAGAATTAGAATCTTTTAGCAATTTTGGATTATGTTAGTGTTTTTCGTCGGAAATTGGTATTTTCAATCAAGAAAAGCATAAGATTTGTCAGATTATAACTTTTCTCCAGACTATCATGCAGAGTCATGAAATTCACAATTTTTATACAACGTTCGGTTTTGTTGGCGTTTTATACCATAAATCGGTACTTTCAATAAAAAATCGTGGGCGTTGGAAGAAGATAACATATTTTTGAACTATTTTAGGTTATCTTTACATTTCTAGCCGGAAATCGTTGTTTTTTAAATAAAAAACATTAGGTTTAAAAGATTACAATCAGAAACAATTTTTTGTTATTTTATGTTTTTTTTAGTGTGTTTGTCTGAATTTGCTATTGTTAATAACAAATTATTAGATTTCAAAGAAAATTGACAATATTCGAACAATAATAGGTTATACTCGTATTATTATTTTCGTAGGGGCTAGCTGTTGGAGTTGGAGTTTGGAGACGCAATTCTTAAACATCGATATTTGAGATTGTAGAAGTGATGGTATCTGGTAACCGTCTCGTTGCCATGCCAAGCTATGGTGACTCATATCTCACTTGAGAGGTCCGTCGATCCGTCTGCTTGTCGGTCAGTCGTGATAAACCTCTCTAACGTGTCGCTTCAGATTTTTTAATTTCCGTACAGTAACCTAAAGACTCTAAAGACTCTAAAGAATAAAGACTACATTAAAGTTGAAGTTCATTCAGCCCACATAAAGTTCACAAATACATTTTCTAGCAAACATACAGTTCTCACACAACCTCACATTTATGTATTTTACACTTTCACACTATTTTGAATAAACTCGACCTTATACCGAAAACGTGTTAATTCCATTTAATTATATAACCAACAATATAGACTGGGACAGAAAGGACGAGATGGAAAGTAGGGGATTCGTGATGATAAGAACTGAATTATATTATCATGAAGATAGAAACAGATTCACGTTAATAGACGAGAGATAGACTGGGATATAAGTAAGAGATTTGAGAAGAAAGGCGCAGAATTGTATAAGCCAAAAGTTAGACTTGAACAAAATGGGATAGACCTGGATAGAAAAGGAGGAAGTGAAAAAGATGCAGGCTGTTCAGAATTGACTGATTTATTTGTTCTTGATGTTTTTATTCCAAATTATGTTTTATCCATCAAATATTTATTTAACTGTCTGTTCATCTATTTTTTCTCAAGCGCTTCAAATTTTATTCTGTTATGAATACCGATTCTCATATTCTAATTTTATAATGACTTTCTCTTTCATATGCTTAATTCTATTCGCAGTATATTGTATTTCGGCAAGTAGGATTGCTGATTGTGTAAGTGTGTCTTGAACACCTCAGTCGTCGTCCCGCAAGCGAACACGGAAGAGCTTGATTCTTATTTTCGTGAATCAAAACGGGCTAAATAATTATTAATTGAATTTTGAATGATGACGGCTCTGAGTGGAGCATTATTATTCGATTTCAATTTGTGCATCAACTTATTTGTCTCAGCTGCTCTCTAATAAATGAACTTCATTGAGAATTAATTACCAAAAATCTACTTCACAGTTCTACAAATTCTTATATTGTTAAACATTCGTGAACGCAGGCCAAATTAAAATGGTAAAGAGGTGGAAAAAGAATGCCGAATATAGACAATCGATTGGCTTAGGTGGAAAGGAGAGGATTCAAAATGATAGGCGCCGAATTGTATTGTCAAAAAGATATAAAAAAATTCACGTTGATAGACGAGAAGGAGACTGGATTAGACTAGGACAGATAGTGAGAGATTTAAGAAGAGAGACGCAAAATTATATGCTTAAAGAAATAGACTGAGATGAAAAAGAAGGAATTGAAAAAAGATACGTGCCAAATTATGTCGAAAACGTGATAGAAAAGTTTGCCGAGAGTAGGCAAGCGATAAACTGGGACTGATTGGCATAGAAAAGAAGACATTTAAAAAGGTACGCGCTGAATTATATTGACAAACAGAATGAAAATATAGCTGAGAATAGACAAGCGATAGACTGGGACAGACTGACATAGGCTGGCATAGAAAAGAAGGAATAGTAAAAAATACAAGCAGAATTATACTGATGCGCATATGGTGTAGTTAGTTTCATAACCACATTTTTATCGGGAAAATCATACTTATACATACATAGACTTATGATGCTGTTTTCACATGTCAAACATTACTTATTGCCTGCGAGGATGAAAACTTTTGGATTTTTCTTTAATAGACAATTGAGGGTATTTGTGCA
This sequence comes from Melikaiella ostensackeni, assembly GCA_032362435.1. NCBI lineage: Eukaryota > Metazoa > Arthropoda > Insecta > Hymenoptera > Cynipidae > Melikaiella > Melikaiella ostensackeni. Next base: position 11,584,040 of record JAUMHM010000087.1, on the reverse strand, counting down.
TACGATACATCAAAACTTCCACTTGAGCACAGAGATTGGTTAATCATTGCTATTATGAAAGTATCGACAGTTATGGTAAAGTGTCTAGCAGAAATGGATCCAATAGCTTGAATCGAGTATGTGAGCCAAAATATTCTATTTTCAAGATGGTAAGGAGTCCAAGTTTCGTAAGGTAACGATGCATTTAAACCTTTGACTAAAGGTGCTGATGCTTTTAATACTATAGTTATGAAAGCAAAAGGTAGTCAAATGATCGTACCATTCCTGCGAGAGAAATTAAGGTTCTATGATTAAACTCACACAAAATTGAATAAAAGTGTGAAACAAATGCATGTGGCTATCAATTTCGAAAATTAGAGAGGTTGTGAACTTCGAAAATACTTTTGAAAATATCTTGAAATATTTTTCCAACTTGTTTTTGATATGATATTCAACGGGATCTTTAGTAGAGTATTTTTCATCAAGAATCATGTCTGTTAGTTGGATTATTTTATTGCGTTTGGAAAGAAACAATTGCTATTTTAACACATGCAGTCAATAATGCAAGTACGTAGAATAAACTTTCAGTGAAATCGTACAAATCATATTGGATAAAAATAGGTATAATAAAGTTGAGGCTGTAAATGTGTGGACAATAATAGTCATGGCAATATTGACAATGAAGGCATTGTATATTGCATATATCCCATCCGAGAACAATTTTGGACACCACATAGCGTAGTGGAACTAGTGGCCGGCCACCAACTGATGGTCGTCCACGTGTCGGTAATTTTTCGAGGAATATTTAGTAAAGAGGTTAATGTCACATAATATGGGTCAAAAATGTTTTTTCTAGCATCATTCTTAATTTGCTATGACCCACAAACCTGAAATAGTAGTCAATTTAGAAATATTTAACTCAGCAGTTAGCAGTGGGCTTCATTTTGGCTGCCATGATGGATATCAAAAGATTTTGTTGCTTTGCAAGCCCACTGTTAAAGTCCTGGTATCGTAATTATATAGACGTTTTTGTGTGAAAGGAGACACTGACTGTTTTGTGAAAGCCTAAGCCCTGTAATGCGTAATAATTGAAATTTTAAAGTGCCTCGTGAGAAATTTTTAGCACTTGCCGAGAGACTGGATTCGCTTTTTTAGTAAAATCTTATGTCCGGCCACCCTTAGATATACATTATAATGATAATTAAGCCCTGATTTAATGTTTCGTGATGTATACATGGTGATAAGTACCAGTTTTCGATCCTATGATAAGAATAATATGAGAAGAATATAGGATGGATGTATAACCTATATCATTTTCAATCATTTGGAAGATATTTTGAATTATTGATAAAAGAATGTTATAATATAGTACAAATACACATTTCACTCTAAATACTATGTATTTTCGTGCATTATAGTTATGTCTACTTTCATATTTCACGAAAACAGTTATATTCTTTTACTGACAAACGTAAATTCTCATATTGACAAGACATTTGATCGAAATATACGATCTTTTGAGAAGCTCACTTATATGAGACGAGATGAGATGAGATTTCATAAAAGAGACGAGAGCTTCTCTTGTTGTTGCCCATTTCTCGTATTTGTCACTCAAATGCAACACTAAGTGATAGTCATACAATTTATTCATAAAAATTATCTGAGTAAGAAAACCATTCTTGGTATCTCAAATTGATATATCTATTTTATTTTGGGTTAAAATTCATAAAAAAGTACTTTATCCGGTTATGATAATTTAAAAAAAAAAAGCATAGTCCAAATTTCTCGATTTTTTGACAACGCCGCTTATCTAAAATTTGTTATGATGGATGTGTGTATATTATTAAATGTAGTATATAATGTTAGGCACTCAGTGTGCTATAATAATAATAACTACGCTCCGTTTCGTTTTAAAAAATAATCAGCAAAAAGCTTTTTCACCGGTGCCGAGAGAAAATTTTATTGCCAGTACCGACAGAGAATCCACTGCCTTCTTTGTTTGTAAAACTAAGAGAAAATTACGATCGGTAGCAGAAATTTTTACTGCGATTGGATTAATAGTCAGAAAAAATAGTTAGATTAAAAAAATTGTGAATGTCATTTAATATTCAGTGTTTAGTTACACAAAGTCAGGCTTCTCGGATAATTTTAATCGACCCTTTTATTGTAGAATTAAAACAAAACAATGCAATTTGCTATACCTCGACTATTAATTAACTTTTGCTTTGAAAAAATTACGATTGATACCGCAGATCGGAGCTGTTTAATACACTTTTCATATACATTTTGTTATAAATAGTATTCACAATTATTCTCTAAACTAAATATTTGTGCATTTTTATATGTGAAAAGAAAGAATTGAATTGATTGAAATCACCTGAAAAAATGTAACCAATGGCGTGTTATTGAACTATACGTACTATAAAATTAAAAATTTCCAACTGGCCACATTATTTAAGTCAAAATTAATGACATAAAGCTAGAAACGTTTTTTTGCCACAATAATTCAGTGTATTGAATGTGTCAAAATGTTTTCATTTATTATTATTTCCTCCGCCTATACCTGTAAATATATGCGACAAGAGTTTCTATTCGCTACAGTGATAAAAAAAGTAAGTTTCAGAGAAGTGGTACAAAAGCGTGTGTTTTATGCGAGAAAATAAAGTCTTAAATGATTTTCAGTTTTTATATACTACATACAAGAGAATCCAATTCCTATACAATTTGGATCTTTTTGTACTAACATCTATTCATAACTTTCATTTTTATATACAATTCTCAAATCATCAAGTTCAAGTCATCAAGTCATCAATCGTTCAAGTCATCGAATCATCAATTATTTTCAATTCCTTAAATGTTCTTCATCAATTGGTAAGCAGAATAAGCTGATCTAAGAATCTGAAACGGAAGAAATGAATTTCATTACATCTTAGATCCTACGTTTCATTCGAACTGTGTTTGTATTTTCATTTTCTTATCCAACAAAAAAATTCATTTTATGTAATGGGAAAACGACAGATACAAACTTGCATAAATGTTGCTAATGACATGATAATATTGAATGCACCCTTCAACATCATGGGCTTACTAGCTCGTACCATTATCATACAAATATCTTTTTTTGCTCTGTTTGTCATTGATGTCCAGTTGGTATCATAAATATCTTCTGCGACGGATAAACTCTGCTTTAAGAAAGAAAAATCTTTTAAGAATATTTAAATTTTTCTTACTGAAATGATACAGTCTAATGCAAAAACTAACTTTGGATGGTTTCATTTTTTTTTTAAATCGATTCCCCCATACAAAATATAACTAACAGTTTTTAGAATTGACATTTGTGAGAGGAGAAACATTAATAGAAAATTACTTCTCAGAAAATTAATTAAAATTAATTCTTCATTTGAAGGACGTTTTTTTTATGAGGAAAATTGTGGTCTTTTTTTTGGAAAAATTCTATTACCCATAGAGAAAAAGCTTTTTCGAAGGGAAAGTCATTTAACTCTAATATCATAAGTGATTGATTCATAATATGATTCAGGTGTACATCTGTTCTGAAATTCAATTTTGAATTTCTTAAATGCATACCACCTTGATCAAAAAGTTTTAGGACTCGTCACCGTGTGGCGCTCTCGTTCGGCCGATTTCAATTCTTCTTTT
>JAUMHM010000087.1:11545797-11580304 GCA_032362435.1 Melikaiella ostensackeni | reverse complement strand
AAGTATGTGACCAACATTATATCTGTGACCAGTCACGGAGTCGCCTTCCACTGCACACGGGACGTTGGAAAAGGGACGGTATGTGACCTGTATTATTTCTGTGACCAGTCACGGATGTGCCTTCCCACCTCCACGAGGTGTTGGAGAGGGGAAAGTATGTGACCAACATTATATCTGTGACCAGTAACGGAGGTGCCTTCCTGTCCCCGCGACACATTGGATTGGGGTAGGGGTGTGACTTGAATCATTTACGTGACCAGTCACAAGGGTCCTTTCCCTCATGCGACATTGGGAAGGAGCAGGGATGGGACGTGAATTTTTCTTGTAACCATTCACAGGAGTAGCATGAGTCCTATTCCAAGCAATGCTACACTTTGTACCAATATTTTTCTTTTTTTTCCGAGAAAGAATGGTTTTTCAGAAAAACTCTATCATACATAAAAGGTGTACTTTCAAAAGATCTACAACTTTTATTTGAAGCTCTTTTGCGAATTTTCATTATTCGCTGAAACAAACGGAAAAAACATTACATTCATTTCAGTTTTTTGGGGTTTTGACCTTACAAATCAAATTTGCGGGTAATTTCACTATCATTTTCGTGTCCAGAGAGTCAAAATACATATGTAGGTGTACACAATTTCAGATTATTCGCAGGTAAGTACGTTTCGGAACTTTACTTTTTATCAATATAATTCGGAAATAGTAATTCGGGAGTATAAGAAATATGTCAAATTATGATTCGGTTAAATAAAAATCATGACAAATGGTAGTCCATAAAAATTAACATTAGAAGAAAAATTTATTCGGAAAAATAAAAAGGAGGTAAGTTGGCTATAAGAGTGAATAGAAATTATAGCAAATTGCTATTCGGTCAAATGATTTGAGGTCAAATAAATATTAGAGAAAATACAGGTAGAATTTGGGGCATATTCACGCGCCGCAAAATGATCCAATTCTCAAAATCATTTTCCTGTCATGAATTTTGATTAGTAGCAACTGTCACATTGAAACCAGAGCGTTCGAAGAAATTTCCTAAATTTTTTCAAATGGAAGATCATTAAGTTTCGACGAATACTTCAACTACGTCAATCTAAACAAACACTTTCTGAAAAAAGCCGAAGCCATAGAGACTTATAGCCTAATATGGGAAAATTAGAATTTCTTTCTCTTCCTGAAATTCAAATTTCTCTAAAACATTCCTTGTTGGTCCTAGGGTGTTATAAATCTTTCAAAAGTATAACCAACTTTTAGAAAGAAAGAAAAATAATTTTCAGGGTTGAATATTCGTTTTTTTAGGTTGAAAATTAATTGTTTTAACTGAAAATTTAACCATTCCATTTGAAGATTTATCATTTTAGTTGAAGATACATGTATTTGGTTGAAAATTCTATTATACTCCTGATTGAGAATTCATATGTTTCCCTTCAAAATTAATATTTTATTGAAAATTAAATTATTCTGTTGGGAACTCATCATTTATTTTAGACAGTCATTCCTTTTAGTTGAAAATTCAACTTTTTTGTATGAAATTCGCCATTTTGGCTTGAAAATTCAACAGTTATGTTGAATTTTTTTCCTCCCTTGACTGGGGTATCTTTCTTGATAGAAAATCGAACTCTATTGTTGGAAATTCGTCTCTTTGTTTGTTTTAATTTCATCTCTTTTGATAGAAATTTCATATAATTTGGGTCGAAATGCGACTGTTTACTTGAAAATTAATTTTTTTCGGTCAAGAATTTAGCTATTTTGTTAAAAATTCATCTTTTTTGTTGAATTCGATTGTTTTCGATTTAGAATTGAAATATTTTCTGGTTGAAATATCAACTATTATATTTTTCGTGAGGAATTCATCTCTTTGGGTTGAAAATTCAACTACTAGGTTGAAAGTTCAACGACTTTGTCAGGAACTCATTTTCCAGGATTTATTCCTTCGGTTAAAAATTTAACTATTCGGTTCAAAAATTCGTTTGTAACTGAAAATTTAGCCGTACCATTTTTTGTTGAAAGCTCGTCTTTTTTTGGTCGAAACTTAAACTTCTTGGTAGAAAATTTATCTTTTTCGCTGAAAAGTCTACTGTTTTGTTGAATAATCGTATTTTTGAGTTGAAAATTCAAATATTTGGTTGAGAATAATCTTTTTTGTCGGAAATCTATGTTTGCGGATTGAAAATACAACTGTTTTGTAAAAAATTTGCTTTCTTGGCTTATTAATTCAACAATTTGGTTGAAATGTTATTTTCTCTTCCGATTGAAAAATCTTTCTTGGTTGAGAATTCAACTCTCTGTTGAAATTTCGTTTTTTTATCCGACAATTCATCTTTTCTAATTAAAAATGCAACTTTTTTTATTGAAAATCAATCTGCTTTGTTTGATAATTCAAATATTTTGTTGAAAATTCGTTTTTTTCTGTTTAAATCAAACTGTTTTTGGTTTGAAACTAAAATATTTTCAGCGAGAATAGCAACTATATTTTTTGGTTAAAAATTCAACTACTTATTTGAATTTTGGACTACTTTGATAAAAATTAATTTTTTTTATTGGAGATTCATGTTTTCAGTTGAAAATTCATCTCTATAAATGAGCATTCAACTATTTTGTTGAAAATTCGTTTTTGGTTCAAAACAAATTTTTCCAACTGAAAATTAGATCATTCAATTTTTCAAATTATTTATTCATTTAATAATTGATCAGCTTACGGGTAATGGCCTTCTTACAGGTTGAAAATTTGTCTTTTCTAGTTGATAATTTAACTATTTGGTTACAAATTGAACTACTTGCTTGAGAGTTGAACTCGTTTGTCGAAAATTTATTTTTTTGGTTAAATATTTATCATTTCAGTTAATAATTCATCACTTCATTTTAACATTATCTCTAGTGTGTTAAAAATTCAAGTATGTAGTTGAAACTTTGTATATTTCGTTGAGGGATCGTCTTTTTGGAAGAAAATTAACCTTCTTGCTCGAAATTTATCTTTTTTGTTAAAAGCTAATTCTTTTTGGTTAAAAAGTATACTTTTTCTTCAAAATTCCTCTTTTTGGTTGAAAATTCAACTATTTGGTTAAAAATTAACTTTTTTTTCGAAAATTCACATTTGCTGATTGAAAATTCAACTGATTTTCGTTCCTTGAATGAATAATCTTCCTTGGTTGAAAATGCAGCTTTTCGTTGATAATTCGTCTTTTTCTTTGAAAATTCATCTCTTTTGGTAGAATTTTCATCTTTTTTTGTGAAAATGCAACTTTTTGCTTAAAATTTAATATGCTCTGGTTGATGACTCAGCTAATTTGTTGAAAATTCGTACTTTGGGTTAAATTAAACTGTTTTTGATTAGAAATTGAAGTTTTTTTTCAAACTATTACGTTTTTGGTTGAAAATTCAACCACTTGGTTGAGAGTTGAAAATTAATTTTTTTAACTGAAAATTTAACTATTCCATTTTTGGTTGAAAATTCATCCTTTTAGTTGAAAATTCAACTGTTTTTTTATGAAATTCGCCATTTTTGCTTGAAAATTCAACAAGTTGTTTGAAATATTTTTTCTTTCTTGACTAAAAATTCATCCTTTGTTAAAAATTCAACACTTTTGTTGAAAATTCGTCAATTTGGTTTGAGAATTTATCTCTTCTGGTAGGAATTTAATTTTTTTGTAAAGATACAATTATTTTGGTAAAAAAAAAATTTTTTGGTTAAAAATGAAACTGTTTGGTTGAAAATGAATCTGTTTCTTTTGAGGATTTACATTTTTGTTGAAAATATACATTTTTGAGTTGAAAAGTTGAATGTTCTGTAAAAACTTGAACAATTTGGTTGGAATCTTCTTTCTTTCTTGACCGAAAATTATTTCTTGCTTAAAAATTCAACACATTTGTTGATAATTGATCCATTTTGTTTGAAAATCAATCTCCTATGTAAGAAATTTAATATTCTTTCTTTAAAAGAAACAACTGTCTGGTTGAAAATTGTTCTGTTTTTGTTAAGGATTTAACTATTTTGTTAAAAATTGTTGGAAAATATGTGTATTTTGTTGAAAGTTCGTCTTTTTTGGCAGAAAATAATTCCTTTTGGTTGAAAATTCATCGTTTGCTTAAAAGTTAATTTAGTTGGAAATTCAACTATTTGGTTGAAAATGAACTTTTTCGTCTAAAATTCATATTTGCAGATTAAAAATTCACTTACTTTTTGTTTCTTGGCTGTAAAAGCTTTCATGATTGAAAATTTAGCTTTGTGTTGAAAATTCGTCTTTTTATTTTAAAATTTATCTCTTTTGGTAGAATTTTCATCTTTTGTGCTCAAAATGTAACTTTCGGATTGAAAATTAATCTTTTTTTGTTTATGATTCATCTATTTTCTCAAAAAATTGTCTCTTTTAGTTGAATTAAACTGTTTTTAATTAAAGATTAATTTTTTGTGTTGAAATATCAACTATTACATTTTGAGTTGAAAATTTAAATACTTAGCTGAAAGTTGAAAATTAATTTTTTTAACTGAAAATTTAAGTATTGCATTTTAGGTTGAAAATTAATCTTTTTGAGATGAATATTTTCAAGTATCCGCTTGAAAATTTATCTCATTTAGATAAAAATTTCACTATTTTGTTGAAGATTTATCTATTTTGCTCAAAGTTCGTCTTTTTCGTTTGAAAACTCATCTTTGTGATTGAAAACTTATTACTTGGTTGAAAGTTGAATTAAATCTTCGGTCATGACTAACCTGTGACTTCAAATAAAAAGTATAACAACTGGCGCTCGACAAATATGCATGAAGCTGTGTAAAAATCAATTCTGGATCTCCAAGAGTGGATCGATTTGATCTGAAGTTGATAATGAGAATGATATGCAACGTATTTTTGGTTTAAAAATTTTATATCTTGTGGTAGAAATTTCATCTTTCCCAGTCAGAAATGCAGAAAATGCAGAAAAAAAAGCAGAAATGCAGAAAATTCACCTGTTTCTGTTAACGATTCCACTAATTTCTTGAAAATTCAACTATTTGATTGAACTTTTTTTCTTTCATGACCGACAAATCTTACTTGGATGAAAATTCAACTGTTGTTGGAAATTCGTTATTACGGTTTAAAAATTCATACCTTCTGGTAGAAATTTCATCTGTTTTGGTCAAAAATGCAACTTTTTGGTAGAAAATGAACCTGCTTTGGTTGATGACTCAACCATTTCGATGGAAATTCAACTATTTGATTGAACTTTCTTTCTTTCTTGACCAAAAATCTTTGTTGGTCGAAAATTCAACTTTTGTTGGAAATTCGTCTTTCTGGTTTGAAAATTCATATTTTTTCGTAGAAATTTCATCTGCTTTGGTCAAAAATGCAACTTTTTGATAGAAAATTAACCTGCTTTGGTTGACGATTCGACTATTTTGTTGAAAATTCATCTACTTGGTTAGAAAATTAACTTTTGTTTCAAAAATTCATGTTTTCGTGTTGAAAATTCAACTGTTTCAGAGAAAAAAAAATTTTTTTACTTAAAAATTCAAAAATTTCGTTGCATTTCTTTTTTTTCTTTCCCGAAAAATCTTTCTTGGTTCAAAATTTAGCTGGTTCATGTAAAAATCTTATTTCTGGCTTGAAAATTCAACAATTTGGTTAGATTTGTTTTCTTTCTTGGTTGAAAATTTAACTCTTGTTTTGAAAATGTGTCTTTTCGGTTTCAAAATTTAGCTCTTTTGGTAGGAATCTCATCTTTTTGGATGAAAATGCAACTGTTTGGTTGAAAATTAATCTGTTTCCAGGTTCACGATTCAACTAATCTGGTAGAAAATTCAACTATTTGGTTGAAAATTAACTTTTTTGTTGAAAAATCATATTGAGGATTCGAATATTTTGTTCAACATTCATCATTTTAGTTGAGAATTTATTACTTTGGTTGAAAATTTTAATATTTTATTAAAAGCTCGTTTTTTTCTAGGTTGAAAAATTCATTTCTTCAACTGAAAATTTAACTATTCCATTTTTAGTAGAAAATTTATCCTTTTTAGTCAAAAATTCTACTATTCAGTTAAAAATTTATGTATTTTGTTAAAACTCGTCTTTTTTGGTAGAAAATTAATCATCTTGACTAAAAATTCTACTCTTTGGTTGAAAAGTAATTTTCTTTCGTTTGATAATTATTTTTTTAACCGAAAATTTCTATTTTTTAGTTTAAAATTCAACTATATGTTTTGAAATTCCTGTATTTTGTTGAAAATTCGTTTTTTTCGTAGAAAATTATTTTTTTTTGTTTAGAAATCCATTTGTTTGGTTGAAAATTTAACTATTTGGTCATAAATATAATTATTTTCTTGAAAGTTTTACAATTTTGTCGAAAAGTGAGTCTATTTTGTTGATACTCATCTTTTTGCTTCGAAAATTCAACTATTTTGGCAGTAAAATAAACTTTTTTGGTTGAAAATGCAACTGTTTGGTTGAAAATTGATTACTCCTTGTTGAGAATTCAGCTATTTTGTTGAAAATTCATCTTTTTTGTTGAATTAACTGTTTTTGATTTGAAATGAAATTCTTCCTGGGTTGCAATAACAACTATTATATTTTTTGTTGGGAATTCTTCTTTTTTAGTTGAATAGTCAATTACTTGGTTTTAAGTTGAACGGCTTTGTTAAAAATTCATTTTTTAAGATTTATCTCTTTGGTTAAAAATTTAACTAGTTGGTTGAAAGACTCGTTTGTAACTGAAAATTTAACTGCTCTATTTTTTGTTCAAACTTCGTCTTTTTTACTAGAAACTTACACGTCTTGGTTGAAAATTCATTTTTTCCTTTAAAAAGTCTACTGTTTTGTAGAAAATCCGTATTTTTGGCTTCAAAATCCAACAATTGGGTTGCAATTTTTTTTCTTCTGACTGAAAAATCTTTTTTAGTTGAAAATTCGTCTTCTTGATTTGATAATTCATCTTTTTTTATTAGAAATTCAACTGTTTCGTTGGAAATTAACCTGTCTTTTGGTTGAGGATTCAACTATTTGGGTAAAAAATTCATCTATTTGATAGAAAATTAACATTTCTGTTGAAAAATAAGATTTTCGGGTTGAAAATTGAACTGTTTTAGAGAGAATTCTTCTTTTCGGCTTGAAAATTCAACAATTTGGTTGAATCTTTTCTCTTTCTTGACCAAAACATTTTTCTTGGTTGAAAATTCAACTCATGATTTGACAAACTTGTCTTTTTGGTTTTAAAATTTAGCTCTTTTGCTAGGAATCTCATCTTTTTGGGGAAAAATGCAATTGTTTGGTTGAAAATCACCCCGTCTTTTAATTGAGGATTCAACCATTTTAGTAAAAAAAATTCAACTATTTGATAGAAAGTAAACATTTTTGTTGAAAAATCATATTTTCTGGCTGAAAATTCAACTGTTTCCTAGAAACTTCGTTTTTTGGCTGGAAAATTCAACAATTCGGTCGAAATTTGTTCTCTTTCTGTAGTGAAAAGTAATTCTTGGTCCAAAATTTAACTGTTTTATTGAAAATTTGTCTTTTTGGTTTCAAAATTCATCTCTTTCGATAAAAATTTCATTTCGTTGTTGGTAATAAATACAACTGTTTGGTTGAAAATTCATCTGTTTTAGTTTAGGATTAAAATATTTGGTTCAACATTCATCATTTTAGTTAAAAATTCATTTCTTTGGTTGAAAATTCAAATTTTTTTAAAGTTCGTTTTCTTCTAGGGTAAAAATTCATTTCTTCAACTGAAAGTTTAACTATTCCATTTTTGGTTTAAAAGTTATCTTTTTCAGTCAAAAATTCAACTACTTCATGTCTTTGGTTGAAAATTCGTCTTTTTGATAGAAAATTATTACCTTCTGAATAAAAAATCAACTCTTTGATTGAAAATTAATTTCCTTTCGGTTGATAATTATTTTTTAACTAAAAATTTATCTTTTTCCGTTTGAAACTCAACTATATGTTTTAAAATTCCTATATTTTATTGAAAATTAATCTCTCTTGGCAGAAAATTAATTTTTTTGTTTGAAAGTTCATCTATTTGGTTGCAAATTGAACTATTTGCTCATAAATATGATTATTTTCTTGAAATTTTAATTATTTCGTTAAAGAGTAATCCTATTTTGTTGATACTCATCTTTCTGGGTTGAAAATTCAACTATTTTGGTAGAAAATCAACTTTTTTTGGTTGAAAATGCAACTGTTTGATTGAAAATTATTCTGCTCTCTTTGATGATTCAAATATTTTGTTGAAAATTCGCTTTTTTGTATGAATTAAACTGTTTATTATTTAAAATTAAAATACTTCCTGACGGAAATATGAACTTTTACATTTTGTGTTAAAAATGTACATTTTTTGGTTCAAAATTCAACTACTTGTTTGAAATTTGAATTCGTTTGTTAAAAATTCGTTTTTTGGTTGGAAATTCAAATTTTTTTTTTTGAAGTTCGTTTTTTTCTAGGGTAAAAATTCATTTCTTCAACTGAAAGGTCAACTATTCCATTTTTGGTAGAAAAGTTATCTTTTTCAGTCAAAAATTCAAATACTTCATGTCTTTGGTTGAAAATTCGTCTTTTTGGTAGAAAATTATTACCTTCTGACTAAAAAATCAACTCTTTGGTTGAAAATTAATTTCCTTTCGGTTGATAATTATTTTTTAACCAAAAATTTATCTTTTTCAGATTAAAACTCAACTATATGTTTTAAAATTCCTATATTTTCTTGAAAATTAATCTCTCTTGGTAGAAAATTAATTTTTTTTTGAAAGTTCATCTATTTGGTTGCAAATTGAACTATTCGGTCATAAATATGATTATTTTCTTGAAAGTTTGACTATTTCGTTGAAGAGTAATCCTATTTTGTTGATATTCATCTTTCTGGGTTGAAAATTCAACTATTTTGGTAGAAAATCAACCTTTTTCGGTTAAAAATGCAACTGTTCGATTGAAAATTATTTTGCTCTCTTTGATGATTCAAATATTTTGTTGAAAATTCGCTTTTTTTGTATGAACTAAATTGTTTTCCATTTAAAATCAAAATACTTCCTGACGGAAATATGAACTTTTACATTTTGTGTTAAGAATGTACATTTTTTTGTTCAAAATTCAACTACTTGTTTGAAATTTGAATTCGTTTGTTAAAAATTCGTTTTTTGGTTGGAGACCAACTTTTAACTTAGAACTAAATTATTCCATTTTTTGTTCATTTATATACTTATTGATCAGTTCACGGGTCACGGCCTTCTTACAGGTTAAAAACTGATCTCTTTTAGTTGAAAATTTGACTATTTATTTGAAAATTCCTGTATTTTGTCGAAAATTCGTCTATTTCAGTAGAAATTTAAACTTTTTCGTTGGAAAGTCTACTGTTTCCTTGCGGATTCTTCTCTTAAGATTGAAAGTTCAACGATTTAGGTAGAAAATTCAACTAATTTGTTGAAAATTAGTTTTTCTGGTTTAACATATATCTTTTTCAGTTGAAAGTTCAAGTATTTGGTTGAAAGTAAATATATTTTATTAAAAGTTCATCTTTTTGTGGAAAATTCATCTCTTTTGTTGAAAGTTAATTTTTTTAGTTGAAAAGTCTATTGTTTTGTTAATTCAACTATTTTGTTGTAAATTTGTCTTTTTTGCTTAATTAAACTATGTTTGATTTAAAATTAAAGTTTTTGTTTGCTGTTTTATAAACTATTACATTTTTGGTTGTCAATTCAATTACTTGGTTGAAAATTAATTGTTCTAAATGAAAATTCAAACATTCCATTTTTGGTCGAAAATTTATGTTTTGTGTTGAAACTTCAAGTATTCAGTTGGAAATTGATCTTTTTTAGGTGAAAATTCCAAAATTTGGTTGAAAATTCATGCATTTTGTTGAAATACCGACAGGTATGCATGAAGCTGTGTAAGAATTAATTTTGGATACACAAAAGTGGATCATTGTGATTTGAAGTTTATAATCAGAATGATATGCAACGGTTTGATATCCCGGGGTTTACTTTGCCTAGACTGAGTCTAAAATTTTTATTTCGTCAAAATGTTTTTTTGTCCGCCGTACACCGAAAGTAAGCCTTGTCGGTGTCGTTTTGCGTGCGGAAAGTTGATTGTTCCGCACTAGTGCGGTAGCTTCTAAGTGTGTGGAAAATTGTTTGAGTATGCGGAAAGTTGATTTTTCCGCACTAGTGCGGTATTTTTCCAACATTTCTTGTATTTTATAGATTTAAAATTTACACCGACTCGGCTTACTTTCGGTATACAGCGAACAAAATAGTATATTTCGTGTCAAGCACGCAAAAAGACACCGATTTGGCCCTCGTCGCGACTCGCTCTTGCGTTAAAATACACCTTTCCGCACTTGATACGAAATATACTATTTCACGATTCTAGATTTGTTTACTTCTACTACGCTTAAAGCAGACTGAACTTCTGAAGTAATACTGAGATTCAGAGACGCAAGAAATTAAAAATATCATTTCAAAAAATATATTAAGAATTTACCACATTTTTAATGTTCTCTGAGATTATCAAAATCTCCTCTGCATTCATCTGTACAATTATTCATCCAGCAAGGATCTTGATCAATGGTCATCTGAAGGGCTAAATTTCGTTTTTTCTCCCGAGTCATTTCTTCAGAAATCCTAATCAACTGAATTTGCTCTTGGCGAAGGATATTCTTCATTTCATTCATCTTTCTTGATGCCTCCAATTCTTTTTGAGAAATCTGTTTCTGTAAAGCTGCAATTCTTTTATTCAGAGTTTCATAATTTGTTTCCAAGGGATTCTCTGATTTTTGAAGCATTTTTTGGTTTTGTATTTGATTTTCAGGAAATGATCTTTCTGAACCCACAGAACTGCTATCAGCTTCAACCATTGAGGCAGTCAGTAGGCAAATTTTATCGTGAAGCTCGGCCAATTGCGTCAACGTTAACGACTTTGAAAAGATATTTAATTGAAAATTATTATTTAAATATAGAATGAATCTATCGGGTTCTGTGATTCTATTATTTATTTATTGAAATAAACTATACGTACTTCCAACCAGGCATCGGCATCAAAATCTCCTTTAGGACCTTCTGGAACTACAGATTCCGAATCTCCAACACTCTATAATCACATAATAATTCATTTTATAAAAAAAGATTCAAGTATGATACTGAACATCTTGATTTTGATTCAACTGGCCACTACTCTAATTAATAGCATAATATGCGCGCATGTAACATTGCTTTGAATATGAATTCCACCTAGAATTTTTCTCAACATTTTTTTATGAGTTGAAATGTTTATTTGATGAATTCTCATGTAAAATTATCTAAATATATCAATTTAGTATAAAATTAGCTTTTTTCTTGAATTTCCAACGATTGGATTTTCAGCTACTAAAAATCAAAGAAAATAAAATTTTCAACAGTTAAATCATTATATAGAGAGCAATTATAAGATAATCAGTATTGAAATAAATAATAGGAAAATATTGAGGAAATTAATGTAAAAAATAATACAGAAAATTCGTCTTATTTGCTTGAAAATTCAACAGTGTGGTTGAAATGTTTTTTCCTTCATGACTGAAAAATCTTTCTCAAATGCAAATTAAATTGTTGTTGAGAATTCGTTTTTTTGGTTTGAAAATTCATATCTTTTGGTAAAAATTTCATCTTTTTTCGACAATAATGCATCTTTTTGATTGAAAGTTAACCTGCTTTGGTTGACGATTCAACTAAATTGTTGAAAATTTAATTATTTGATTGAAATTTTTCTTTCTTGACCCGAGAAATCTTTCTTGGTCTAAAATTCAAATGATTTTGAAAATACGTCTTCTTGGTTTAGAAATTCATATCTTTTGGGAAAAATTTCATCTTTTTTGGTCAAAGATGCAACTTTTTGGTAGAAAATTAACCTGTTTTGGTTAACGAATGAACCATTTAGTTAAAAATTCAACTATTTGGTTCAAATTTTTCTCTTTCTTGACCAGAAAATCTTTCTTGGTTCAATTCAACTGATGTTTAAAATTCAAGTGTTGTTGAAAATTCGTCTGTTTGGTTTAAAAATTCATATTTTTTGGTAGAAATTTTTTTTTTGCCAAAAATGCAACTTTCTAATAGAAAATTAACCTGTTTTGGTTGAAAATTTGACTGATGTTGAATATTGAACTGTTGTTGAAAATTCGTCTTGTTGGTTTGAAAACTCATATTTTTTGGTAGAAATTTCATCATTTTCATAAATAATGCATCTTTTTAGTGAAAAAATTAACCTTTTGGTAGAAATTTCATCTGTTTTGGTCAGAAATGCAACTTTTTGGTAGAAGATTAACCTGCTTTGGTTGATGACTCAACCATTTTGTTGAAAATTCAACTATTTGGTTGAAATTTCTTTCTTTCTTGACCAAAAATCTTTGTTGGTTGAAAATTCAACTTTTGTTAGAAATTCGTCTTTCTGGTTTGAAAATTCATATTTTTTAGTAGAAATTTCATCTACTTTGGTCAAAAATGCAACTTTTTGATAGAAAATTAACCTGCTTTGGTTGACGATTCAACTATCTTGTTGAAAATTCAACTATTTGGTTGAAATTTTTTCCTTCTTGACCCGCAAATTTTTCTTGGCTGGAAATTCAACTGACGTTGAAAATTCAATTGTTGTTGGAAATTCGTCTTTTTGGTTTAGAAATTCACATATTTTGGTGGAAATTTCATCTTTTTCCGTCAAAAATGCATCTTTTTGGTAGGAAATCAACCTACTTTGGTTGACAATTCAACTATTTTGTTGAAAATTCAACTATTTGGTTGAACTTTTTTTCTTTTTTGACCGAAAAATCTTGCTTGGTTGAAAATTCAACTGATCTTGAGAAATGGTCTTTTTCGTTTAGGAGGTCATAACCTTTAGTAGAAATTTCATCTTTTTTTGGTCAAAAATGCAACTTTTTGGTGCAAGATTAACCTTTTTTGGTTGACGATTCAACTATTTTGTTGAAAATTTGTTTTTTTTTTGCTTAGAAATTCAACAATTCGGTTGAAATTTGTTTTCTTTCTTGAATATAAAATCCTCCTTGGTTCAAAATTTAACTGTTTTATTGAAAATTCGTCTTTTTGGTTCAGAAATTATTTTCTCTAGTAGAAATTTTCTTTTTCTTTTTTTTTGTAAAAAATACAACTATTTGATTAAAAAATTGATCTTTTTTAGTTGAAGATTAAACTGTCTTGTTTAACATTTATCATTTTAGTTGCAAATTAGTTTCTTTGGTTTTCATTCAAATACTTCATTGGAATTTCGTTTTCTTCCTGTTTTTCAAATTCACTTTTTTAATTGAAAATTTAACTATTCCATTTTTGGTTGAAAATTCATCTTTTTTAGTCAAGAATTCAACAATTCGGTTGAAAATTCATGTATTTTGTTGAAAATTCGTCTTTTTTGGTAGAAAATTTATAAGTTTTGTTTAAGGATTCAACTATTTTGTTTAATTCATCTCTTTTGGTTGAATTAAACTGATTTTGATTTAAAATTGAAAACCGTTTCGGTTGAAATATCAAGTATTACATTTTGCGCAGAAAATTCATCTTCTTTGGTTGAAAATTTAACTACATGGTTGTAAGTTGAACAGCTTTGTTAATAATGATTTTTTTTGGTTGAAGATTAATGTCTTTGGTTGAAAATTCGTCCTTCTTGTAGAAAATTAATTTTCTTGTTTGAAAATTCATTTGTTTGTTTGATAATTCAACTATTTGGTTATAAATATGATTATTTCCTTGAAAATGCAACAATTTTAATACAAAGTGATCTTTTTCTGGTCGATTTTCGTATTTTAGTTTGAAAACCTAAGTATTGTGTTATAAAATTAATCTTTTTTGGTTAAAAATGCAACCGTTCGGTTGAAAATTAATCTTTTGTGTTTGAGGATTCAACTATTTTGTTGAAAATTCGTCTTTTTGGGTTTCAAATTCAACTATTTGGTTGAAAACTTACATTTTTGTCGATAATTCATATTTTTGGGTTGAAAATTCAACTGCTTTGTAGGAAATTGATCAATTTGGTTGAAATCTTTTTTCCTTCTGGACCAAAGATTCTTTCTTTGTAAAAAATTCAACACTTT
Organism: Melikaiella ostensackeni; assembly: GCA_032362435.1. Taxonomy (NCBI): domain Eukaryota; kingdom Metazoa; phylum Arthropoda; class Insecta; order Hymenoptera; family Cynipidae; genus Melikaiella; species Melikaiella ostensackeni. The sequence continues at coordinate 11,566,279 of JAUMHM010000087.1, read as the reverse complement.
TGTTGAAAATTCTTCTATTTGACTTGATAATTCATCTATTTTGGTGGAAATTTGATTTTCTTTTTTTCTGATAAAACATACAACTATTTTCTTAAAAGATTAATTTTTTTCAGTAAAAAAATGCAAGTGTTTGGTTGAAAACTAATTTTTTTTGGTTGAGGATTCAACTATTTTGTTAAAAAATCAACTAATTGGTTGGAAACTATCATTTTTGTTGAAAATTCATATTTTTGGGTTGGAAATTCAACTCCTTTATAGGAAATTAGACAATTTGGTTGAAATATCTCTTCTTTCTGAGAATAAAATTCTTTCATGCTCAAAAATTCAACACTTCTGTTGAAAATTCATCTATTTGGTTTGAAAATTTATCTCTTATGGTAGAAACTTCATTTTCTTCTGGTGAAAAATACAAGTTTTTACGCAAAAATTTATCTGTTTTCGTTGACATTCAACAATTTAGTTGAAAATTTATCTTTTTGGGTTGAAAATTCAACTCTTTTGTTTAGAATTCGTCTTTGGTTTGAAAAATCCTGACTTTAGGATAACTTAAATTTAGCTAAAATAGTGTTAAAAGTTCTGAGATTAAAGTTAAAAGTGCTAAAATTAAAGCTACAAGTTTTTCTTCTGTTACAAATAGTGAAAAGAAAACTCAATTTTCTATTAATTAAAACTAAATGAAAAGGTCTGCCCTTCATTTATTCTTATTTAGTGAGCTATCTATAACTATGAAAATTAACTTTTTCCTAATTCAATTTCTAATTTCATCACTCAGTAATGAACAAATATTAAAACAAAGCAAAATTAGAAACCCAGAATCTTCAGGCTAAAGGGACGATTCATCAAAACTTCACAATGGATCAATTAATTAAAAATTAATTAATCCGAACCTTTTGATGAAGAAAAGCCTCGAGTTCTTGAATTTCTTTCTCAGCTCTGAAAATATTTTCTGATAGTTTTTGTGACTTTTCCATAACCTCATTTACTGCTGGTTCAATCCATCCACTAGAATCACCATCTGCATTATAATCCTCAGCCATCAAAGGTTTCGATGAACTTTTACCTTCCACGAAACCAATGAATTCTCTTACACGATCAATAGCTAAAAAAGATCATTATTTCAAAATCCTACCTTCAGAAGTCTCTTTCAGTTTACTATTCAATGTTAATCTAAAATGAAATACACCTTCATTTTGTTTCTGAATTCTCTTCCTCAAAATCTCATTGGATTTAATAAAGTCACCACATTCGTCTCCAGAATTTTTTAGTTCTTTTTTTTCAGGACGACCTTTAGGTGTTTCAGCTTTCAACTTATCCACTTCTGCTTTACATTTATTAGCTTCACCTTTTGTTTTTGCAAGCTCAACTTTCAACTTTTCCAATTCTTCCTTCCACTTATTACATTCAATACTTCCCTTACTAACATTCGCTTTCAACATATCAACTCCTGCCTTTGCTTCAGCTAAATCACTTTTTAGTTTTTTATTTTCAGACATCAATTTATCAGCATTTCCCTTTGCGTTTTGTAAATCATCACGCAACTTTGCTAGATCTCCTTTCGATTTTTCAAGCTCACCCTTCATCTTATCCTTCTCTACTTTCATATTTTCTAACTCTGCTTTCAACCTATTAATTTCTGCTTTCAACTTTTCATTCTTAGCTCCAAGATGATCCAAATCCCCTTTCAATTTTTCAGCATCGCTTTTCATCTTATCAATCTGCTTTCTCAAATTTGCATTTTCTAGTATCAACTTCTCATTTTCTTCCCTAAGCTTTCCCATTTCGTTTCTCAAGTCAGCTAAAGTATTTTTCAAAGCCTCGAGTTCTTTCCTAGCAGCTTCTCTATTTCCTTTTTCAACCAACAGATCTTGCTTCAACTTCTCCATCTGCGATTTTGAATCTGCAATATCTGCTTCTAATTGTGCTTTAGCACCTTGAAGACTTTTCAGCTGATCTTCCAAATTTTTCACCTTCACTCCCATATCTGCAAGATCTTTCTTTAATCGCTCATTCTCTGCTTTGAGATTATTCAATTCCTTCTCCTTTTCTGCTTTATAAGCATTAAAATCAGCCGCCACCTTATCTAGATTATTTTTCACTTTATCCAAATCACCTTTGAGCTTCGAGTTGTCGCTCTTGAAATCATTTAATTCCTTTTCTAATTTTCCGACCTCTGCTTTTAAGACACTATTTTCATTCGTTAATTCAGCAACTTTCTTCTTTGATGCTTCCAAATCAGATTTCAACTTTTCATTCTCTGCTCTAGATTTTTCCAGTTCACCCCTCATCATTGATAATTCTGACTTAGAACCATCTGCTTCTTTAAGAGCGGTTTCCTTAGCACTTTTCTCAGCTGTTAAGTCCTTTCTCAATTTCTCCAGTTCGTCCCTCAAACCATTCAATTCTTTTACAAGTTTTGCTTTTTCAGATTCTAAAGAGGCAACTTGACCTTCCAAATTTTTAATTCTAGCTTCTCCATCAGCCAAGGATTTTCTCAATTTCTCCACATCGGCTCTCATCTTACTAACCTCCTCATTCAATCTACCAACTTCACTCTTCAAACTATTCATTTCCCCTTTCAATTTCTCATTTTCAGCTTTCGAAGCTCCCAATTCGGATTTCAACTTCTCGAGCTCACTTTTTGCGGCTTCTAATTCATTTTTGAGTTTACTGTTATCGCTCTTAAGTCCACTAACTTCAATCCCCAAGCTATTAATTTCATTTTTGAGTTTAGCATTTTCTGCCCTCAACTTATCAACTTCACCTTTCAATTTAGCATTTTCATCTCGTTGAGCTTCAGCTTCAGTTTTCCATTTGTTCAGCTCCCCACTCAACTTTTCACTTTTATTAGCTAAAGTATCACCCTGACCCTTCAATCTATTATTATCATCTCTCAAAGCCGAAATTTCACTCTCAGCTTTATTCAATGCATCTTTACTCATTACCAATTGCTTCTTCAAATCATCTGTTTCTGCCCTAAGCTGATCATTTGCAGATCTCAACTTATCCAATTCAGCTTTCAAAAGCTTCAGTTCTTCCTTGACTTCTTCCACTTTCTTCAAAGCTGTTTCCTTATCAGCTTTCTCAGCTGCCAAATTCTTCTTCAAACTTTCGATTTCTTGTTCCAGCCTATTTTTTTCGTCCTCTTTAGACAAAAGATGACTCTCTAGTTCTTTTATTTTCGCTTCACAGTCGCTTGATTCTTTCCTCAGGTTCTCAACTGCTGCCTTCAACTTGTCAATTTCACTTTTCAATTTGCAACCGTCTGCCTGACAATGATCATAATCCTCTGCTATTTCAGCAAGTTGTGTTTTCAAATTACCATTTTCAGCTATAATCTTAGCTAATTCTGCTTTGAATTTGGAAATTTCTTTCTTCACATCAAAATTTTCAGCCTCGAATCTCGATAAATCGTTCTTCATATCGTTTAATTGCTTTCGAAGACTGTCCTTTTCTGACTTGAGACGATTATTTTCATCCTTGAGTTCGTCAAACTTTGTAAGAAAATCTCTCAGCTCATTTTTCAAAGCATTCAATTCATCTTCAGCTGCTTTCTTTTTGCTTTCTGAGGACTCCAAATCAGATTTTAATTTATCGACTTCTCCTTTCAAGAAATTAATTTCTGATGTAGCATTATCTAGATCACGAGATAATTTTTCATTTTGATCTTTAAGTGATCTCACCTCTTTATTTGCTTTATTCTTTTCCTCCTTTTGACTATCTCCTTCTGTTTTAAGCTTCGAATTTTCGTTCATCAAAGAATCCATTTCATTCTTCAACACCTCATTATCTCCTCTTGCTTTTTTCAGTTCTGAATTCAAATTAGTATTCTGCACTTTTAATTTTTCTAAATCACTTTCAAGATTTGTTAACTTTTCTTGAAAATCGGCTTTTTCTTTTCTGACCTTGTTCAATTCTTCTGACAAATCCTTCAATTCATTTTTCAAGTTTTCAGTCTGAGCTTTTCCTTTCTCTAGATCATACTTCAACTCTTCATTTTCTGACTTCAGCTTATCAAAATCAGTCTTCAACTTTTCCAAATCAATCTTCAATTTTTCTAAGTTATCTTCCAGGTTTTTCTTTTCATCTTTCAATTTCCTGTTCTCGTCTTGCAACTGATCAACTGCAGATTTTAATTTATCATTTTCTTCTAATAGTTTATCATTCTTGGCCTTCAGTTTTTCTAAATCCTTGAGTTCTTCATTCATCTTCTCAACCATAGCCTTCAACTTTTCATTTTGCTCCTTGAGAGCTGATACTTCTAGTGCTAGTTTATCTAGATTTTCTTTCACGTTTGCATTCTCAGCCAATGATTTTTCTAATTCTCGTTTAACGTTTTCCAAGTCATCTTTCAATTTTTGATTCTGATCTCTAAGAGCTGCTAATTCAGCTGATGATTTTTCCAATTGAGCTTTCAGATTTTCCAACTCATCTTTTATCAAACCCAATTGCTTTTTATAATTTTCGAGTTCTTTCAGAACAGATTCCTTTTCAAATTTCTCCTTTTCTAATTCACCTTTAAGTTTTTCGATTTCTGCATCAGCAGCTTTCAAATCTTTTTCCAGTTTATCTTTTTCTAGCTTAATATTTTCTAGTTCTCCTCTAAGGGCTCCATTCTCATTTGATAATCCTTTCACGTCAGCTTCTAACTTTTCTGCTTCATCTTTCAAGACATTCAACTCATTTTCAAGATTATTTTTCTCAGCTTCTAAATTTGTGAATTCATCTTTCAATTTCTTAATTTCTGCTTGCAATTTTGCATTTTCCACTTTCATCTTATCAATATCTTCTTTAAATTTATTATTCTCAGCAATAATATTACTATTTTCTGCCTTCAACATTTCATTTTCTTCATTCAAAAACTTCATTTCCTTTTCTAATTCTTTAAGATTATTTTTCAAATTTTCATTTTCTGATTTCAAATTTCTATTATCTAATTTCAATTTTTCAAGTTCTGCCTCGCATGCTTCAAGATCTTCAGAAAGACTCACTCTGGCAGCTTTTTCAGCCTCCAAATCTTTCTTCAGTTTTTCAATTTCTGCCCCAACATCAGCCAAATTCTTTAGCAATTTTTCGTTTTCAGACTTTAAATCACTGACTTCACTTTCAAGTTCTTTTTCGTGATTTTGAGCTGAAAAAAGTTCTGCACTTAATTTAGCAAGCTGTTCCTCGAAATCTTGAATCTTCTTAATCAGATCTTCATTTTCATTGCTTTTTTGTTCCAGTTTTAATATTTTTGCTTGTAGACCTGCAATTTCATCATCCAATTCTTCGATTTTTGATTTCAAGTCTTTGATTTCTTTTTTTAGTAGAGCTTCTTGGTCCAATAAAACATCAACCCTGATCTGCATTGCATCTAGTTTTGCATTACAGTCACCAGACATTTTCTCTTTTTGTTCTAAAATTTGTAAAATCTGATCATTTCTTTCCGATACGAGGCCTCGAATTTTTCCCAGATCGTCTAAAAGTTGATTCCTCTCTATTTCAGTATTGTAAAGTTGAGGTTTGAGTGTTTCAATTTCATTTGTCAGTTTCTCCATTCCAAGGAGATCTATAGTGGAACTTCTTAAATTTCCTAAAAGTTCAGTGAGCTGAAAATCAAGAAAGTCAAATTCGTGACTATAGGATTCGAAGTAAAAGAATTGAAAATTAAGCATTTCAAAATTGATAGCGTACGAATTGTCATAATTTTAAAATTAAAGAAATCTAAACAGAGGAATGTAAGTGAAAGAATTTCGAAATTGAACAAGAAGTTTTTTATTCGTGATTTTCAATTGAACTGAACTTCAAATGCAGTCTCAATTTTTTTATAATTTCTGATCAAAACAAGCAAAAGTTTATTAGCTTTAAAGTAGAAACATAAAAGATTGAACAATTTAATATTTAAATTTCAAACTGAAAGACTTCAAATGAAAGAATTTTTAATTTGAACATACAAATTGAACAATTTATAACTAAGAGCTTTTGAAATATACGAATTTTAATAATCGTGAGAATTTTTTAATGAGCTAAGTTAAAAAGAAAACAATTTCCAGCTGAAAGTTCCTCAAAATTGGATAGTTGATACTACCCAAAGAGTTCGATATTATTAAAAAATTAGACTGACTAATAATTTTTTAAACCTCAAAACTGAATAGTTTTTATTAAAGATGGTGGTATTTTCCGAGGGGTTAGTTACTCGAATTTTTAGTACATACTAGATTGTAAGATTGCAAGATTGCATGGGATTGCAAAAGATTGCATAAGATTTTAAAGGATTATATGAGATTGTGAAGTACTTCCTAAACATTACAAGGATTTTCAAGTATTTCATAGTATTAAAAAGATTGTATTTCAGGCGATTTCACAGAACTTGAAAACTCCATGCGGTTTTAGAAAATTGCCTTGAATTTTGGAAGATTTGAAAGGATTTCATACAGGATTTATAAGACTCTACGATATTTTAATAGATTTTACGAGATTCCAAGGGATTTCCAAGATTTACAAATATTTCAAAGGCTTTTTAGGGAATTTCCATGGATTTCAAAGGATTTCATAAGATTTCGGAGGATATAAATTATTTGAAGGGATTTAAAGGCTTTCAATAAAGTATTTCAATGAATTTTCCAGGATTTTGAAGGATTTCATAGATCTTCAAATATTTCAAAAGATTTCAAAGAATATTATCAGATTTTATGTGATGTTACGGGGTTTTCTAATATTCTAATGGTCTTCAAAGAATTTATTCACAAGAATTGAGGCATTTTGCAATATTTCGAAGATTTGGAGAGATTTCTAAATATTTCAAGGTATTTCCATAGATTTTAAATAATTTTAAAGATTTTGGATATTTAAAAATATTTTAAGCAATTTTGAGTATTTTTTAATGATTTGAAAGAATTTATAGGGAAATTAAAAATTTTGAAAAGGTATTTTCAAAAATTACAAGGAATTTTCATGAGGTTCAAGAAACTTCAAGGGATTTCAAAAGATTTCAAAGGATTTGAAATACTTTAGGGTATTTAGAAATATTCCAAGGAATTTTCAAGAGCCTCAAAAATTTTCAAGCGATTTCAAAGGATTAAAATATTTTAGTGTATTTTAAAAGATTTCAACGAATTTTCGAAAGGTTTAAACATGTCTAAGGATTTTAGAAGATTTCGAAAAATGTCAAATATTTTAGAGTGTTTTAAAAGATTTCAAAGGATTTGAAGTACTTTAGAATATTTAAAACCAATACAAGGAATTTTCTAGAGCTTTAAAGAATTTTAAGAGATTTCAATGGATTTTAATTATTTTAGGGTATTTTAAAAGATTCCAAGAAAATTTCAAAAGCTTTAAAAAATTTCAGGGGATTTCAAAAGATTTCAAAGGATTTCAAATATTTCAGGGTATTTCAAAGTAATCTAAGAAATTTTCAATAGATTTAAGTAATTTGAAGGGATTTTGAAAGATTTGAAATATTTTCGGGTATTTTAAAAGATTTCAAGAAATTTTCGAAAGCTTTAACAAATTTAAAAGGATTTGAAATACTTTAGGGTATTTAAAAGTATTCCAAGAAATTTTCGCAAGCTTGAAAACATTTATATCGGTTTCGAAGGATTTCAAATATTTGAGGGTATTTTGAAAGATCTCAAGCATATTTCAATATATTTGAAAATTTTCGAAGGATTTCAGAAGATTTCAAAGGATTTTATATATTTAAGGGTATTTGAAAATAATCCAAGAAGTTTTCAATAGATTCAAATAATTTGAAGGGATTTCAAAGGATTTCAAATATTTTAGGGTATTTTAAAAAGGTCCGAAAAGTGTTCAATAGATTCAAATAATTCGAAGGGATTTCAAAGAATTTGAAACATTTTAGGGTATTTTAAATGATTCCAAGGAATTCTCTAAAGCTTCAAAAAATTTCAAGAGATTTCAAAAGAGTTCAAAGGATTTGAAATACTTCAGAGTATTTAAAAATATTCCAAGGAGTTTTCAAGGGCTTTAGAAAATTTCCATCGGTCTCAAAGAATTGTAAATATTTTAGGGTATTTTAAAGGACCACAAGAATATTTCAATATATTTAAAAAGATTTCAAAGGAGTTAAAATATTTTAGGGTGTTTTGAAAGACTTCAAGAAATTTTCAAAAGCTTTGAATATTTCCAAGGATATCAACAAATTTCAAAGAATTTTTGACATTACAGGGTATTTTAGAACGGTCCGAAAAGTTTTCAATATATTCAAATAAATTGCAGGGATTTCAAAAGATTTCAAGAGATTTTAAATATTTTAGGATATTTTAAAATGTTCCAAGAAGTTTTCAATAGATTTGAATAATTTGAAGGCAATTCAAAGGACTTGGAATATTTCAGGTTGTTCTAAAAGATTTTTAAAAATTTTCAAAAGCTTAAAAAAATTTCAAGGGATTTCGTGAGATTTCAGAGGATTCGAAATATTTCAGCGTATTTTAAAAGATTTCAACTAATTTTCAAGAAATTAAAAAAACTTTTAAGGATTTCCGAGGATTTGAATGATTTTAAGGAATTTCAAAACTTCTTAATGTATTTTAATATATTTTGCAGGATTCCAGGAAATATTATCAGGTTTCATGAAATTTCACGAGGTTTTAAAGGAATTTTATGAAATTTCAACGGATTCCGAAGACTTGAATAGATTTCATAATAGTCCAAGGGGCATTAAAGAATTTCATAAGATTTGAAAGATTGAAAGGGTTTTTATTGAATTTTTATTTTAAGGGCTGATGCGAACGGCCCTTGATGACTTTCGGTCCATCGGTGATTGCACCGATTCAGTCCTACGCCCAATCCACCCCTGTGCATGGGATTGTAAAGGATTACATGGGATGCCAGAGGATTGCATGGGATTGTATCAATATTGCATCGAATTGCATCGAGATTGTATGAGGTTACAAAGGATTCTCAAGGACTGCATGGGATTATAAAAGACTGCAGGAGATTTCAAGAGAATGCAGGAGATTTCAACAGATCGCATAAGATTGCATGAGATTCCACTGAATTTGTATAAGATTGCAAGCAGTACATGGGATTGCACGAAATTTTAGGGAGATTATTTAAGATCCTATAAAAAATTGCATGTGAATACAAGGGATTGTAAAGTATTGCGTGGGATTGCATGAGATTCCACGGGATTCGCATACTATTGCAAACAGTGAAGGAATTGCACGAAATTTTATAAAGGTCGCTCGAGATTTTATAGAGATTGCATGGGAATACAAGGAATTGTGAGGGATTGCATGGAATCGCATGTGATTGTTCGAGATTCCGCAAAATTCGCATAAGATTACGAGCAGTGCATTAGATTGACTGAAATGTTACAGAGATAGTTTGATATTTCATAGAGATTGCATGGGAATGCAAGGGATTGTAAAGGATTGCATGGAATTGTATCAATATTCCATTGAATTGCATCGAGATTGTATGAGGTTACAAAGGATTCTAAGTGACTGCATGGGATTACAAAAGACTGCAGGAGATTTCAAGAGATTGCATAAGATTTCAAGAGATTGTATAAGATTGCATGAGATATCATTGAATTTGCATAAGATTGCAAGCAGTACTTGGGATTGCACGAAATTTTAGAGAGATTATTAGAGATCCTATAGAAATTGCATGGGAATACAAGGGATTGTAAAGTACTGCATGGGATTGCATGAGATTCCGCAGGATTCGCATACAATTCCAAGCAGTGAAGGGATTGCACGAAATTGTATAAAGATCGCTCGAAATTTCATAGAGATTGCATAGGAATACAAGGGATTGCAAGGGATTGCATAGAATCGCATGTGATTGCTTGAGATTCCGCGAAATTCGCATAAGATTGAGAGCAGTGCATGAGATTGACTGAAATTTCACAGAGATCGTTGAATATTTTACAAAGATTGCATGAGAATATGAAGGATTGTAAAGGATTTCATGAGATTGCTCGACATTTTATAGAGATCGATCGAGACTTCATAGAGATTGCATCGAGTCTGCATGGGATTATGAGGCATTTTAAAGGGATGCATGAGATTGCATGAGATTCTACGGGGTTTGCATATGATTGCTAGCAGTTCATGGAATCGCACGACATTTTATAGAGATCGATTGAGATTTTATAGAGATTACATGGAAATGCAAGGGATTGTAAAGGATTGCATGGAATTGCATGAGATTGCATGTGATTTCACGGAATTCGCATGAGATTAAGAGCAGTGCATGGGATTGCCCGAAATCTTATATAGGTCGCTCGACATTTTATAGAGGTGGCATGGAAATACAAGGGATTGTGAGGGATTGCATGGGATTGCACGAGATTTTAAGAAAATTGCTCAAAGTTTCATTAAGATTGGGTCGAGATTGCAATGGATTATAAAGCGTTTGCATGAGAATGCAAAATTGCATGGGGTTATTAAGGAGTGATTAATTAAATAGTTTCAAACAGAATAAGACCTTTGCGTCCCTCTTTTTCAATTCTTCCTTCATAGCAGCAAGTTCTTTCATCAATGCTTTGTAGCTAACAGTCATTTTGTCCAAATCTTCTTCAAGCTGTCCAGATACTCTTTTTTCTTCAAAAAGCTTTTTCTCCAGATCGTTCAGAGTTTGCTCCTTCTCAGCCAGTTGTCTTCTCAAATCAGCAATGAGAGAAACGTCTGGCCCTTCCACTGTGACTGATGGACTTTCTTTCTTCACTTCCTTTACTGACAATTTTTTTCGAAGAGCTTCTAATTGAGCCAAGAGGTTTTCGTTTTCGAATTTCAAATCTTCGCAGCTTTTTGAAAGCTCTACCATCGTTTCTATAGATTTTTCTACAACCATCGAGACTTGATGGTCGGCCCTCTGTCCACCTTTCATCAATTCACGAAGTTTTGCTCTTAGGCGATTCAGAGCTGAACAAGAACTGTCGTCATCCATTTCTGCAAGCTTCAGATTCAAGGCTGCTATTCTGTCTCTCAATCTAAGTTATTTAATCATTCAATTATAAATTTAACAGTGATGAATGATGCAATTTCAAGGCTGAAAAGAAACAAAGCAACAGGTGAGGATGGCTTGGAAAATCAAGCACTGAAATATGGTGGAGGAGGGGTGAAAGACGGGATGTGGAAGATTTGCAATAAGGCTTGGAAAGGCGAAGGGTGACTGGAGGAATGAAAAACAGGGCTGGTAGTGCCGTTGATTAATGAAGGAGAGGGAAAAAAGGTAGAGGAATATAGAGGTATCACACTTGTGCCTATAAAATTCAAGTGAAAGTACTTAGGAAGAGGTTGGAAAGAAAGGTAGAGGAAAAGGGAAGTAAACCACATAACCAAGCAATATTAACTAGTCAATAGTAGCTTGGGGCGGAAGAAAAGGAAAATAGTTGCACTGTTAGAGGATTTTAAAACAGCATTTGACTTCATGAACAGAAGGGTGCTATGGAAGACCATGGAAGAGAGAGGAGTAGATGAAGGTTTGATAGAGAGGATAAAAGAGATATTTGTGGAGAATAAGATAAGGGTGAAGGTAGGAGAAAAAAAGGAAATGAATTCTGGAGAGGAAGGAGCCTCAGGCAAAGGAAGATAAAGAGCAAAGGAAAAGGCAGCTGAAGAGATTCAGAAATTTTGAAAAAAAATTGAGAAGGAAGGGGGCGAAGCAAGATAGCACAAGCGTGTGCCCAAGAAATTATGGTCAAAGAAAGGATGGGTAACATGAGACGTTCAAAAAAGGAGGAAGTGAATGGAGGAAAAAAATATGGCATACAAGTGACGGGTAGAGAATAGCAGAGAATGGACTAAGAGATGAGGGCAAGGCAAGGAGAGGAGAGGAGAGACAAGAAAAAATCTCGGAGCCAAGGTACGACAGCTAGGATGGTGAGGAGTGAGGTGGAGCCGGAATACCTAAAAAGATTAGAAAGAAGAGGGAGTGGAATAAAGTGTTGATATTCAAAATAGGAAAGGGGCTAACAACATGTAGATATTGGATAAATGAAGAAGAGAGTGTGTGTAAAGTATCTTTGTATGAGCTAGAATCATGACTGGATGCGCTAGAGAGGTGTTCAGGTGACAAAAGTGGAGGGGAGAGTATGAAAGGGAAAGCAAAGTGGATCTTGAATGAGAATGGTTAGGATGAGGAATGGATGAAGAACCTGAAGAGTTGAGAGAGAGAGAGAGAGATGTGATTGAAATGTGTAATGCAAGTGAGGAGTAGATAATAGCAGGGAATAGAAAGAGAGACGAGGGCAAGGCAGGGAGAGGAAAGATGGGAAAAAATCTCAGAGTCAATATACAACAGCTGGTATGAGGTGGTGAGGAGTGTGGTGGAGCCGGAATACCTGAACAAAAATGTAAAGGAGAGCAAATGGAATACAGTGATGAGATTCCGGGTGGGAGAGGGAGGAAGAGCATGTAGGTATTGGATGAATGAAGAGGAGGGTCTGTGTAAAATATCTTGGTATGAGCAGGAATCATAGTTGCATGCGTTACAGAAATGTACGGGTGACGGAAGTAGAAGGGAGAGTATGGAAGCGAATATGAAGTGTATGATAAATGGGAATAGTCAGGGTGAAGAATGAATGAAGAATCTGAGGAGTTGAGAGAGAGAGGTGGTTGAAATGTAGCATGCAAGTCAGGGGTAGATGATAGCAAGAAATAGAGGGAGAAACGAGGGCAGACCAGGGAGAGGAAAGATGGAAAAAGATCTTAGAGTCAATGTACAACAGCTGGCATGGGATGGTAAGGAGTGAGATGGAGCCGGAATACCGAAAAAAAGTAGGTATTGGACGAATGAAGAGGAGAATCAGTGTAAAGTATGTAGGTATGAGCAGGAATCATGGTTGCATGCGTTAGAGAGGCAAGGGGAGGGGAGAGTATGAAAGGGAGAATAAAGTGGATTTTGAATGGGAATGATCAAGGTGAGGAATGGATGAAGAAACTGAAGAGTTGGGAGAGAGAGATGATTGAAATGTAGCATGCAAGTGAGGGGTAACTGATAGCAGGGAACAGAGGAAGAGATGAGTGCAAGGCAGGGGGAGGAAAGTTGTGAAAACATCTTGGAGCCAGGGTACAACAGCTGGTATAGGATGGTGAAGAGGAGGAGCCGGAATGGCTGCAAAAGATTTAAAGGGAGAGCGAATGGAATAGAGTGATGAGATTCTGAATGGAAGAGGGGGTAAGAGCATGTAGATATTTGATGAATGAAGAGGCGAGTCTGTGTAAGGTATCTTAGTATAAGCAGGAATGATGGTTGTATGCGTTAAAGAGGTATACATGTGACGCAATGCGAGGGGAGAGTATGGAAGGGAGAATAAAGTGTATTATGAATGGGAATGGTCAGGATGGGAAGTCGATGAAGCTGAAGAGTTGAGAGAGAGAGGCGGTTCAAATGTGGCATGAAAGTGAGGGGTAGTCAACTGCAGGGAACAGAAGAAGAGATGAGAACAAGGCAAGGAGAGAAAGATGAGAAAAAATCTTAGAGTCAAGGTACAACTGCTGGTATAGGATGATGAGGAGTTAGGTGGAGCTGGAATACACGAAAGAGATTAAGAAGGAGAGCCAATGGAATAGAGTGTTAAGATTCAGAATGAAAGAGGGTGTAAGAGCATGTAGATATTGAATGAATGGAGAGGAGAGTCTGTGTAACGTATATCGGTAAGTATAAATGGAAAAACAGAAAAGCGAATGGAATAAATTGTTGATATTCAGAATGGGAGAGAGGGTAAGAGCATGTAGATATTGGATGGATGAAGAGGAGAGTCTGTGTAAAGTATCTTGGTATGAGCAAGAATCATGACTTCATGCGCTAGAGAGGAGTACAAGTCATGAAAGAAGAGGGGAGAGTATGGAAGAGAGAATAAAGTGTATTTTGAATGGGAATGGTCAGGGTGAGGTATGATTGAAGCAGCTAAAGATTTGAGAGAGAGAGGTGGTAGAAATCTAGCATGCAAGTGAGGGGTAGATAATAGCAGGGGTCAGAGGAGGAGATGAGAGCAAGGCAGGGAGAAGGAAGATAGGAAAAAAATTTGGAGTCAAGGTACAACAACTGGTATAGGATGGAGAGGAATGAGTTGGAGCTAAAATATCTGAAAAAGATTGAAAATAAGAGCGAATGTAATGGAGTGTTGAGATTCAGAATGGGAGAGAGAGCGAGAGCATGTAGGTATTGGATGAATGAAGAGAAGAATTTGTGTAAAGTATCTTGGTATGAGCAGGAGTCATGATTGCATGCGTTAGAGAGGTGTACAGGTGACGAAAGGGTAGGGAAGAGTATGAATGGGGGAATAAAGTGGATTTTAAATGAAAATGGTCAGGATGAGAAATCGGTGAAGAAGCTGAAGAGTTAAGAGAGAGAGTTGGTTCAAATGTGGCATGAAAGTGAGGGGTAGTGAATTGCAGGGAATAGAGAAAGAGATGAGAACAAGGCAAGGAGAGGAAAGATGGGAATGAAATCTCGGAGTCAAGATACAACAGCTGGTATAGGACGGTGAGGAGTGAGGTGGAGCCGGAATACCTGAAAAGGATTAAAAAGGAGGGCGAATGGAATAGAGTGTTGAGATTCAGAATGGGAGAGTGGTTAAGAGCATGTATGTATTGGATGGAAAGGGGAGAGTATGGAAGGGAGAGTTAAGTGGATTTTTATTGGAAGTGGCTGAAAAATGACTCCTAAGGAAGGAAATTAATGAAGTAGTGTTGCGGAATAAAGCTACAATTTCTGGATTGGTAGTGATGAGAGGAAACGGAAGCTCAGGGCAAGGTTGCAAGCATCTACGAGTAAGAATAGTGGTTAAGTCGATATTTAAGAAATAGTTGGTAAGGTAGTATATGAGGATTGTCGATAAGAAAACACGTGATGGTTCTGTGAAAACTCTCAAACCCATAAAAGGGAGCAGGTATAAACAAAATAAAAAAGAACAATGGTTATATAGAATTACTGAGGAAAAATAATTACTCTCTCTTTTCATCAGCAAAACGTTTTCGAAGGTCCTTCATTTTTTCTCTGATGTATTTTACTGAGTCGCAAGGATCTTCAGAGTAATCACGTTCTTCCAAAGTTTCACCGAGATCTTTCACTTTATCCTTCAATTCATCATTAAGATTTTGAAGTCGCAAATTTTCCTCCCGATAGTGGACAATTAGAGGATCAGGTTGTAAAGCTTCGTCAACATTAATGCCTATAGAAAATGGATATTTATCAACTTTCAAGTCAGTTTTATTAGTTTCTCTCCAACTCGATTTATTATTTTTCTTATAAGTAAAAACAAATTACAGGGCTCGGATCGTGCAACCTATTCTACTCTTTCCACCTTGAATTTTAATGAATTTCATCAAACTCTTTTCATTTTCCTTGAATTTTTTTAACCTCACTACAATTCGCCTGAAATCAATGGAATTTTTTAAATTTTTTCCCATCGATTTTAATACTTCTGAAATTAACTTCAATTGTTTGAAGCTTTGCGAATTGGTCCTGAATCCGTCAAAATTCACCTGGAATTCTTATAAAATTCAAAATTTTCAAGTTTTTCAATTTGTAGGCCATAAAATGTGAACATTTCTAATGAGTGTTTAAAAATGATCATTCTGAAGTTTTGAGCGTTCAAATTACAAATTATTTCATATTGAATTTAAGAAGATTAAATTAGTTAAAATTAAATAAAATAGGTACCCGTAAAAAATGCATTAGGTACAAGCTTCTTCAATAATGTTAGATCTCAGATTTCTTTAATAATTTTATGAACCAATTTAGCACTGTTTTTGGTTTCAAAATCAATCAATAAAAAAATCGTTCATTTGAACATTCAGAACTTCAAGTAGACACATTCAAAATGTCATAATATAGAATTGAAAGAGTTTGCAATTGCACAATTTGGAATTGGGAAGCGATTAGAATTGAATAATTTGAATTTAAATCATTTTTAATTTGAAGCACCGGAGCCCACAAATTTGATAATTTCTTTATTTATATCATAAATAATTAATTGAATTGAAAATCGTTTCCAATTAATAAGAATTGAAATGAAAATCGTTCAAGTTTGGAATGGAATGAAGTTTAAATTGAACAATGCAATTGAATAATGCAATAATGCGAAATTTGAGGAAACGCAAGTTAAAAATTAAGGTAAATATAAATTAATCCTATTTGAAAATAATCCAAGTTGACAAATTTATTAGTTTAGAAAGGATTATCTCAAACTCAGATTTAAAATCCTTTCTTGTTGGTAAAGGATTACGTTAACTTGAAGCTTATTTTGATTGTGCTGGTAAAATTCAATTTGTTTACGACCATTAATTCAATTTGTGATTATTATGGTGGAGAAATATGTCATTGTTCTTAATAATACGGATCTTGAGTTATATACTCTGAAGAGAGAATAAAACTCGAATTCATTAAATGAAAAAAATTCATTTCTGTTAATTCTTTGATGTCGTGAGGTAATTCATTCGAAGTATTTTAAAAAATGCTGGAAATTTAACAAAACTTCGAATGTTTCGAAATATCTTAAAGGATTTTTTATAATTTCAAGCAATTTCAGCACATTTCGAGGAATTTCAAAAGATTTCAAGGGATTTTATACAAGTTTAAGACATAACAAAGAATGTTATGGTATTTCAAGAAATTTGAAGTATTTTCAAAGATTTCAAATAATTTCTAGGAAATGTAAATAATCATGAAAGATTTTGAAGAATTTCACATAATATCTATAAATTTTAATAAATTCAGGAAGATTTCAAGGGATTTCAAAGAATTTTTAGAAACTGTAAAGTATTTCAAAAGATTCTACACAGATTTTCGAAGTCTTTAAGGAAACTTGAACAAATTTGTTGAAATGTTCAAGAATTCAAGGTGAGTTTAAAAGAGTGCAAGATGAATTAAAAAACAAATTTTCAAAAATAAAAAAATCCATTGAATGGAGTAAAATTGAGTGAGCTTAGAAAAACTTGAAAGAATTCAAGGAAAATTCAAGAAAACTGAAAAAATTAGAAAAAAACTCGGGCTAAATCAATCAAAATTCATGGTGAATTCCAAACGAATAATTATTCATTTTAAAAAATTCAAGAAAATTAAAAAAATTCGAAATTTGTCATACATTTCAGTAAAATTGGAGAGAATTTAAAAGAATCCAAGGGGATTCAAGAGAGTTCGATGAAATTTATACGAATTGAAGCGTGGCAGTCCTGAAATTTTTAGAGGACTTCTAGGGATTGAAAAATTTTTAAAGAAATTTCAATGGGATTCGAGGGATTTCAAGTAATTTCAACAGGCTTTTAAAATTATAAGGCATTCCAAATGATTTCAAAAAATATATGCGATCTTACGAGTTTTCAAAATTTTTCAATTGATTATCTCGGATTCTAAAAAATGTTGAAGATTTCCAAAGTGTTTGAAATTACTTCAAGGAATTTTGTAGGGTTTCAGAGAGATTTATGTAATTTTGTGAGTTTAAGAAGATTTCAAGGAATTTTGAGAAAATTTGCAAAGTTCAAAACATGCCTAATAGAGTGGTCTAAGAAATCTTTTTTTAATTTTTCAGTCGCCATTATGGAACCACATGTTTCTCTGGGTTAGAAATAGACCACAACTTTTGATCTATTTTCAAAAAAATATTTAGAAGTCGCTCAAAGTAATTTCATGTCAAAATTTGTGTTTTCCAAGAAAACGTATATGTATGGTGGTCCGGTTCAGTGAACATGTCAGTTTTCATTTTTTGTGTATCTGTGTTGTTATTACATGGAAAAATAAACATTCCCAGTTTTCACTAATTTTTCACAGCTTCATTTTTAATATTCCGATTTCATCTCCATGCAGTAAGGTCCATCTCATTCCGGTCATAGGGTTGTTGCATGTTAAAATATTTTAAGAAATGTAACCCCCCTTTCACAGCAGCACTCAAAAAGATATTGAACAGGGGTCTTTTGGAATTTCACGCACGAACATGGACTCCCGCTCATGTGTAATCCTAAAAAAATTAAGAGGTTAACTACACTGAAAGAAATCTACCATGGGTACCTCAACTACATTAATGTTGTCGAAAATATTAAAGCTGGGGTAACTATAATTACAGGAGAAATAATTGAATATATTGGTATCTCAACAAAAAGACCGCTGTAAGCGTTTAAATTTAAATTTATATTTCGTTTTGGCCCCAAATATTTTTTATTGTAGACGCTACTATAAATTAAAATTAAGATTCCAATACCTATAAGGGTATGTGTGTTTCACGAGAAAAAGTTGTTGCACCTTTACAAATGATTTTGGGACGACTAAAATATCGTGTAGAGTGAAATATCGGTAAGTAGTTGCAAAGATGAAAAATAATTTGTCATAAGCGTGAAAGGTAAATTGGTTAGATTAACAAAATTAAATCTAATGAATTCTTGAAAAATGCTTCGTTTCGCGCGAATTCATTATCTCTCTTGCGCTTGCGCGCGCTGTATATTTAATATTCTATTAGCGGCTTCTGTTTTAGTCAACCTCGAAGGCGTGAATGCTTGTGAAGTTTTTTCGTAAATCGGATTCTAAACAAACTGGTGAGACATAATTGAATATATTTTCTATATCCTTTCGAAAAAGCACAATTTCTATAAACAATATGAGGTTATCAAATATAAAGGATTTCTTATATTGTTCACAATCATTGTTCTTATAACCTCACTTTCGCTCGATCGCATTTTGTCAGAAAATTTACGAGATAAAAATAAAAAATGCAAATTAAAAATTGAGGAGTACGAAGTTTGATACAAATAATACAAAATTCATAAAAAATTAATCATCAATCCAATAATTAATAATTACTCATCAATCTTTTTTCAAAATACTGACTGATCTACTTAATCCACTAATTATTGAGAAGAGGATTTTTCATTAATCCACAATTGTTTATTAATCCACTTTTTAACCCCTAATGCATAAAAAATCGTATCCCAAACGTAGAAAAATAATACTTTGCGAGTGTGAAATTTGATACTCGAGCAAAGCGAGGGCAATAATCATGAGTAAAATGATGAAAATGTTCATTGTTCACTGTTTGTTGTAGTAAATATGGATAATTTCACTGATGCAGAGGTTCCAGTTCACGTGTTAGGGCACCTCAAACATCAGAGCATCTGGGGATATAAATATCGCAAAAGTATGGAAATGGTCTGAGATGCTTGTTGTCCTAATTTACGTTATAGATCAAAAAAATGTCCTAATTTTACAATCTTCAAAAGCGTTGTTGAAAAGAAGCGAAGTCGAAAAAACTTTGTTGCAAAAGAATCGATTGAAAAAAATTGACAGAAGTGAATTGTTTCGCATAATCATTGACGCCATAATTGGCGATAAAAAAGGGCATAAGTTTTGACTGAAAAAAGTGAAAAATCTAGCTTTACAATCAGGAATGCAAATATAACAAAATTCATTGATTTTTCCACTCTGTTCACAGTAGTCTGGAAAATCTATTGACTTTTTGGGCAAAAGAAAACGCAAGCTTGTATTCTCATGAAGACGCCTTAGATTACTATAGGCCTTACGATAAGGGAAAACGAACCCAGCAAAATAGAAAATTGTATTACACATTGGTAGAATTTGCAAAATATGTAAAAAAAAGCGACAGTCAATACACAGGAAGCAGTGAATGTTGATGTATCATTAATCGCTTTGCAACAAATGGCCCAAAATGACACCAATCTGAGAGAAACATGGAAGAACACCTTTTTTTTGAGACGAAAAAATCTCCTGCCAATTTGCAACGAAAACGTTCCTCGAAGGATTTTGGAAAAGTACAAACGAATCGTTCACAATATTGTTAATAAAGATGGGCAAAGCCCATTCTCAAGATAGGCAGATACGTGTTGCTTCAATCAATGTCTTACTTTATTAAAAAAGATTATTTCAATCTCAAAACTGCAAATTAGGAAATTCAATTTTTCAGATTGAATAATCATGACAGTAGACTTCCTCAAATATCTCAAAATGACTTTTAAAAAATCGTTAAAAATGACGGCTTCGCAAATGAAAACGTTTATGTTAAGTTTTGGTGTTATGATGAGTGATTGCATTTTCGATAAGAATGACCAACATTGGACTCTGTATATACTTCTCTGAGCTATTCTATGTACATTTCTTCGAACCAGTATCACTAAAGGAACGCTAAATGCGTTACGAGCTTTTTAACAGAATATAATCAGTTGTATTTACGTTTGTTTGAAGAAAATTTGAAACCAAAAGATCACAATATGGTCATGTCACTAACAACAGGAAAAACCTCTGCTACAGCATTGCAATTAAACACCAGTTAGGATTATGTGAGCATATTTTGAGGAATGCTTTCTCATTGCCTAACGTATCATATCAAACTTTTAGAGGCCTGAAAGTCGATTCAAGAAATAATATAAAATTTGAAGGGCATATGTACAGCAATGTTCGTCAAGTACAAATAGAAAATCAGAGGTTTGCTCGAGATACGATTTCTGTTTCAAGGATAAATAGCGATGTCCCCATCTTCAGTCAAGTAGAACTTTCGTATAAAAATTCGGAAAGCAATGGATCT
>JAUMHM010000087.1:11527630-11545697 GCA_032362435.1 Melikaiella ostensackeni | reverse complement strand
AAAAACAAGAATCGAATCACCGAACGATATTGCTCTTTTTCCATTTTTGTAAAACTGACCGACACGCTTGCTTCCAAGGGCTATCAAAACAAAACTAATGAAGGGAATTGACTGAAACTTTGACAGTAGGCTACTAAAAGAATGTGCTGCACGATGGTAAAACTCTTTCGTAATAGCAGCGCTATCGGGCGGTGAGGCTAAGCACTTGTTGAATGACCCTCGTATAATATTTTTTTGAACCAAGAGAAGTTTTTTTGGGTGACGGAGATGGTCCGAAAAACAACTCGCGATTTCGATATTTTTAGTGTTACCGACTTTGTGCTACGTTCATTGGCCCATCAAGTACACATCACACTAAATTTGATGTGCTACTTTCTTCATGTTTGTACATACATATTTGTATATTGTGAGTAAAGGAGATAAAAATGCGCATGTAAAAGTATTACTACCTTTTTCGTGACAAATAATTCACGAATAATAACTTTATTGCCTTCTTGACATCGTTTTTCAACTTCGAATGAGTCAATTTTATTTAAAATATATTTGTGAGGATATCAAAGTGAATACTTAAACCGATTTTCAAGTATATTTAATAAAGTCTTTCTTTTTGTGACTGGATTGAATAAACTTTGGGAATTCATCAACGTTTACACCTCAAATCATTCTAAATTGCAAAACGCGCGCGAGAAGTTTTTTAGCGGCAGTCCAATCCGCAATATAAATATTTCAGAGTGGCCTCTAAAAGCAAACACAAATTTCTGGTCTCTCCGGCTAACAAATATTTGAGCAAGTCAATAAAATTAATAAATTAAAACTTTCAAACCTGGAAATTTTGTCGAATTAAATAATGAATACTTAAATATAAAAAATTGAAGCGTTCAAAGCATCAGAACTCTTCTAAATTTGAAGTATTTAAATCTCAAATTGAAAAATTGTAAAATCATAACATTTTCAAACTTTTAAATTGGATGTAAAATAAAAAATTAGAAGTCCTTTAATGTATGGGGCATTATTTCACAACTACACTCATACCCCGTAACTGTGCCTCCCCTTTTTGTGCCAGCTTTTCGGTCGTTTACGCTTGAATGCTTCTGTCTCCCCCTGAGCGTCCCTTGACGGCCTATGTTCAAGGTCTTCGCTCGGTCAGTCAGCGACGTATTAGAAGTTAATTATATCGCGACTCTCTGTGCATATACTTTTGAACGTGACGGGTTCAAAGATTATATATGCGGTCCTGAGGTTCTACTGACTCGTCACTCAAAATCCGGTTGAAACTAGATCTTAATAGCCCCCGTTAATGTGCCGATCAGACTCGAGGGCAGCACAGTTACGGGGTATGATGTTTAATGCATTTAATTTTCAAGTTTACATTTACACATTTGATTTCTATTTCCTTTCAAAAATGTGAGTCCAATATATTTAAATATCGCGAATAAATAAGATACATTTAACTTTTATTCACTAATTTGTATATAAGAATTTGGAAAACATTCTCATTTAAGTGATACTGCTGGATGATATTTTTAGTGAGCTTACTGCCTCGAATAGGACCATTTTTGATAAACCAAATTTTTGGCCCTAAATGACAGCCTTGAAAAACAAATTCTTTTTTATTTTCTTCATTAAATATTAAATTTTAACAAAATTCTTTCAAAATTTAATTAACACTTTTATTTATAAAAAAAGGTTGCAAATAGGATGAAAATTGATTTTTCCAGAGGCACTTTTTTCGCCCTACTGTGCTCCAATTTGATTCGTCTCCAAGTACAAATACATTTTAAACTTTAGAGTGCTAAAAAGAAAGTTATGATTTCTATTTGAGTACTTCACCGGCCAGGATTTTTAAGATCGCTGACTACAAATTGAAAAATTGAAGCTATTAAAAAATTATATGATCAGGTTCGAGATCTGTTTGTAAAAATTGTTAAAGTCGCTTAATACAAATCTATTATCAAAACTAAATATAATTTGATAAAATAATAACCTAAATTTATTTCCTAAGTTGAAATTGACATTCTTATTTTTTCATTTTTCTTAATTTCGAGAAAGGTAAATAAATATTTCATTACCATAATGCACTTTGGATTGAAACAATTCTTATCCTCATTTAAACAACACGCTTTAAGCGTGGGACGAACAAATATTAAAGTACAAGAAAAATGTTAAAGCTTTCGAAAACTCTCCTTTCAAAGGGATGACGTTAGAAAAATCTGCTGAGAGTGTTTAGGGAAAATTCATTGAACAGGCGTTTATGAAATTAGATTTTTTAAGACTATTTTTAACGGCATTTCTGGAAAGTGCATGTGCTTTTGCAAATTCTTATTTCCTGTTGAAAAAACAACAGAACCTTTCAAAAAATTTAATCCAATCGGATGAAATCATACACTCTCTCATGGAGGTTAAAAGTTAAACTCTGAATGTCTTTATTTTTCGCGTTTAAAAAGAAGTGTAGGGCAATATGTACCAGCCTAACCTTCTCTTGTATTCAAACTTCAAATCATGTTAAGGGGGTTGTCTCATGTGACAGGTGTTTCTTTACACATTTTTCTAAATATTTTGTGACGAATAATAAAGGCCAAATTGTCTGTTTTTTTCTAGTATATTTATGAACTATTTAAGAGTCATTATAAATTTTTTTACGTTAAAATGTACTGTCAAATCGACTGTAGACATCTGGATTGACATCCGTGGCAAAAAAAAGTTGGTGGATGGTCAACACGATTCCAGCTGTTCTGTTGATCTGAAATTAAAAAATCAACCAGCGTTTTAATCGGTAGATCTGTGGCTAGAGCCGGTACCAAAACTGAGTCTAAATTTTGAATATTTTTTTTTAGTGAACTGTCGAAGATCAAAACACGATTTCCATCATATTTTAGGTTTTTATTTTTTCAATTGAAAAAAAAGAAATATAGATATCACAATGATTTTGGAACGGGCTGGAACTATCGATGTCCTGAGTATACCATATAAATTTGAGCGCAATCGGTCGATTACTTTTTGAGATATCGTGTTGAACATTGTAAAAAATGGCGTTTTGAGAAAAACGCGTTTGAAAGTTTGAGTATGACTGAAATAAAAAACACACCCGAATGCGTCTGCTACTATCTATAGCTGCCACTTCTTAACGAATCCGAATTGCCAAAAATCCTTTCACGCACATGTTCTAGATATGTTTAGGAAGTGATTTGTGAAAAAAATCGATTTTTTTGACCCATCATATGAGAAGACCTCTTTGATTTTAGTTGCTGTATTTCAGTGGGGATGTCAAAATAAACTTTTTTTCTGAAAAATTTGACAAAAAATTGATCCCATTTTCCGTTTGTTGTTCATAAATCTTTTTTATTGTTTGTTATTTTAGGTAACAGGTCCCTTCAAATTATCACACACAATTTTCAATTTTAATTGCTATATTTTAGTAGCGATTTCAGAAAAAAAATGATTTTCAAACCCACACTAAAATTTGGCAATGAAAATTCAAAACTGTGTTTGATAATTTAAAGGGACCCTTAACATGAAATACCAAACATTTTTAAAAAATTATTAATAACTAACAGGAATTTGGATCCACTTTTTGTCAAATTTTCAAAAAAAAAATTGATTTTGTGATCCCCACTAAAATATAGCGATTAAAATTGAAAATTGTGTTTGATAATTCAAAGGGACCTTCAACCTAAAATTCCAAACGATGAGAAAAATTTATTAACACCAAACAGAAACTTGGGTCCAGTTTTTGTAAAATTTTTTAGAATAAAAAATTATTTTCAGAGCCGTTGAATGGACCTCTTACCTAAAATACTAAACAATTAAAAAAGTGTATTAACTACAAAGACAAATTTGGATCAAGTTTTTGTCAAATTTTAAGAAAAAAAATTGATTTTGAGGTCCCCACTAAAATAGAGCCATAAAAATTAAAAATTGTGTTTGAAAATTTGAAGGGACCTCGAAGCCAGCATAACAAACAATAGAAAAACTTATTAACAACAAACAAAAATGTAGATCCACTTTCTGTCAAAATTTTTATTCAAAAAAATTGATTTTGAGATTCCCACTAAAATATAGCAAATAAAATTGAAAATTGTGTTTGATAATATAAAGGGGCCTTCAACTCAAAATACCAAACAATAAAAAAAATCATCAGCAGCAAAAAAAAATTCAGATCAAGTTTTTTTCAAATTTTTCAGGAAAAAAGTTGATTTTGAAATCCCTCCTGAAATATGACAATAAAAATTGAAAATTGTATTTGATAATTTAAAGGGAACTTTATCCTGAAATACCAAATAATAATTTAAAAAATTATCAACTACAAACAAAAATTTGGATCAAGATTTTGTCAAATTTTTCAGAAAAAAAATTGATTTTGAGATCCCTACTATAATATAGCAATTGAGTTTGAAAATTGTGTTTGGTATTGTTGATGTCGTGATAGTGTTGATATGTTGGATATTTGATTATGTTAGGAAATAATCAAAATTACTGTTCACTGTAAATTATGACAGAGTATGGTTTTTCTGTGTGCACTTATTGCGGAAGACCTAACCTCAGAACTCTCAATGAAACATCAACACTAATTGTGAATTTTACTTACAAGTGGGGGTTACAATTTTTAATGAGATACATTAGTTAACGTTACGTTATCGTATGATACCTTTATTTACTTTAATGGTTATTTTTTAATTTATTTAACATCAACAACATTGAATACGGATGAAAAATGTGTAAACAAGTCGTCACCCAAAGGTCCGCCCCTGGCCTACTTTCA
This sequence comes from Melikaiella ostensackeni, assembly GCA_032362435.1. NCBI lineage: Eukaryota > Metazoa > Arthropoda > Insecta > Hymenoptera > Cynipidae > Melikaiella > Melikaiella ostensackeni. The sequence goes on along the minus strand of JAUMHM010000087.1, from coordinate 11,540,938 downwards.
GAACTATGCGCGTGCGCAGTCGTCCATGTTCGTGCGCGAAATTCGAAAAGACCCCTGTTCGATATCTTCTTGAGTGCTGCTGTGGAAGGAGGGTTACATTTTTTTGAATATTTCAATATGCAACAACCCTATGACCTGGATGAGATGGATCTGACTGTAGTAGTTTTTTCCCCTAGTAAACAGAGAGTATTCCAGAATTTTCACAAGCATTATTTTTTAATCTTCGAAAAAATAAACAAAAATCGCTATATATTTACCAACAATTTCATGCAGAAAACACATTTATAACTTAAATTTATCTGTTATTGAAAAATGAAAACCTCAAAAACACACTTTTTGCGACTCAAAAGTGCTTTGAGCGGCATCTGAATATTTTCATAAAAATATATCCAAATTTGTAAGTCTCTTTCTAGGAACATGTAGTTTCATGATAGCTACTAAAATTTTAAAAATATTTGAACCAGTCTAGTGCCTAATGAATTGAAAGTACGTATTTTTCAATAATTTATATCTTTACAGTGCAATATAACTTTCTAATTAAAATATGGAAATATTCTATGAATGGTTACTAATAAAACAAATGTGGACACAAACGATACTTCCACCCTATATTTTTATTTCGAAAATGCGTGAAAATAAGAAGAAGAACAGTAATCGCGCCCATAGTAAGCGTGTTTGTTTGCTAGTACCTTTAAAAATTTCATGCGGCTTTTTGGGACTTTTTTCAAAATTCCATGCGACTTTTTTTGTAATTTTATGCAACAAATGTGCCTTTTCTCAAGCCTTCTCTTTGATCCAAGCTATGAAATTAAATTAATTACCATACTGTTGAAGGGCTTGCTTTAAAGATCGAGTTTCACTTTCTAATTGAAGTCGTTCCATTCGCCACTTTTTCATTTGGCACTTCATTACTGTTAGTTTTCGCAGGGCAAAAGGTAGATCGTAAATTTCTACATCCTCAGAATTATCGCTGAATGGATTATAATTACAGCAACAACATGGTTCGTTTGGTGGCTCCTCTGATTTATATGTCTCCGGTGCGTCGCATCCACAGTGACAAAATTTATCATGCAAATCATTCATGATTCTAATAATTTTTCAAATTACTTCTCAAATTGATTTTCAAATGACTAGAAATCAAGATACGTCCTCTGCCACTTTGATAATGAGGTTGTGATTTTTAATTCAATTCACGAATGATTCATTTTTCTCAACACTATCTAATCACCGACGTAAATAATCAGCGAATTAAATTAATACCAAATCTGTGATCTTGACATTGAATTTGATTCGTTTATTTAATTTTTCAACATTTTCTCCGTTTTCTGTCAAATACAGAAATAATTATTACATTTTTTTCTCGATACTCTCGATTCAATTTCAGCAAATTTCATGTGGTGGAATCAGATAGGTGTTCAATTTTCTAACCTTAATTATCAACTTAATTATCTTAGAAGTTGCTTTTAAGAGAAAGTAGAATAAAAATACTAATTTTTTATTCTAAGAAATAAATTCGTCGTATGAAGAAATCAAAGACATATCTGCTTTAGAAAAACCCTTACTGAAGAATTTTGAATGCATCGGGATTTTGACGAAGGAGCATTTAAATTATTTCTTGGTGTTTCTATTATTATTTTGAAGATCTTACAATTGAGAAAATCTTGTGACTCGTGAGCAAAGAATTTGCCCGTCATGAAAGAACGAAAAACTTTTAGAATGCTGGAAGATATCCGAAATTCAATCACTCTCATATTTCATTTACATATATATCATGAATAAAATTTATATATTATCGGAAACGAAAAACTACTAACAAGACAGGTACTTAACCCACTTTCAAAACTAAATAATATGCAATCAAAACTCATAAAAATAGAATGAAATAAAAGTTTCTAATTCATTAATTAAATTGAGTAAATATTTAAATATTTGCTCACAAGTTTAAATGAAGTATTTCTTTAAATTACAGAAAACGGACAAAATGTTGCCAATCTGGCAAAATAAGTCACCTGGAACTAATCATGAATTTTTTGAAGAAACTCCAGAAGAAGAGGAAGACATACAAAAATTCAAATATCTCCTAAAAAAATACGACGAAAATATGAAAAGCGATAGAGGAATAAACACGTTTTTAGGTCTTACGAGCGGAAAAGTGATTCGAATCGTTAGTGATCTCACTAAAACTCTCGAAAATCTAATCATCAAATTGGAACAACAGGAAACCAAAAATTCCAAATTCCGAGTCGAAATTGATCGTTTGAAAGCAATGTTAAAAGTGCGAAGGGGGAAATTCGCAGAATATCAAAAAAGTGCGATTGAACTTAATGACCTAGGAATACAGTTAACTAAAGAAGCCAGTGAACTGAAAAGAATGTTCGATGAGAATGAATTGAACAAGGATACAAATTTTTCCCAGAGCTGCAAAAAAATATCAGTTCTCGAGAAATTGATGAAAAAAGTCCAGAATAAATTAAACAGTGATTACGAGGCATTAATAGCGGCAGGAAGTCCAGATTTTTCTGAGTATTTGAAGCAGATTGCTGATTTGGACGTATTTTCCAAGTATAATTTATATTTTATTTATTAGTCTGTATTCAAACTCTATATGAGTGAGTGAGCTTGATTTTTCTTTAAGATCCTTGCATGAGATTTTCTAACAAACAACTGCATGAATTTTTGATCTTTCTTATTTATTTTTTTTAAGTGTATTTTTATTTGCTTTATGTTTAGGGCAAAATCACATCCTGGAACATTTAAAAGAAATATCTATTTCTCCAAATGACCAAAAGATTAAAGTTAAATCTGTACAACCGTTTGCTAACATTTTTGAAAGTTTTTGGTATCATTTGAAAGATAAGTCTTCATAGTATTTTACTAAATAATGGAGACATTTTTATAATTTCATTCCTGAAATCTATACCCTAGGGTCAAACATGGTGCAAAACTGTCTTAAAGTTTAAAAAATAGCCAACTATTTACAAGAATTTTTTTATAAACATCAATGTGTATCATATTCCAATAAAGATAACGAATAATTATAAAAAGATGTTTTAATATGTTTCGTTTTCAAAATTATTGTATACAGAGTACAGTCTTTATTTGAAATTTCACGACGTTTTTTGTACCATGTTTGACCCTAAGGCAGAATGAAGGAAAAATATTCTAAAAATATGTTCATTAGTTATCAAAATATACTACGAAGACTTACCTTCAGAATTGTTTTGTCCTTTTAAAATCATGAGATATTCCTTTATGAAGTAAAGTTTGTTAAATTTATTTTGCAATAATTTTACAATTAAAATAAAATTGTAAAAACAAAATTTTGTAATGCTGGGATAAATACTTCAAGACATTGAGGGTTTTGTAAAGTTCTCATATATTAAGAGAGCATATGAGGTCAAGTGAATAACTTTTCGGCTTTTTCTCTCAAAATCCCCAAAATTGTGATTATAGCCTAAAATAGCGTGAACAGAAAGGTAATTATCATAGGTAAGTAATCAGTAAAAATGTTGAATTATTTGATAAATAAAAAATAATTATCATTCATTATCGTTTTAGCTTTACAATATTTAGAATAAATTGAAAAATAAAACATGAATAATGAAAAATGAAACTACTTCAAAGTGATAGATATTATCAGGCTAACCTCAAAATCCCATATACATATATTCAATATATTTGAACTTTACAAGCTTCCAGTGTCTTATAATGTATTCTTTGTAGAATCGGATCGTCTAAAACATTCCATAAGAATTTCTGAGGAACATAATCACTAAATATTCCAAGATTCATTACGTGTATTAGAAGTCTTTCTTTCAGTTGTCAATTTTTGTAAACAAAAATCAACTCAAACCTCCTAATAGCCACCGAAGCCGAATCGTGAAGTCGAGCGAGCTCGGCAAGTAATTCGTAGTTAGAATCGTTTATGTTCGTGCATTTTCGGCTTTACACGAGGCTGGCCTACGCAACATGTAACAGAACCGACTTACTGACACGCTACGTTAGCATGTGTTGCTCACAGATGGAAAAATGGGGGGGGGGCCGAAAAATCGCGCGTTCTGGAGACGCTGTCCCCTATACTCTACCCTTTTGCCCTCCCCTTCGTTAAGTAACGGAACCACCAAAACAAAGCCTGATTCTCCATAGCATCCTCTTCTGTTGCCCTATTTCTTTTCAGTCTCGCTACCGCCCTATTCACCTCTCATCTGCTTATCGCGTCATATCTATCCTCTTCCCCCTCTGTTGTCCACCTCTTTTCTCTTAATACCCTATTTTCCACTCTGCCCAACATTCTTTCAAAGTACTGGGTCCACTCATCCATCTCGATTTCCTGGTTAATGCCCTTTCGTCCTCCTCTTTCCCTATTGATCACCTTGCATTCCTTTCCTTCCCTTATTGCTTTTTCCACCTCTTCTGTATACCAACTCTTCATCAACTGCCTTTTCTCGCTAGCTCTGTTAGCTCCTTTGTTTTTTCAAGGCCCGTGTCAACGTCTTCCCCTTCCGAGCTCCTGACCTCGTTCTCCATTCTTTCCCTAAATTGTCTCAGATTGCCCCCCTCTCTCTACCCATTTTTAATTTTCTTTGTTTATTCCCTTTCTCCTTTTCTCCATGCCGCTTCCATCCTGAGCATTTCAATGTTGCTATCACCGGAAAGTGCTCAGAGCCTATTTTATTACCTACACTTGAACCCCCATAAAAGCCCGTCCGGTTTACGCCTTCCTAGAACTGCTGGCCGACTGCTGGCCCACGCAGTTTCTCAGCGGTCGGGGCGAGAGACGGTGTTCAACCAAGCGTGAAATGCCAGCAGCGTAGAGATAAAGGCGCAGAGCACGTGTACTCAGTTGGAACTCACGTTTGGAGACGGCGTAATATGAGAAAATGGTTCACACGTCCCTGACTGTTTACGTTTCGAGGGATCCGGTTTAGGCCCAAGGCGAGTGCGAAGCAACTCCCGAAACTGGGCTTATATCGGGGTTTTAGTGTACTCCCATTTTTTCCATTCTCTTTCTTATTCTTTCTTCTGACAAAATGTAATCTATCACCGCACAGTGGTCAAAACTAGGAATTTACTATTCACAATCCTCTACAAGCTCTATTTCTTGACGGATTTTGATGTTTATTCTTTTACAAACGCTCAGAACTAAATTCCTCAATACTTGGCTAGCTTCAATTGTTTAATTTCTTTTTGCGTGCAATAATATTCAAACAAATAATGTGACAAAATTAACATTTTCAACAATATGATTTTTTATCTCTCAAAAAAATGCCGAAATCAACTAACTATTGTTCAGCATTATTGCACCTGCACTCATGAAAAATAAATAATTTCATAGATATTCAACCTCATTATTATAAGCAATTATTATGAAAAAATTCATTACTGTTTTGCTTGACTGTTGAAAACATTTTCTTTATCTAAAAGTTAGACTGATTGCTTGGTCGATATATACTAACGAATTATCACCATACGTCAACAATTGCTATCGTTATAAACAATTTTATTAACAATTATTCAATTTTGGTTTTCGTTTCTAGGCCACACTTCTTCTTCTTATTGAACAAAATTGCAACTGTTTCAGAAATGACTATAAATTGTGAAATATTGTTAAATGCGAATGAATTTAATTGTTCATAACAATGATATTGAACAAATATCCCAATTGCATGGTTTTTCGTAGAAAAAGTTTTTTTTCATTGAATCATATTAGTAGCAAGCTTATATTATTATTCCATCAATATAATTTGCTGCTAATTATACTCACAATTGTTGTAAACAAATTACCAGACAAACGTATGAATATAACAATTTTCTACATGAATAAGTGACTTTTTATGTCTAAATGTTTGGAATACGCAGATCTTGATGTCTTAACAAATTTGTTAAGGCAAAATAAGTAATTGTCATTTATAATAACAAATAGTGTAAACAAGTCCTCCAAACAAACGTTTTTTCGCAAAAAAAAAACAAAAATTTTCTTATTAAATCTTGTTGAGAAGAAGCTGATATTAATATTCAATCGAGATGTAAGCCTATCAATGAAATTGACAATTGTTCTGAGTAAATAATTAATTTTTTTTCAAATCGTACATTTCATTATAAAATAATGGATAATAATGTAAAAATGGAAAATAATAGATAAATAATAATGAATTTTGAAATGCTAATAATGCTAATAATGAAATGAAAATGAAATTTAAGATTGTTGTAAATAAATAATTATTTGTTTATAACAATCGTCAATTTGATTATTAGCATGACATCTCGTCTGAATATCAGCTTCTTTCCAACATGATATAATGGAAAAAATCATTTTTTTCCACGATAAAATGTTTAATTGAAGCTTTTGTTTATACTATTTAATATTATAAATGACAATTATATATTGTTCCTTAACTAATTCAATAAAACAACAATATCTACTTATTCCTAATATTTTGGCAGAAAAATTCATTTGTGTAGAAAACTGTTATAGTTGAACATATTTCTGATAATTTTTTCATAACAATTGTTAATATAATGAGCAGCAAAATATATTGATGAAATATCAATATAAGCTTGCTCTCAAGGAGATTTAAATGGAAAAATTGCTTTTTTCACGAAAAATCATGCAATTGGTACATTTGTTTAATATATTTGTTAGAAATAATTAAATTTATTCACTCTTAACAATATTTCACAATCGGTTGTCATTTTTGAAACAGTTTCAATTTAGTCTCATGCGAAGGAGAAGTGTGGCCTAGAAATGAAAACCAAAATTGAATAATTGTTGATAAAATTGTTTATAACGATAGCAATTGTTGACGTACTATGATAATGCAACAGTACGAGTATATATCAATCAAGTAGTCAATCTAACAAATTTTTAATGAAAAAAATATTTTCGAAAGTTAAGCATCACAGTTGAGAATTTTTTTATAAAAATTGTTTTTTTTTACACAATTATCAGATTCTTATAAAGAAATGTGAATAAAAGTTCCAAATTCAGGCGTTGGTGATTAACCAAGTTCATATTTTTGTGATATACTCTCGGACTCATACGATATATTTCCAGCACCTTCTCAGACCGTCTTTCGTTATTCAGAGCTGAATTTATCATGAAGTTCACAATTAAAAAGACTGACATTGAGAAAAAACGGATTTTTCCGTCGAGAAATGCCCATATAATGCATTTGTTTATTAAATTTGTTTTAAAAAATCCTAAAATTTATCAACTAATTATGAATGTTGCTGAAATTAAGTTGAAGCTCGCAATTAAAAGGACAGACATTTCAAAAAACCGAATTTCTCGGTCGACAAATGCCGGGATAATGCATTTGTTTATTAATTTGATTTAAAAATCCTAAAATTTATCAACTTATTATGAATGTCGCTGAAATGATCATAAAGTTCGCTACTAAAAGGACTGACATTGAAAAAAATGAATTTTTCCGTCGATAAATGCCTGATTAATGCATTTGTTAAAAAAAATACCAAAATTTATCAACCGATTATTGATTTTGCTGAAGTTATCATTAAGTTTCCAATTAACAGGACTGGCATTGAAAAAAAAACGAAATTTTCCGTCGAGAAATGCACGAAGAAATCATTTGTTCATTCAATTTGTTTTAAAGAATACTAAATTTTATAAACTGATTATTGATATTGATGAAATTATCATGAAGTTCCCTACTAAAGGGATTGACATTGAAAAGAAAAACGAATTTTTCAGTCGAGAAATTCCCAAATAATGCATTTTTCATTTTAAAAAATCCTAAAATTTATCAACTGATTATTATCAATATTGCTGAAATTATCATGAAATTTCCAATTAAAAGTACTAACATAGGAAAAGAACGAATTTTTCCGCCGACCAATGTCTGAATAATGCATTTATTTTAAAAAATCCTAAAATTTATCAACCAATTATTAATGTTGCTGAAATAATTAAATCATGGAGTTCCCTAATGAAAGGACTGACATTGAAAAAAAGCGAATTTCTCCTTCGAAGAATGCCCAAATTATGCATTTGTTTATTAAATTTGTTTCAACGAATATCAAAATTTATAAACTCATCATTAATGTTGTTGAAATTATCATGAAGTTCCCAATTAAAAGGATTGACATTGAAAAAAACGAATTTTCTCGTCAAGAAATGCCCGAATAATGCATTTTTTAATTAAATTTGTTTTAAAAAATCCTAAAATTTATCAACTTATTATGAATGTTGCCTAAATCAAGATGAAGCTCACATTTAAAAGGAATGAAATTTTTAAAAACCGAATTTTTCGGACGACATATGCCGAGATAATGCATTTGTTAATGAAATTTGATTTTAAAAATCCTAAAATTTATCAACTCATTATGAATGTTGCTGAAATAATCACGAAGTTCCCTACTGAAAGGACTGACATTGCGAAAAAAAAATTTCCGTTGAGAAGTGCCCGAATGATACATTTATTTATTATCTTTGATTCTAAAAATCCTAAAATGTATCAACCAATTAAGAATGTTGCTGAAATTATCATGAAGTCTCCAATTAACAGGACTGACATTAAAAAAAAACTAATTTTCCCGTCAACAAGTGCCCGAATAATGCATTTGTTTCAAAAAATCCCAAAATTTATCAACCAATTATCAATGTTGTTGAAATTATCGTGAACTTTCCAATTAACAGGACTGACATTGAAAAAAAAAACAAATTTTTCCGTCGAGAAATGCACAAATTATGCATTTGTTCATTCAATTTGTTTTAAAAAATCCAAAAATTTATCAACTGATTATTGATATTAAAGAAATTATCATGAAGTTCCCTACTAAACGGATTGACATTGAAAATAAAAACGAATTTTTCAGTCGAGAAATGCCCGAATAATGCATTTTTTTATTAAATTTGTTTTAAAAAATCCTCAAATTTATCAACTAATTATCAATATTGCTGAAATTATCATGAAATTTCCAAATAGAAGTACTAACATAGAAAAAAACGAATTTTCCCGTCGACAATTGCCTGGATAATGCATTTGTTTTCAAAAATCCTAAAATTTATCAACCAATTATTAATGTTGCTGGAATAATAAAATCATGAAGGTCTAAATTGAAAGGACTGACATTGAGAAAAGCGAATTTCTCCTTCGAAAAATTCCCGAATGATGCATTTGTTTATTAAATTCGTTTAAAGAAACATTAAAATTTATCAACCTATTATGAATGTTGCTACAATTATCATAAAGTTTCCAATTAGCAGGACTCACATTGAAAAGAGAAACTAATTTTTCCGTAGAGAAATGCCCGAAGAATTCATTTGTTTATGAAATTTTCTTTGAAAAATTCTAAAATTTATCAACCGATTATCAATATTGCTGAAAGTATCATGGAATTTCCAATTAAAAGTACTCACATAGAAAAAAACGAATTTTCCCGTCAAAAATTGCCTGGATAATGCATTTGTTTCAAAAAATCCTAAAATTTATCAAACAATTATTAATGTTGCTGGAATTATCATGAAGTTCCTAATAAAATGGACTGACATTGAAAAAAAAACGAATATTTCCGTCGAAAAATTTCCGAATAATCCATTTGCTTATTAAATTTTCTTTAAATATTAAAATTTGTAAACTAATCATTAATGTTGCTGAATTTATGATGAAGTTCCCAATTAAAAAGACTGACATTGGAAAAAAGGGATTTCTTTCAACGAGAAATGCCCAAATAATGCATTTATTTGTAAAATTTGTTTTAAGAAATCCCAAAATTGATCAACCAATTATTAACGTTGCTGGAATTATCATGAAGTTCCCAATTAAAAGAACTGATAAAAAAGGAATTTTTCCGTCGACAAATGTCCGAATGATACATTTTTTATTAAATTTGTTTATAACATTAACAAAAATCATCTTAGGAGAATTTTTTTCCATTATAATATTGTTTCCGTCGAAATTTCTTGCAATATAACATCCAAAAACGTAAAATTATGGAAAATTATGGAAAACACACTTTCAACAAATAATTTGTTCAGAATTTTTTTCTTATTATATCATGATAAAACGTCTTTAACTAATGCACCGGGAATGTCAAATAGAAAAAAGGGCTTTGTTTCAAATTTTTGACGTCCAAATTTGTCAGGATTTGTCGGCTGAATGTTACTGAAAACCCATAAAAGTCTTTTTTTCCACTGCGCGTCTCTCCTTTGCCTATAAACATCACTTCCCCTTCTTCATCATCCTTCATATTTCCATTGCATATAAACCACGTATGTTTTCGAATTAGGTATATTTTTGTATTACTCTTTTGTAATAATTTATTACCTATGAAATTCAAACTATCCCTGGTAGAAATTTCTGATAGAAGGTTCTTTCCGAAGATATCTAATCTTTTCTATTTGTTTCCGAACCTCTCCGAGATCTGCATCCGATTCTTTTCAAAAATTTCTGGTAAAAAATTGATATAACATTTTGAGAAAGAATGCTGGTAATTCCATGTAGAATTGACTTACAAGCTATTTGCGCTAACTTGAATTTTTCAGTAAAAATTAGTCAAAATTTCTGATGGAAACGGATAGCGTCGGATGCAGATCTCGAAAAGAATCTGAAAGAAAATCGTACACAAACCTATCTAAAATTTTCCTTTCGCAACTTTTACCAGATTATCTTTCTCAGATCGCTGCAAGATGAACTTCTTCGCCTAGAAACCGCCTTTCGATTGAAGCTCGAGTTCGAAAGCCCCGACCACTCAATTATTTTACAAGAGACAAATCATCTTCAAGAATTAATTAATCGAGTGAAAATCGACATCGAAAAATTAAAGTCCGCACCGCTCCGCATTGGCTGCAGAATAGGTGGAGAAGATTCTAATCGATATCTTGAAGGAGTAGTGAACCTTCTAGAAATTGTAGAAAAGTCCAAGATCGCCGTTGACGACTTGAAAAGTAGCATTAGGACCGACGAAACCATCTCTAAAGAAAAAATCAGCGAATTAGAAATCCTCTCGAAACGCTTGCAGTTCGAGATCCAGGAACTGGAGATGGTTGTGGCTTCTGGAGACAATTCAAGTCTGATTAAGCGAATCAAAGAACTGGAGGATTCGATCTCTCGTTTGAAGCAAGAATTGGCTGAAAAAGAGGACTTTGCGAAATCCTTGCAACTGGAACTGCGGGGTGCGAAAATTGACTTCCGTCAAAAGGTTAGAGAACTAGAAGTTACCAAGTCTAAGGTCCGCACCTTGGTTGACGAAGTTAAACTTGCTAGACAGGAAGTTGAGGGAAAAGATCAACAAATAGTAAAGCTCTTCGAGAGTCAAAAGTCTTCGGAGTCTGTCTTTCGTCAACGGTTCCAAACTCGAGTCAACTCAATTAAACACTTGCTCCAAGGTGTTCGAACTTCGAGAGACAACGCACTAAAGGAAATTAAGGAAATTCGTAAATTCTTATCGGAAGAAGTTACCGCGATTTCAAAAGTCCTGGTTGAAAAAAGCGTCGCTGAAAGAGCTCTTAAAACTAAACTCCAGGAGTTGAGAGAAGAAAATTCTGAGTTGAAATCGAGTATGCAACTTCTTGGGAAGAAGAAAACTTGCGGGAATGATAAACAGGACAAAGGGTGCGGAAACTCAGTTTCAAGGGATTTAATCAATGATGTGGAAATAGAGAATCGCAATTTGAAAGTTTTACTAGAGAAGGCGAGTGATGAAAAGAAGAGAATCAGTAGGCAGATGGAAGATCTGCAGGTGAGTTTTTATATGAAATTGATGGTGGGACTAGACAAACCAATTTCAAATCCATTTTAGATTGAAGCATTCGAAATTTAACAACTGAAAAATTATAGCGTATTAAATAAGTTTAAGAGGTGCATGAATATTCCCCAAATTCTACTTTCCCTAATATTTATTTTACCTCCAATCATTTGACCGAATAGCTATTTGCTAAAATTTTTATTTATCCTAATTCCCAGTTTACCTAATTTTTATATTTCCGAACTACATTTTGTGCTAATTTTCATTCTTCCGAATCACCATTTGCCACAATTTTCATATTTCTGAATTACCATTTGACATAAGTCTCATCTGATCGAATTATAATTTGACATAATTTTTATAACACGAATTTCTATCTAACATTTTTTTTTTATTTTGCCGAACTACCATTCGTCATAATTTCTATTTTTTCAAATTACCATTAATGATGATTCTTATATCTCCGAATTAAAATTTGACATAATTTTCTATAATATTGAATTATTATTTAACATATTTTTCCGAACTACCATTTCTCATCATTTTTATTCCTCCGAATTACGATTCGTCATAATTTTTATATTCCCGAATTACCAATTGATATAGTTTTTATTGTAGCGAATTATAATTTGACATAATATTTATTTTACCGAATTTTTACATAATTTTTATCCTATCGAATTACAATTTGACATAATTTTCTATAATACCGAATTATTATTTAACATATTTTTTATTTTCACGACCCACCATTTGCCATCATTTTTATTTCACCGAATTACAATTTGAAATAATTTTTATAATACCGAATTACTATTTAACATATTTTTCATTTTTCCGAACTGCCATTTTTCATAATTTTTATTCCTCCGAATTACGATTCGTCATAATTTTTATATTCCCGAATTAACATTTGATATAGTTTTTATTGTAGCGAATTATAATTTGACACAATATTTATTTTACAGAATTAAAATTTGACATGATTTTCTATAATACCGAATTACTATTCAACATATTTCTTATTTTTACGAACTACCATCCGTCATAATTTTTATTTTGCTGAATTATAATTTGATATAATTTTTATATTTCCGAATCATCGTTCAACATAATTTTTATAATACCGAATTACTATTTCACATATTTTTCATTTTTCCGACCTACCATTTGTCATAATTTTTATATTTACAAGTTACCATTTGACATAATATTTATTTTTCCAAAACATAATTATGAATGATTAATCAGAAGTGGTCATATTTTAATGAATATACTACTTAACTATAAATGTATTCTTTCAATTAAATATATAGACATTTCGTTATAGAAAATAGCAACTGTGATGTTTACTGTACTTGCGCAGATAATTGAGCATCGAAATTAAATTATATTTCCAATATGTCTAAAAAATTTTCAGAATAAATAACTGAAGAGGGACACCATCATGTTCCGAAACGTCGGCCTTAAAGAATACATTCTCATCATAATATTCGCGCTTTGCGCTCGAATTTCTGCGCTCACCGTATAATATATACAAATAAATAGTTAGAAAGACGATAAAAAAAATTATCTTGATTTACGATTGGTCCTATAAAGAAA
>JAUMHM010000087.1:11507406-11517707 GCA_032362435.1 Melikaiella ostensackeni | reverse complement strand
AAAGCCAATAACGAACATCAACATTCCTTACGAATTTTACTATTGAGGGTCAATACAATTTCCCCACCGATTAATAATATTTTAATTCAGAAAAAAAGACTTCGTTAAAAATGAAGATTAGAGATATAATTTAGATACAGTTAGCTGGCAGTTTATAAACTAAAAAAAAAACAATATTAGTATTTTATTATATTGAAAGTATTCATTAAATGGGTGTTATAATTTATTTATGAAGATACCTAATACGAAATGTCTCCTTTTAAAAAGGAATCGTAGATGTAAACTTTTGTAGGTGTAAACCTAGTTACATCCTCCAATGAAAAGTTGCTGTGAGAACTTATTATATTATTTTGATGTAATAAATAATGATAGATATTTTATTTATTTGAGAAGAAAAGAATATTGTGAATATTGAATATTATGAATATTGAGAATATTTTGTTCATATTGATTGAAGACTTTCAAAAAAAAAACATAAATGTACATATAAGTTAGAAATTAAAACTGTTGAAACTGAAACAATTTTTATTACTTCTTTTTGAAATTTTTATATATTAATTTATATCTTTTATTTTTATTGTTATACCTCGTCCCCTTTGGCTCTTATAAGTTAATAACTTAATTTTTGGTTTTGTATCATATATATTCGAATTTAGGATTTACATCTAAACGCAGAGAATTACGCAATTTTCGGCCGTACTTTTTAGTTTAACAGATCCCAAAAATCATGAAGGTCAGTTTTTGATACATAAAAGTGTGAGAAAATTATTTTTATAAAAAAAAAGTTTTTTTAAAATACTTTGACATGCATTATTTGAAATCTAGCACCACGACATAGGTGGCGCCGCCCTGTGGCAAATCTGCCCCAAATTATACACGGCTCTAAATTAGCATATGTTTAATTCACTCTAGAGTGTGTTTGCAAAAAATATTAGTATCAATTATGATATATATTTGTTTAAACAATAAATGCTTCGAATTCTCTTAAATGCTCTGTAAGTGCTCTGTTTGGGCTTAAATGCTGAGCATGTTCTTAGCATTTGCTCAAGATAAATTCTTGGGCATTTAAGAACTCTAGACAGATTTTATTTTTCCTTGATTCATTCATGGGATTTCATGGGCGATTGGCCCTTAAAATTAAGAATAATCAAAATCCCTTATAATCTTGGAAATCCTATTAAAATCCCTTAAATCTGATGAAATTCCTTGATAAACCTTAAAATATTATAAAATTAATTCAAATTTTTACAATCTGTTGAAATCCCATAAAATCCCTTCAAGAACCCGTGAAGTTCCATAAAATCTGGGAATATTTCCTGAACTCCTAGAAAATTTATTAAAATACGTTAAAGCTTTTAAAATCCATTAGAATCATTGAAGTCTTCAAAATCTTCAAAAATCCGTCGAAATCCCTTAAAAATACTTTGGAATCTTTAGAAATATCCTAAAACCTTGTATGTCCTACAGTCTACACTAAGAAAAAAGATTATTTGGATCAAAGAAATGTTGTACTGAATACATCCAATTAATTTTTTCTTGTTGAGAAAATGAAAATTTTCTTATAGCAAGAATGATTTTTTTAAATTTGAAAAACATTATTCCTTGAAACAAGAAAAATTTTCCTCGCACAATCAAATGTTTTTTTGGTAGAAAAAAACTTTTCTTATAACAAGAATGATTTTTTCGTTCGAAAAACATTATTTCTTGAAATAAGAAAAATTTTCTTCGATCAAGAAAATATTTGATTGGACGTTCAGTACTACATTTCTTTGATGCAAGCAATCTTTCTTCTCAGTGATACACAACCCTACCAAATCTTCCGAAATTATAGGAAATTTTTTAAAACCACATGAAATTTTTGAAATGCCTAACAATCATTAAAATCTTTGAAAAATCGTTGAAATTTTTTAATCTTTTGGAATCTTTTAAAATACCCTAAAATATTTCAAATCCTACGAAATCTTTTGAAATCCCATGAAATTTGTTAAAGCTCTTGAAATTTTCTTGGAATTTTTTTAAATACGCTTAAATTTTAAAAAATCCTTTAAAACACCTTTAAATTCCCTGGAATTTTTTTAAATATCATAAACTATTTTGAAATACCTTAAAGTTTTTGAAGCTCTTGAAAATTCTTTGGAATCTTTAAAATACCCTAAAATCCTTTGAAATCTCCTGAAATTTCTTGAAGCGCTTTAAATTCCTTGAAATCTTTTAAAATACCTTAAAATATTTAAAATCGTTGAACTTCCTCTCAATTCCTTCAAATTTTTAAACTCTATTGAAAATTCCTTTGAAAATCTCTGCAAATCTTGTAAATCCCTCAATTCTTATCAGTAAATTCTTTGAAATCCATTAAAATATTATAAAATCCCTTGAAATTAGGTGAAATCTAATGACATGTCTTGAAATCCCATGAAAAATCCATTATTATAAAAAACCACGAAATTACATGAAATCTGATGACATTCCTTGAAATCCTTTGATATCATGGGAAATTCATTAAAATACCTTATTAAGTACCTTGAAAATATTGAAATCCCATGAAATCCGTTGAAATTCCTTAAAAATCCTTTGAAATCTTAAATCCATTGGAATCTTCTAAAATATCCTAAAATCTTATAAATCCTATGAAATATTTTCGGATCTACCGAAATTCAAGGAAATTCTTTAAAACCGCATAGAATTTTTAAAAACCTGTGAAACTCCCTGAAACACTTGAAAATCTCTTCAATCTTTGAAATCCTACGAAATTCCTCAATTCTTGTAAAAATTCTTTGAAATGTATAGAAACATTATAAAAGGTTTGGAAATTTTTTATGTAAATTGAAATTCTTTTAGAATCCCTTGTAATCCCATATAAATCCTTTCAAATCTTTTACATTCTCTGAAGTCCCTTGTAAAAATTAAAAATACCCCGAAACCTTTCAAGTCCTATGAAATCCTTTCAAAATCTTTAGCAAGTTTAGGAAATTCTTTGCAATCCCACGCAAAAAATTTAAATCTCTTAAAATCCCTTCAAATTTTTGAAGTAATATCAAATCCCTTAATTAGTTCTCGTGAAATTCTTTGAACAGCCTTAAAATCTTTAAAATCTTTTGAAATTTCTTATAACTATCATACTGTTGAAATCCTTTGCAATACTTTTAGATCCCTTGAAATCTGCTGAAATCCTTTGCAATACTTTTAGATCCCTTGAAATCGTTTGAAATCTCTAGAAATCTTTAGAAGCTTTTGAAATATTTTTAAATTTTTTAAAAAATTGCGTAAAACTGCTTTTAGGATCGGTTTGCAAGACTTTTACCAGGCCGGTTGATAAATCCCAGTCCGCTTCTATTGGTCTTTCAGGAGGAAATAAAAAAAAATACATAAAAAGAGCACTTCTTCTTTACCTCGAGAAAATTAAGCCTTAATAAATTGAGCATTTTAGTTTTTAAGGATTAAAATTTAACAATTGAATAAATTTTAAATTTTATAATTTAGAATATTTTCAACATTTTTCGGTTTCAAATTTAAATCGTTAATCATTGTTTAATCAGAAATTGAAAGCCATTCTGATTTATGAATTTTAAGTTTAAAGCGTTCAAAATTGAATGATTTGAAGTTCTAGAGTTTTGAATTAAAATTAATAGCCTACAAAATTGTATAATTTCACATTAAAATGTTGACAATATATAGGGCAATTTCAAATTGAAATAAAATAATATTAAGTGAAATCCATTAAAAATTGAATAATTTAAAATTAAAGCGTTTGAAACTCCAGACTTAAGACATTTTTTTCAATTGTAATACTTCAGAATATTTATAACTGCATGCTTAAGTGTGAAAGAATGTCTATATTTACTTACTTTATATAAAACTTTTTAGCCAATAAAAAGGATTTTGAGTAAGTTATCATTTTAATCGTCAAAAAATTCTTCTGCTCAGTTCTTTAACTTAGAATTCAAAAAGATGTCCCTTTAGGCCAAAATATAGTGACGAATTTTTTTAATGTAAAATTTGTTGTGGTGAACTATAAAAAATTATAATAAAAAAATCTTTCTTTGTGCAAGTTACAATTTTTTGAAAGTGTGCAAAAAGAATGTTTTTTTTTTAAATTTAGTTAACTGAACATTGTTTTTAAAAAAGTGTCCAACTTAAAATGTCTTCAACTTAAATTGAAGAAACATATTATTTTTTTAGTAAAAAAAATCGCACTTCATAAAACGTTTCAAAATTGATAATTTTGAACCGCTTTAAGGTACGAAATTTTTTTTTTGTAGTCAAATTTTCATTTTCAACTGTTCGAATTTTGATTATAGTTAAATTAAAATTGTTAACTTTTTAAGGCTTAAAATTTAGTAGGAAACATTTTTTTTATAATAACAAAATAATGGCATGTTTCTTGGATTAAAACTGAAGAAACTGTTAGTTCGACTACTAAAACATGTATCTACAAAAAATTTTTCATAAATTTTTAACCCATAAGAAAATTTTTATGAATTTTCAAAATTTGTTTGTTATTCTTTCGGATGCCAAACCGCAAGGTTTTTTGCTCGGTTAAAATGATTCGATTAATTGCAGAATTTTCACTTCGCCCTAATGTTTAGTAATAAAAAAAGGTTCGCTTTGAATTCTCTTAAATAAAAAGCTGTTATAGAACAATATAATAAACAACATTTCATTTAATGTTAATGAAAACAAAAACTGAAATTGCTCAATACAACGGAAAACAGAAGAAGAGGGCTCTGACCTTTTTTTAGTGCCTTTACACCTCCAGGCTATACCCTTATCTTCCTATTCTAACATTTGCCCTAGAAACGTCTTATTAACAGCCAGGTATAAGGACTAATTTCAAACTTTGTAAAATTAAAATTTAAACAAGTAAGTTAATACAGACAAAATATACTTCAAAGTCTCGTATATTATAAATAAATACAAAAATATACTCAAGAAATGAACAACATACCTAATTTAGAAACTATTTATTTTCAACTATCCTGTCTTCCATATCAGAAACAATTCGTGGAACCTCTTTCATTAATTCTTCTCGAGTTAATTTAAAGTCACTATCTACCCACATTTCTTTCAAGGCTGCTAGTAAATTTCCTATTTTCTTAGGATGTGAAACATGGGGTCTAACCATCGAGCCACTAATCGGAAATCGAGGCATCGTCCAATTCTCAAACTCCTTGAGTAGATCGAGTTGCCCTCTGTACTTTAACAATTCAAAGATATACTCTGTCATGACTTTAACCTTTCCTCTGGAATTCAATACCATAAGGTAATAAGGCTTCAACGGCTTTTCACAAGGTATATCGTCCCTGTGTTCGACGAGAAGAATGGCCAAGTCTCTTTCGAATGCGGAGAATTTTAATCTCGAGTGCAGATCCATTACCTCGTTTTGATTCTTCAACATAGATGTCAGGAGAGTGATAGGCCTAAAGGAAATGTTTTCAGCTAATGCTCGTTTGCAGACTCTGTTGAAGTTTTCTACGTCGGGATTATCAGGAAGACCTACGTATTTAGCCAAGCCACACTCTATCATTTTTAGGTTCAACTCTCTGTAGAAATTTCCAGTCAAGATTTTTGCCCATTCGGTCCAGATTCTCTCGCCAGATATTATCTCGAGACCTTCGACTGTGTCTTTAATTGCTTGTATTGTACTCTCGTCGTGATTATGTGGATTTTCTGCTATCCTGCCGTAAAATCTGAAGTACCTGAAAAAATAAATGCTTATGAGAATAATGTTACGCGTTTAAAATTTGCAAAGGGATTTTAGAAAGTCGCGAAGTTATGTAGCTGGGCTCAAAATGGTTCACATCATTTGTAGGACACATTAGATGTAATAGGACAAAAAGTTTTATATATGTATCATCACATGCAATATCGTGATCGTAGACTAATTACGTCGAAGACTTTAATGCATTGAACATTTTTCTAAGCATTTTTCTACCTAAAAGACCGGACATTGCATATATAAATATTGCATGTAATGTTATTATTTTAATTTTAAAGTTTTTGCAAAAACATGAGACGCTTAGGGAAACAAAAAAATGTTTTACCTGAAAATCCTGAGATAATCTTCACGGATTCTGGTTGCAGCATCTCCTACGAAAGCGACTTTTTTCTTTTTGAGATCATCATATCCATAAAAATAATCATACACGCGTCCATCAAAACCAAGGTACATAGAGTTAATGGTTAAATCTCTTCTGTTAGCATCGAGTTTCCAGTCTTTTGTAAAAAGAACTTCGGCATGTCGCCCATCTGTGACTACATCAACCCTGAGACTTGTGACTTCAAAGTTTTCCTTGTCGTTAAT
This sequence comes from Melikaiella ostensackeni, assembly GCA_032362435.1. Lineage (NCBI taxonomy): Eukaryota > Metazoa > Arthropoda > Insecta > Hymenoptera > Cynipidae > Melikaiella > Melikaiella ostensackeni. Next base: position 11,511,406 of record JAUMHM010000087.1, on the reverse strand, counting down.
TCTTGGGGTTATTGTACCGTGCTTTTCACCGTTTGCATTCACCATTCTTACATTTTCTTTCGTAAACATTTCCTTCATTTGCTCCGGAGTTGCTGTTGTCGCAAAATCGAGATCCTTGGGAAGCATCCCTCCTAAAATATCACGTACAGCACCTCCTGCTACTCTTATCTCGTGATCATATTTTTTAAATAATTCAGTGAGTGTATTCAACTCTGGGGTGAAAATTGAATGGAACTCTGGTGTGTCCAGTTTCATTATGACTGGATCGCTTCTGCATGGCGGTAATGCCGCGTTCGACATTCTAATTCTCTTCCAACGCTCTTCTAGTTTATTCCGTTTGACGATCTGCAATTTAAAAATTCTATTGAAATAATATAATATACAACCAACAAAAGTTTTTCAACATTAGAAAGCAATTTTTTTAAAAGAACTAGAAAACAAACACGCGTGCTATGCGTGCGATTATTTTTTGTTGCCTCACACAATTTTTAAATTAAAATATAAAATTGATAGTAATACAGAATTTTTTCTATTTTATAATATATTCTGTCTAAAATAATAGAAAATCAAGGACAATATTTTTACATTGTATGAAAGTTGATCTGAACTTCAAATTCAAAAATCGTTCAGAATTGTAACATTTTTTTAAGTTTAATGAATTTTGTTTAAAATAAACGACTTCCACTGAAAAACATAGTATTGTTCAAATATTGTAAATATTTTTCAATTTTAATGATTTTTTTTATTAAAAATACCAGTTTTCCGATGAAAAATACTAACATAAAATTCGCTTGAAGTGGTAAGTCTTCTTTGAAACCTAAGAAATAAACCTTTGTTTAAAATCACCGATTACCCATGAGAAAATGTTAACATAACCTTAAATTGTTTAAGAATTGTAAACCTTCTCTGAAATCTATACAGATTTCCAAACATCGATTTCCGGTATAAAACGCCAACACAACGTAAAATTGAACAAAAATTGTGAATCTACTCTGAAATATAATGATTTTTTTTAATTGAAAATATCGATTTTCGACGAAAAACACTAACCCCGCAAAAAAATATTCAAAATTATAAATATTCTATGTAATTTCATTATTTTCGTTTAAAATAACCGACTTTCAGAGAAAGCGGCTAGCATAACCTACAATTATATGTACCAAAATTTTAAATCTTCTTTGAAATATAATTTTTTTTATATAAAAAAAAAACAAATTTTCGACGAAACTCACTATCACAATTCGAAATTGTTCGATTGTAAATTTTATTATTTTGTACAAAAATCGTTGGATTTAAATCTAATGATTTTTGTTTAAAAATACCACCTTCAGGTGAAACACACCAACAGAACCTGATGTTATTAAAAAATTGTAAATATGCCTTGAAATTTAACAATTTTCAACTTGGTATTTCTAATTTTGGTATTTTGGAAATCGTAAGGTAGTTAGAAGTTAGAAATTGGTATTTCTAACTAAACACGACAGAAAATCGTTCAGAATTGTAAATCTTCTTTAAAATCTATTATTATTTTCGATTAAAATAACCTATTTCGTTAAAAAAAAAAAAACATCAATATAACCTGAAACTGCTTCAAAATTGTAAACCTTATTTTAACTAAAGTGAATTTTGTTTAAAAATACGAATTTCTGATGTAAAACGCTAAAGTAACCTAAAATTGTTCAAAATTGTACCATTATACCAAATTATACTTCAATTTATACATACAAAATTATATTTTTAATCGAATGATTTATGTTTTAAAAAAGCAATTTCAGGCGTAGCACGTTAAATAACATAACCTAAAATTGTTGAAAATAGGGAATCTTGTTGATGATTTTTGTTTGAAAATGCTAATTTCCAGTGAAAAAAGCTAGCAGCCATAAATTTGTATAAATTGTAAGTCTTCTTCGAAACTTTATGATTTCACATTAAAATTCATGTTCAAAAATATTAATTTCCGGCGAAAAGCACTAACATGAAACATATATTTTTAATAATTTATTACATAATTTGAGTTTTCATTCAAGTGTGCAAGAATATTAAAAAGCACGAATGTTTCTCAATTCGCATAAGGCTTTCTATGATTTTTCTTATTGAAATGGAATCGGTTTAATTTTCAGAATTTCAAATTGATCTAAAACAGTTTTAAGTATGTGATACAAGGCCAATCATATTTTCAACAAAATGATTGCGAGATTTTCGAGACATATCATTACACCACTTCTTTTAGATAGAATTAATTCAATTTTGTGGAAACACAAAGATAATGAACTATAACAAAGTTAATAATTTTTGTTTTAAATCATTTTGTATTATATTATATTTATTAACATGTAAAATACGAAAATTTGTACTTTTTATGCTTTTTACCTTACATAGCCACAAAGTATATACTGCGATTAACAATAGAGCATGTTTGTGGATTTACTCTGTCTTTTTTAGATATGAAAAACTTCAAAGTAATTAAAGTCATTATCTCCAAAAACACTATATACGATCTCATTCTTATTTTTATACGAAATAACAGAAACGTTTCATCAAACTAATTTGTATTGAATTTATATAAAAAATAGATGCAATCACCGAATTTTAAAGCCTGGTGAAGTAATTCAAGAAGCTAAGGAACCAAAAAATTCGGAAAAATCGCTCTCAGAAAACATAACCCCTCTTTTCGTTACATCGGCAAAAACAGACAGGTGCAAACACCTACATGTAGCGGGACGCGACCGAAAATATATTCTATGCGTCGCGTAACTGTTAGAGTTATCAGCATTATCAAGCACCTGTCCGTTGGATATTAAACGTCTCTTTTATTCACTTTTATTTCTTTTATTGAACGAACACGCCTGACATTTTAAAACACACTTGACGCAATGACAGGTATGATGAGATGACAGGTCGAGTTCACATGCATTAGGCATGAGTACGTGCATTTTAATTGGGAATTTCATGTTCCAGTATGGCGATCCAAGATGGCCATACACTGGTGCCAAGAACATATATAGTAACGATAGGATACTCGAGTGGAGGGGGTGGGCTGAAATAACGTCGGTAACGTCGGAGCACATCGTTGCGTAGTTTCGTACTGCGCGTCAGGTTGTCTCTTTCTGCGCGAGCGAGAAAGAGTTCAAGCACGTGCATTGGAGTTGCTCACACTTTGGTGTTTACATTTCCGTCAACATTCTACATCGCATTTTTAATGTGTTTTTCATGCGAGAAATGGGAAATAATTGAAGAAAATGGCGCGAGTGTCTTGTGTCGTGCAATGCAGCACCAAATCGGGCGGCAAAAAGAAATGTACAAGTTTACTTAAAATCAATTCCGTAAGTTGTCCTCTGACTTTATTTAAGGACATGTGAGCGTAAACTCAAAACTTCTTTCAAACATTTTTTTTTAATCGACTTACGTTCACACGAAACGCAATATCGAGTTGAAAATTTCGGAAACTAAATAAAAAGCACTAAGGAGCGTTTATTCGGTCCTAAATTTTTATAATTACAAAAAAGCAAAAAAATTTTAGGGAGAAAACTTTGTATAATTATAAAATTCAGAATCGGGCAAACGCTCCTTAATGCTTTTCATTTAGTTTCCGAAATTTTCAACTCAATATTGCGTTTCGTGTGAACATAAGTTGGCTTAAAAAAATGTGAACAAGAAATTTTGAGGTTACGCTCACATGGCCTTAAATAAAGTCATAGGACAACTTACCGAATTGATTTTAAATAAACTTCCACATTTCTCTTAGCCGCCCAATTTGGTGCTGCATTGTACGACACAACACACTCGCGCCATTTTTTTCCAATTATTTTCCATTTCTCGCATGAAAAACACATTAAAAGTGCAACGTAGAATGTTGACGAAAATCTAAACACCCAAGAGTAAGCAACTCCAATGCACGTGCTTGACTCTTTTTCGCTCGCGGAATTTCCAAACATGGGTACGGTTGGCATGCGGGGGGGAATTTGTAAACACATGTTGCTGCACCGACAATAGAAACTGT
>JAUMHM010000087.1:11477091-11491941 GCA_032362435.1 Melikaiella ostensackeni | reverse complement strand
AGTGCTTTATTACCATCTTTGTCGCTCTTATGGTGTTAAACGCGACCCTGCTCTGCCGAACGCTCCCAGAGAGATAGTCAATCGTCCAGAACGAGTAGTGCAAAATTTACTGGAACTTCGACTTCAGGCTAAAGGTTGCACGCTCGAGGTCTGACATCGTACTGCTTGACAAAGAGAAACAAACGATGTTTGTTATCGAATTCTCGGCTCCAGCCGACGCCAACATCACAGTCAAGGAGATGGAAAAGGAGAAGAGGTTTCGAGACCTTATACGGGAGCTGCAAGGAGTGTACAAAGAATATTCGGTTAAAATGATTGTCCTTGTCGTCGGTGCTCTCGGAGGCGCGACGCCATCATTGGGTCGCTCCGTGTCCTTAAGGCACACGAGGGTTTCGCCGGCCCTTCATTGTGATTCCATCGTAACACGTGGTCGCTCATCTCACAGTCGTGAGGCGTGCCCATGGGGTTGATTTACCTAGGTTCTACTGGGAGCCGGTGTTATTTTTCTGGATGGCAGTCGTTCCCAGGGGGGCCCTGTGGTGATTGACAAAATTTTTAACTATATATATTTTTTTTTTAAATTTTTATTTCAACAGGTTATTGACAAAAGCAAACGGGATCCCACCGAGGAAATTGAGATTTTATTAAGATATGGTGGACACCCCCACATAGTTTCTTTGCGAGGGTTACACGAAGATGAGAAGCGCGTTTATCTCATCTTGGAGCTTCTTCGGGGCGGAGAGCTACTCGATCGTTTGTTGCAAAGGCACAATTTCACGGAGAGGGAAGCAGCAGAAGTTCTTTTTGTCGTTACCAGTATTGTGAAGTACCTTCACGAGAATGGGGTAATTAAATATCCACTTATCTATTGTCATTTTATTCTGAATTATTCGAGGGGTTGACCACTCGACTTTTGTGTGTACAACAGATTTCAAAGATTTCTCGAAGATTTCAAAAGATTTCTATAAAGTTCACAAAGGTTTCAAAGATTTCACAAAAATTTTCAAGACTTAACAAGATTTTACAAGATTTGAAAACGTTTCAAAAGATTTCACAAATATTTTAAAAGCTTTCACAAAGATTTTAAGAGATTTAAAAAAAGTTCACAAAGGTTTCCAAGATTTCACTAAAATTCTAAAATTTCACAAAGATTTCCAAAGATTTTACAAAAATTTTAAAAGGTTTCACCAAGATTACAAAAGATTTTACAAAGATTTCAAAAGAGTTCACAAAGATTTCAAACATTTCAGAAAGATTTCATAAAAAATTTCAAAAATTCAAATTATTTCAAAGATTTCAAAAGTTTTGACAAAGATTTAAAAAGAGTTCGCAAAGGTTTCCAAGATTTCACAAAAATGTTTGAGATTCCACAAAGATTCCAAAAGATCTTACAAAGATTTCAAAAAATTTCAAATGTTTCTACGAAGATTTCAAAGATTGAAAAGATTTTAAAGAAGTTCACAAAGATTTCAAACATTTAAGAAAGATTTCACAAATATTTCAAAAGATTTAAGAAAGATTTCAGAAGATTTCAAAAGAGTTCACAAAAGTTTCAAAGATTTCACTAAAATTTCTGAAATTTCACAAAGATTTCACAAGATTTTACAAAGATTTCAAAGATTTCAAAAGAGTTCACAAAGGTTTCAAATATTTCAAAAGGTTTTACATTTCAGAAAGCTTTCACAAAAATTTCAAAAGATTTCAGAAAAATTTCAAATATTTAAATGTTTTCAAAGATTTTACAAAGATTTCAAAAATCCAGTCTACTGGTCACAGACTAATTTACCGGTAATTTCTCGTACAATTGTTAATCAATACAATTATAAAGGAGTTTTTAATAATTATTGAATTCTAAACAATTCTTATTAATATTGTTATAAAATTCTTAAAAATTCCTTAATTTTAATTATATTATTTTTGCCAGTAAAAAATTCAATTCGTATCAGTTTGCAAATTTAAAATTCGCCGTAAAGTACTAAAATAATTATTAAGACTTTGAAGTAGGTGCGACTAAAGAATTCCAGTCATTTGGTTCAAAATTCCATGACTTTTCCACGTCCTCCAGGTCTTTCAGCAACCCTGGATTTCACAAAGATTTCAAAGAATTCAAAGATCTCACACAGTTCACCAAGATTTCAAAACATTCAAAGATTTCACGAAGGCTTGTACACCAGATTTCAAGAGTGATCAACCCCTTGGAACTATTTGAAAACCAAATAGAGTATGAATTTGAAATATTAAATTAAACTTTCAGGTCGTTCATCGGGACTTGAAGCCTTCAAACATTTTATACGCTAAAGCAGGAGGTGATCCCTCAACATTGTGCATTTGCGACCTCGGATTTGCGAAGCAACTTCGAGCGGAAAATGGCCTACTAATGACGCCCTGCTACACAGCCAATTTTGTGGCACCGGAAGTGCTGAAGCGTCAAGGATACGACGCAGCCTGTGATATTTGGTCCCTTGGAGTATTGTTATACATAATGTTGAGTGGCTACACACCTTTTCCAAATAGTCCGGGCGACAGTGCGAATGACATTCTAGATCGTATTGGAGCTGGTTTAATCGATGTTGAGTCGGGAGTATGGACTCAAATTTCAAGTGAAGCTAAGGAACTTGTTAAAAGAATGCTTCATGTCGATCCAACGAGGAGGCCTACCGCTTCCTGTATCTTGAAGTATCCATGGATCGCAAACAGACAACATCTTCCTTCAAAAGTTTTGCCCAGTGTCACCAAAGATCGCGATTTATTGAAGGTATGCTAATTAAAACTTATTATTTACTGTTCATGTCTAATCAAATTTATTTACAAAATTAATTTCGATTCAGACTGCGGTTGCAGCGACGTATAGAGCAATGTCGAATAGTCCCAGGCAGCCTCATATTGGGCCCGTAGGTCTTTCTGAACTCGCAAGGCGTAGAACCCAAACTAAACCTTCAACAGCCGTTAAAGTTTAGGTAAAATTCTCTCGTGTGCCAGATTATTGAAGCGAATGCGAAAGGTAGAAGAACTGCATGTGTTTTTAATACTGACAAGAATTCCATTAGAAATAGTCTTAGAAACAGAAGAATGCAGTTATCATTGCCATTGTTACAATTATTATAAACCTTATCATGTACAAAGGAAGTATTCACCAAAATAGGATGGTGAGGACAATGTGATATTAATTTTTATTTTCCATTTGTGCTTTATTAATGCATACGCCTGAGTACACGCACAATTATTGCCTAACAAATGCTTTTTGAACTAATCAGGAATTAAAGCGCGTTACTCAAACGTGGCGCAGGTTATTAATCTACGATTGTTGTTACATAGAACAAACGCGAGTCGATGTGTATGTGAAAAAGTTAGGTTCTTGTCTTAATTTGCGATTCCTCACTTAGTGCGACAATTTTATTTGTTATAGTTAATTGAATGTGAGATTATATTCTCAGAACTGTTTCTTTTTCAAACTTGGTTACTATTGTTTTCTGATGCTCCAAGCAAAGATGAAAAGAAAAACAGATTAATCTTTTATACGGAGATAAAATTTAGGGTAAATGATAATCACTACATGTATAAATTATTTTAAGAAATATTTTTAATATCCTACTCTAAATGTGAGGATACTTTTAAGTCAATTTCTAAAAGTTTGTGTACAGTTGGATTTTTTAGAAATTAGATCAGAATAGATTCGAACTTTTTTTTGAAAAAAAAAAAAGGAAACAGACTGTTTATGAACTATCTGTCGTTTAAGAAATCATGCTTGGATCGAGAGTCAAATGAATTCCAAACTTTAGTATAATTACACTCTAATAATTATGCACTGATTAATGTTTTGGACCGGTTCATACATGTTAAGAAAAATTACTGACCTCAAAGTGAAAAAAAAAATTGAATGTGTCGTGCCAATTATTGATTTAAAATATTCAAATTATAAGACTTAAATTTTTTTATACATATATTTATAGAACGTAACTGCAATTATATAACGAGACTAGGAGATTATCTAATTAGAAAATAGCATTCAAAAATGTGTAGGGAAACGGTTTACTTTGATTTCTACTTTAAACATTTTTCAAAGAGAATTAAAACATTCCAATTTGATATTTTAATATCCTCAGATTACAATTGCAGCTGTTTTCTTTAATTGTTATTGGTTGCACCTGATGCTTAAAAATGTCCATATAGCCTTTGATATTTTCACCGAAGTATAAAGTCGATATACGGTTGTTGTTTAAAGTCGTTGTTGAAGTGGTAAACTTGAATTGTTCAATTATGTCAAGTAATTTATACCTACTTATGAACTTCTCAAGTCGAAAAATGTTAATCTTAAGCTTTAAATTCAATGGAGTGAATAATCGTTGCTTCCGGGCGATTGTAATATCAGTAAATTATTATGTCTCAAAAAAAAAATTATCATAAAAGATATAGTACAATTTTATATTTATAATGAGTAGGAACAAATATGTATGTTACTGTCTAAAAATATTCAAGTTATGTCTGTATTCGTGTCTTATGTTATCTCTCTTGCACCGACATATAAAAAAAATTTGCGAGGAAAATTAATTTCGTACTCCATATTAAAGATACTTGATCCTAAAATGCCTTTTGTAATGCAACAATGGACTTTCGCCTCAGGAAAGTTAACAGCATTATGATACAACTATTATATATAGTATTTAATCTAAGTATTACTTTGTTATTGTTAAGCTATATATAACTTTTATGTTCAAGAACGTCTTTAAAATGATAGTACGCATATTATTTTAAAAATACGATTATATATGTACAGATTTATTTTTTACAAAAATGTTTCCCTCCCTGTCTACAAAATACAATTTCAAATTTTAGAACTGAGGAAATATATCTGCTACAAGCAATTCACTGTGTTGTATTATTTAATTGGGGTGACCATCCATCCGGATTTTCCAGAACATGTCCTCTTTTTGAAGTATGCGACTTTTGTCCAGGGTTTTTCACGTCCGGATTTTTGGAAGTATAGGTTTTTTTAGTTTTTTAATAAAAAAATATTGTCAAATGAAAAATATTTTTATAATTTCATGTACTAATGATTTCTTTTTATTTCTGTAAGTGGTAAGCCGAACTTTGTGTTATCTAAGCCAAATTTCCAGTTTTCTACGCTAATATATTACAATGATTGAAAATGAACTTCAACGTTTATTTAAACTATTATTCTCTAATCTATTTAATCTATTCTTTAATCAACAAAATTCTTGTTTATTCATGGCAGGCTTTACAGTTTTTCTCTATTCCCATCTTTTCTACTTTTTCTCGTATTTCCACTTAAATGCGATCTAAATCAATAGAACCCAATAAGAAAATCCAACTATTTTTGGTTCAAATGTTCACGATTATATTTTTGAATGAGAATTCGTCTTTTTTGGTTCAAAATTTTATTATTTGGATGAAAATTTAATTATTTTGTTGAAAATTCCACAATCTTGTTAAAAAGTCATCCTTTTTGGTTCAATATCCAATGGTTTTGTTGAAAATTGATATTTTTGAGTTGAAAATTTGACTCTCGTTGAAAATTTAACTATTATGGTGAAGAATTCAACTATTTCGCTGCAAATTATCTTTTTTTTTGAAAATTTATATTTTCGGGTTCAAAATTCAACTGTTTTGTAGAAAATTCATCCTTTTTGGTTGAAATACCAACTATTACATTTTCCGTTGAGAATTAATTTGTTTTGGTAGAAAATTCAACTACTTGGTTGAAAGTTGAACTACTTTGTTCAAAATTAATTTTTTTGTGCTAGAAGATTCATCTCTTTTAGTTCAAAATTGAACTATTTGGTTAGAAATTGATGTCTTTCGTTGAAAATGATTTTTTTTCGGTTGAAGATTCAACTCTTTGGTCAAAAATTTGAATAATTTCTCGAAAATTTGCGTTTTTAGCTTGAAAATTTAACAATTTGGTTAAAATTTTGTTTCCTGACATGAGAAATTTTTTTTAGGGAAAATTCAAGGATTTTCTTGAAAGTTCATCTTTTTGTTTTGAACATTAATCTCTTTTGGTAGGAATTTCATCTTTTTTGGTTAAAAATGCATCTGTTTGGTCGAAAATTAATCTATTTTGGCTGACGATTCAACAATTTTTTGGTAAATTCGTCTTTTGTAGTTGAAAATTCAACAATTTCGTAGAAAATTCATCCTTTTTGGTTGAAATATCAACCATTACATTTTTCGTTAAGAATTAATCTGTTTTGGTAGAAGATTCATCTCTTTAGTTGAAAAAATAACTATTTTGTAGAAAAGTCGTTTTTTTTTTTGGTTGAAAATTCATCTTTTTTACTTCAAAATTGAACTATTTGGTTAAAAATTGATGTCTTTCGTTAAAAATGATTTTTTTTCGGTTAAAGATTCATCTCTTTGGTCAAAAATTTGAATATTTGCTCGAAAATTCGCCTTTTTGGCTTGAAAATACAACAGTTTCGTTAAAATTTTGTTTCCTGGTATGGGAAATTTTTTTGGGGGGAAAATTTAAGAATTTTGTTGAAAGTTCGTCTTTTTGCTTAGAACGTTAATCTCTTTTGGTAGAAATTTCATCTTTTTTGGTTAAAAATGCATCTGTTTGGTCCATAATTAATCTATTTTGGCTGACGATTCAACAATTTTTCGGAAAATTCGTCTTTTGTGGTTGAAAATTCAACAATTTCGTAGAAAATTCATCCTTTCTGGTTGAAATATAACTATTACATTTTTCGTTAAGAATTAATCTGTCTTGGCAGAAAATTCAACTTCTTTGTTGAACGTTAAACTACTTTGTCAAAAATTCATTTTTTTTGTAGAAAACTCATCTCTTTGTTTGAAAAAAATGACTATTCCGAAGAAAAATCGTTTTTTTTTTGGTTGAAAATTCTTTTTTTTTTAAATTCAAAATTGAACTATTTGGTAAAAAAATTGATGTTTTTTGTTAAAAATAATTTTTTTGTTGAAGATTCATCTCTATGGTTAAAAATTTTAATATTTTCTTAAAAATTCGTCTTTTTGGTTTGAAAATTTCACAATTTGGTTGAAATTTTGTTTCCTGACATAAGAAAATTTTTTTTGGGGGGAAATTCAAGGATTTTGTTGAAAGTTCGTCTTTTTGGTTTGAAAATTAATTTCTTTCGGTAGAAATTTTATCTTTTTCGGTTAAAAATGCAACTCTGCGGTCAGCCTATATTAGTATATTTAGTATTTCTAAAAAATTAATTTTTCGATTTGCGTTTACATAAATTTTTTAATTATTTTTAGAGAAAATTCTCAAAATATCAGACTTAAACTTTCAAAACTGGATAATTATTTTAAATACCTGTTTGAATTTAATTTTGAAATTGTGTACCATTGCAGAGATGAGACCATTGTCAATCTTTGCCACTATGTGGTAACAATTTAGGTATTTCAGGTTAGGTGGGAAAAATCCAAAATATCTGAACGCTGAATGCCAAACAATAACACCAATTGCATGGGAGAAAACTTAATTTTTTTAATAACCTGAAAAAATTTTACATCATAAGTATACTTGAATCATATTTTTTTATTTTTCAGAAGCTATTCAATAAAATAATAAAATCAATTGTTTTTGTAACGCTTGCATTATTTAATTGAATAGCTTTTGGAAAATAAAGAAATAATATTTAAATACACTACTCGTGAAATACCAATCTTTTCCAAGTTATTAAAAAAATAATGTTTCGTCCCATGCGATTTGTATCAAAGAATCTTTGTTTGTATTATTGCTTAGCCCTCGGCGTGCGGCCATCTTGCCAGTGGACGTCACAACTAAAAGACCTATTAGATTTTACCGGCGGAGTGTGAACTGCACATGCACAAGCGGCAATAACTGAAACCCATGCCTGCGGCTGCGCCCTGCGGCGGTCCTACTGAAACCCATACCTGCGGCGGTCCTGCGGAAACCAGAAAAAAGCGAGAATATGTCATTTTAATTGATTTTAATTTTACAATTTACTCCGATTTTACGTGCGCAGGTTACTTTTTTTCCGCTGTATATGTGATAACTTTCTCGGTAATTGTGATTTACCGCTGATCATATTTTAAACAAAAAGGTAAGCTGACATTCATTTTCATTTATCATTCGCAATGCGACTATCCTGTTGGGAATATCGTTCCCCGCCGAAATTAATCCATTAATTAATATTCTGTTTCTGATATACGTGAAAATACTGAATGAATGACATTAGATAAAGTAAAAGTACGACACACAAGATGATTATATGATTCAGAGGTTAACTTTATTATTCATGACATGGGTTGTTTGCACGTTTTCCAACGTTGTGCCGAGAAATCAATATTTGGAAGACCTTGATCTCCCTTTTATATTTTCCGATATATGTTATAGCGTATGTAATTGTGATAATTTATTTACAAAACTTTTTACGGTTGAATTGTGAAAGTGAAGTTTAGAATTTATCAATTTATGCCCATGTTAACAGAAAAATTATATTTAAAAATGATTTTTAACCCTCTAGTTGATTAATAACTGACAAATTTATGTTTTTTGAAAACTGTCTTGACAGACTTAATATTTTCTGTACAATTTTCTTGGTCTGTTTACGATTTTTTCATAAAATTTATGTTAAAAGTACCAATTAATCACCTATCTTTAATAATTACTTGCGGCTCCTTTAATTTTTAGTCTTATCCGATGACCAGTTTGTATCTGGTATTTAGAAGAATTTCACAATATTAACGAAGATCCTTTAAGGGATGATGTTTTCTATGTCGTTTAGAAAATTCACGATAAGTATGGAAGAGTTATTTGTGATTTTATTTACAAGTGAAAAAAGCGCATGACTCCTTTAAATGCGTAACTGCAAACTTATGTTAGAGTTGTGCAATAAAAGTAGATTTACGTTTACGCAAAACGATAACAAAAACAATATGTCTCTAAATGGAGCTGAGAATTTTAATTTATCATTAACTATTCGAAGTGTTCCTTGAATGTCAAATTTCAGGTTTACTTAGTATACAACCTAATACCTATTCTAATTTAAAATAAGATACGATTTTCCAAAGTCTTCAGGCGTAAAATTCGCAGAGTCTGATAATTTATAGTATTGCACGGCTCTGATAAAAAAGTGTGAAAACGTTGTTCTTGTTCTCTTACACCTAGAAAAACTTTCATCGTGTTGACTTTCCTCTACAATCTTTGATCAGTGTATGAAATTATTAAAATACTTTTTAAATTGCAATTTAATTTAAATATTATTCTTTTCTTTATTGAAAATTATTTTATCGTGTAGACAGTCTATAGATAAAAGTTATGTACTTGACTTACAGTTAACATTAGTTCGGAATATTTTAAGAACAGCATTCTTTACATTCGATGATTGCACAGATGCTAATGAAAACAATATGCTAATTTTGCAGGTGCTTTTAATATGGTCCAAAAAGGCTTTCGACCGCTTGTTTTGTGCGGCCCCTCGGGTTCAGGGAAAAGTACTTTGATAAAGAAACTTTTTGACGAACTTCCTGATACTTTTGGGTTTTCGATTAGCCATACAACAAGAAAACCTAGAGTAGGCGAACAAAATGGCAAGGAATATTACTTCACTGATAAAGAAGAAATGCAGAGTCAAGTCGATCATGGACATTTTCTCGAAAGTGCAATGTACAGTGGCAACATGTACGGAACAAGGTAATTTTAATAGCAACACTTACGTCACTTAATTTCTACCTTCAAACTGTAAACAGGGTGTCTCTCCGATGGATGATTTTAATTTTTCGGTCATTTCCCGGTTTTCTCCCCGTCAGTTGCTAATTTTCCCGGTCCCCTTTTTTCTAAAATTTGGAAGAGGGAAGCTTCAAACTCTGGTAAATGTTTTGTTTGCAAAAAAAAGAATTTTTAAATTCAAACAAATTCTGTTTTGAAAAAGGAATTTGAAAAATATGGCGAATTCTGACTTGGAACAGGGATTGTTTTTGTAAATTCCCTTCTTATAAATCAGAATTTCCCGTCCTATGTCACAAATTACCTGTTCTAAGACAAAATTATAATTCTTGACGAAATTTCCTGTCCGACTGTGAAAATTATAATTCTTTACGGGAATTTTTATTATGTCTCATGTATTTATTCCCCGTCCAAACTCAGAATTATAATTCTTTCAGAAAATTACCTATACCAAGTCACAATTAAAGTAATTTTCAAAGTTCTCTGCTCCAAGCCAAAATTATATTTATTCACAAAATTTTCTATTATAATTCAGAAATATAGCAACTCCCGTTTCCCAAAATTCGGAAAAGGGAAGTTTCAAATTGTGACAAATTCTGACTTAAAAGAGGGATTTTTAAAAAATTTCCTTCTTGATCAGAATTAAAATTATGTTCGAAAATTCCCGTTTCACACCAAAAATTCCCTGTTTCAAAGTCAAATTATAATTCGTTACGAAAACTCCCTACCCTGAAACAAAAATTATAATTCTTAACGAAATTTCCTGTTCTAAAGTGAACCTAAAATGAAAATTATAATTGTATTTCTATAATTCTATAATTCTAAAATAATAATTCTATAATATAATAATAATCTATAATTCTATAATAATTCTATACTTCTATAATTTCTATAATTGTAATTCTTTTAGAAAATTCCGATTTTTTGCGGAATTTTGCTGTCGTAAAGTCAAAATTATAATTCTTTACCAAATTTTGCGTTCCGAAGAATTATAAATCTTTTAAAAAGTTCCTTGTCTCGAAGTCGAAATTATAATTCTTTACTGAAATCCCCTGTCCCAACTCAGAATTGTAATTCTTTCAGAAAATTCAATGTTCCAACTCAGAATTAGAATAATCAAATATATTAAGCCACTTTTAATTTACATATTAGTACATTCGAGAGAAAAATCGCGGTCGCTGAATCATATTCCCGGTCATTTCCCGATCTTCCGGCCAGGTAGACACCCTGGTGAGGGGCCGCCCATATGCCACGTGGACATTTTTTACCACTTTGCTCCCTCCCACCCCTCATTCCTGTCCACGTGGACTTTTTCATATTTTATGAAAATATGGACATTCTTGGTATTCAAAATCAAGGATTTCAGAAGGAGCAGTGAATAGGTTGTAAATTCGGTTTTTCTTGAAGTATATGGTATATGGACGGCTCCTAAAGTACTTTGGCTTTTCAAAGTTCTTTCTATCTCAAAGTTTAATTAAAATTTTTATAATCTAAAAAATTATTTTTTACATCTTGTTACAGTAAACGAGCCGTTGAGGATGTGCAACGTGCCGGAAAAGTATGTGTGTTAGACATTGATGTGCAAGGCGTGAAACAAATTAAGAAAAAAATGTATCTGGATCCGTTATACGTATTTGTGAAACCACCGTCCATCTCAGAATTGGAAAAGCGTTTACGGGAACGTAATACTGAAACTGAGGAATCTCTACAAAGCAGGTTGAAGGCAGCCAAGGAGGAAATCGAATATGGTAAGAAAAGATATCTTAAATCAATTTTATTCCACACCTTGCGATTCATTTGTTTTACCTTTATGAGTTTCCTTAAAATTTAAAAACCACTTCTTACCATAAACCCTGCAGCCAGTTAATTTTTAGGCCGTGGCTACGTGTACCGAAATTTCGATACAAATCGCTGTATTTTTTCGGTACGCATAGACACTGCCTAATTTTTAATCAAACTTGTAACAAAACTTGTATTAAAGAAAAATGAACATGCTTATTTTCCCCAATATTAAAATATTATTTTTCTGCGTCACTACAATAACAAGTGTGTTAATATCCATGCCTCTGGTTTATTTTCCGGTTAAAAAATCTCCGCATTTATCATTCCTTTATACTTTCCACGTCCTGGTTTTAATGGCTCATCCAATTTTCCAGTTAAGTAACTCGAATTAAGTAATTATACTCTATACAAGCCTTTAGACATTTTTTAGACAGTGCTTTCATTTATACCAGGTGAGCAACCCGGAAATTTTCATTTAGTAATTGAGAACGACCAGGTGGAGAAGGCCTACAAAAAACTTCGAGACTTCGTTGTCTCTGAAATCGAACGACAGCAAGATTCAGGTATGATTAATACACCTAATTTAGTACCTTTTTTTAAATTATATAGTATTCTACCGGCTCTTACAAGGTGGCCACTAGACCGGGATTTACCAGATTTGAAAAATAAATGTTTCGAGGATAATTGAAAGTTTGGCAAACAAACTAGTATATTACATAACTGGGGTGAGACCTTTACATTTCTACGACGAGGGGAATGTGTTCAGCACGTGTCGGAGGCGAGCGCGCAAACGCGAGCTGTAAACGAGTGCTGAAAACACTTCCGAGTCCTAGAACTGGAAAGATCTCCCCCGAGTCATACATGATATTTTTTTAACACTCCTTATGATTTGGGCACTTTTCATGTCTGTGGGTCGGTTCCACAATCTCGCTTTTCGGGTCAGACTGTTGATATACGAAACTAGTGTTCTAAAGAGTTTGTGCTCGGAGAAATTCTCATGAGCATGAGAATATGCTCGACCTTTATGTGTTTTGAGAATTTAATGAGCATTTATGAGTATTCTGAATGACGATTTAAAATCTTATTATCAAGGTTGCTACAGACCAAGGAATTCTGGAAAGTCAGGGAAAATCAGGGAATTTAAAAACGGCCTGGGAAACTCAGAGAATTTTTTTAAAATTTCCAGAAGTCAGGTAATTTAAATTTTTTGACTCATAATTATTTTTGCATTTTCATATTTACTTATTTTTCGAATAAATTTTGTATTTACTCATCTTTTAATGATTCAAAATTACGCGGATAAAACTTCTATAATATTGACCACTAGAATCATGTTTAGTCCTCTGCAATTCTGTTAAATTTACTAATCTGTTATTAATCCAAGTTAACTATGTTAAATCCACCGAAATACTGTTGAATTCACTAGAATTCTCCTAAAATCATGATAATTTTTTTAAATTCTATAGAATTTTGTTATACTTTCTAATAACTATATTCATATTAAATTCACTAGAATTATGTTGAATTTTGTATAATTTTGTTAAAATAACAAGAATTCTGTTACATTTAATAGAATTTTGTTAAGTTAAATAGAATTATTCTTTTCAAATTAGGCAGTGTTTATGTGTACCGAAAAAATCAAGCTATTCGTGCCGAAATTTTGGTGCTCTTAACCGTGGTCTTTAAATTAACTAAATTTCTTTTGAATTCGTTGGTATTCTGTTAAATTCTCTAGAATTCCGATAAATTCACTGAAAATTTATTGAATTGATTAGAATATTGCTAAAATCACCGGAATTCATTTAAATCTAATAGAATTTTTTAAAATTATTAATTAATTAGTATTCTGTTAAAATCTTTAGAATTCTGATAAACTAACTAAAACATTCTTGAATTTCCTAGAATTCTGCTCAATTCACAAGAATTATTTTAAATTTAATAGAATATTGCAAAATTTTCAATTAACTATACTTTTATTAAATTTACTACAATTATATTGAATTTTCAGTAATTCTGTTAAAATCACAAGAAATCTGTTACATATAAAAGAATTTTGTTAACTAACTAGAATTATTCTATTTAATTAACCAAAGCTCTATTGAATTCAATAGAAATTTGGTGAATTTACTAGAAGTCGGCTAAATTTACCACCATTCTATTAAATTTTCTATAATTTGGTTTATATCACTATAATTCTTTTAAATTCGCTAGGATTCTGTTAAATTCTCTAAAAGTCTGATAAATTCACTAGAATTCTGTTAAACTGACTAGAATTCAAGAAATGTAGGCTAAAATAGAGGACAGATTTCAGGGTTGCCTCAGGTCTGGAAAGTCAAGGAATTTCACTTCTTGGATTTTGTGCAAACCGTGATTAACTTTTAAATAAAAAATGTCATCCTGTTTACATTTAACGTATTCAAATTGTAATCGCTAAAATAGTTACATTTATTTTAAAAAATACTTAAATTTAATAATAATTACGGTATTTAAATTTCGCGCGAAAATGTATCGCTTCAAATTGAAAAGGGCGCTAAATTCAAATCATCAAAGAAGTCATAGTAATAAAAAACATATTTTTCGCATCAAACAGTATATAATTTAAAAGAAATATATATTACTTCACTATAGATTATGCTTGTAAAAAATATATGTAGTAATTATGATATATATTTGTGTAAACAATAAGTGCTTTACTTCTCTTAAATGCTGCTCTATAAATGCTCTGTTCGAGCTTAATTGCTGAGCATATTCTCGATAGCATTTGCTCAACATAAATTCTTGGACATTTGAGAACATACGAAACGCTGGCGGCGACACTTTTTACTATACTTTCCCTGCTACAGATATCGACCTTTAAAAAGCCATATTCTTTCGTTGACGTCATATCTGTACTCCCTAGGGAATAGAACGTACTTTCTACCATAATCTAAAAATACATGGTCTAGCCACGCGCAACTAAAAAAAAAAATTTAACCAATAGGAAGCAACTCTACCACAGCCAGCCATATTCGATAAGTGAGCGCGCGAAAATGAAGTAAATTCCATGAGCGAAGATTTCAAGTAAAAGATAAAGGAATTGTACAATTTATAAGTCAATGAACTCAGTTATCCAATCTTTGTAATGTAGAAGAAATATGGAGAAATATGGATGACATAACCTCTCAATGCACCTGATGAATTTTACCTTTTAACGCAAATGAAATCAAGTATCACTACCTAAAAAGAAAAGAAAGTATTTTGTTTTGGGTCTCAAAGCACAAATGAATAAATGCAAAATATTTATATCACAGTGTGTATTAGGATAATATCAGTTTTTATGATTCATATATACATGCACGTAAATGATCACAAGAAAAGACCTCTCAGTGTTCACAAAGTGACATTTCAGA
>JAUMHM010000087.1:11464455-11474527 GCA_032362435.1 Melikaiella ostensackeni | reverse complement strand
CGGAAAGTTAGTGGTACATAGAGGTGTTTTGCACAGGGGCGTACAATTTTCAATGCTTGCCACGGGCGCTATTTTCCTTAGATACGCCGCTGATAACCAAGATGGCTGGCTTTGGTTGAGTACGATTGGGGACGAAATTGGGGAGCTGATGGCTAGACCATGTATTTTTAGATCATGCTTTCTACTCACACCGCTGAAGAAGCGAGTTTGTGCTTGTGGTCCCGCTCCACAGACATAAAAATTGACCGAAATCGTGGGGGTTTTATAAAAATAATATTAATGATTGTATATTCCAGAAAAATAATTTTCTTTTCTGGAAAAATATAAAAGGTCGTTTACTTTATGACAATTTTTGATGGAAATTTTTTAACTTTCTATAGAGACTGCGATAAATTTAATAATTATTTGTAATTGTACCAGTCCGTTACTTTTTTGTTATTATTTTACTATTTTTGGAAATCTGAGCAGTGGAAATTTTTAAATGACCATACTTTTTTATCAACTAATGGATGGATTATGAAACTAATTAAGAAACTAAACAGTTTTTTAAATATTTACAGAAAATTAACCAAGTACCTGAGGATGTAATCTCTCTTATAAATGGCACTAGTTAATTAGATCTCGCCTTGCTTGTGGCAGGACGACAAGCGTAGAATATTAATGAGTTACTCGTTTAGTGAACAAAGCTGGCAATGTGAACAGATAAGATTGACACAAGCTGTAAATTTGCATTTAAAGTTGTCTAAAACTTTTTGTTCACTTAACCTGAAACAGAGAAAAGAGTTGTAAATACCCTACTCAAAACTGTTGTACTTAACCATGTTCAGTGCACACGTCAGTATTTTATTTTTCTACTTTTGAAATGTTTTATTTGAAACCGGAACTAGCGATCCTCGTTTAATTTTTGTCACAAACTGCTGACAGTTACGAGAGTTATTATATTTTTGGTACTGCTGAATTGCGAATAAAAAAAGAGGATTATTGTAGTAGGATATGTTTAGTTAGGAAAGTTAGATATGTCTAAAATTGTTATATATCTTTAAAAGTTCCTCCTTAAATTATGCAGATGCGACTGCAAAATATCGTTTCATTTTGTTTATTTATGCTGAACAATTCAATCAAATGAAACAGTTTGTAAATACGACAAACGTCTCCAAGATATCGGGAACGAGATCTGATTGGTATTGAGATCTAATTTCCTATGTTTTTAATAAGGCTTTGATATTAAAGATATTTTTACACTTTTCTTGTATATCAGTCTTGCACCAAGACTAGTTTTGTATAATGGCAGCATACAAAAGCGAATGTAATTTGCTTTTGTATTTTTCTACCTATGTATAATAAGTCAGTTTTAACATAATGTACATTTATTTTTAAATCTATTTAAGCGCTGAATTCGTTTCATGTAATTCAAACTGACAGATTATTGTAAAATTATAAGTTACGTTTAATTTTGAATGTAAGCGTATTTGAATGCAATTTTGATCGCAACCAAAGTTGGGGTAGTAAATTACTAGAAATAAATTTGTCTTTTCAAATGTTACGATTAAATTTAATGTAATCTAGAGTTAGATAACTGAGACCACCCACCAATTGAAAAGTTGTGTTCCAATAGAGTTACTTGTAAATATGACAGGCATTCTTTTCTACAATCGTTAATGTTCTTCTGAAAATATTAAGATGAATTGTAGAAAAGCTTTGCCTTGGATGTTCCGTCATTTGTCATGCATTCATTGCGTTGATGTCCAAAATGTTATATATTATGAGAAAAAATCATTTGTACTGTCATGATTTTTAATTTTAGTGCTATTTTTAGCTGAACTCATTTGTAACTCGAGAACATCACTTATGGAAATTTAATGATCTTTTAATTACTACTAGATTCATTAAATGTAAGAGGAAAGGGAAATTTTCATTTTGAATGGGACATTTTGAGAGAATTTTTATGAATTCATGCATAATAAAAAAGCCCATCTTACGTAGTTTTAATAAATATAAGTATGCATAATAATTGTTATAAAGTGGCCAAAATTATATACGACAAAGTAGTGACTTAACTTTCCTGTGGACATGTGTGACATTTTATCCACTTTAATGTAATCTGCTGACCTGGTAGTAAAATAAGTTAATATATTTTGAAGTTCAGATATTTCGCAGGTTTTATGTTTATTGTGATAATTAAATCTGAGCTAATTTTGTAAACTCATTTTGAGAGCTGGAGACAATTTCTATCAGGCCAACATGTAATTTGAATATTATCTCACCTTTTGATTCATTAATTTAATAATTAAAGAAGTTTGATTCCTAAATTTAAAATAACTTAAATCCATATTTTATACTTTTCGATACATATTTTTGGTCACCTCGTAGATTAAGGCTAGTACAAATGTTAGCTGTGAAAAATTGTAATATACTATTGAAAATATGGCTAATAAAATTCATATAGAGCGCAATATCTGCATTTTTAAGCCTTATTTTGCATGAGGAATTATTTAAAAAATTATTTCACCTATGTAACTTGCAAATTAGAATTATCTATTCAATTCGGTCAAAAAATAGAATTTTTGAGTAAGATTTTATTTTTTAACTACTGAAGTATGTTTGCAGTACCAAACGTTTTAAGGTTGTTTTTGGAAAATAAAAATGTCAAATTTTCAGATTCTTTCAAAATTTTGAATTTTTTTAGGTCAGAAATTTTGATTCTTCGTTCTTGAAATCTGTCGTAGATTAACGCAAGTGCATCCAGGAAGGTAAGGGCTCTTTACAATTCAGTTCCAAAAATCGATGAGTAAGTTTTTAAATTTCAACATGTATTGTTTGAACAACTATGCTGATAAAAATGAGATTTTATGTCCGGATTTTTTTCTACCCAAGGGAAATTCAGCCTTTCATTTTTTAATCTTCGCAATTGCTAAATGTTTGGAATGATGCTTCATTCTGATTATTTTAATACTTTTTTGAAAAAATAATTTCGTGAACAATTTGCGACAGGAATGCTGTTAAATGTTAATGTTTTAATATATTACTATTGACTTGGAAGCTACTTAAAAAAAACGCATCTAGAAATTGGGATAGTTGTTCAAAGGGTCAACATTTCTAAAAGACTATTCTTGTGCTTTTCATTTGGAATATTTTCAAAGAATTTGTAGTTTCGGGGAATTACACAAAAGGGACATTGAGAAATTCATGATTTTAAATATATCATCAAAATAATTAAATATCCATGTAAAATTTATTATAGAGGTTAATTTTACGTACAGAAAAACAATTTCCTATCTACACATTAAATCTCTAAATTATAAAAACGATTAAATATCTTCCACAGATATTCAAACGTCCATTTTAAAAATATTGCAGGATAGTCCTAGCCAGTGACTGATCGATTCTTCTTTCACAACATTTTTGGAAAAACAAACTGCATCTGGCTCTTTCATTCTTTAATAAACTTTTTTTTCCATAGGTTAGTTTCGAGAGTAATTGCGCTTTGGCTTCTCTCCGTGATGGTGGCGAATTTTGTGACGAGGTACTTCACTCACTTCGATGGATGCGATTCCAGCTTCTCTTTTAGCGCCAGCATCCACTTGATTTTGAACCTGGTCGTTGATGAGTTTGGTCTTCTCTTCTCGAGTCTTCTCCAATCTCTCGAATCCATTCTTTCTTGGATTGGAAAACACGTACCTGATCACCTGAGGTCGTGGCTCAAAGATATTCTCCATCCTGGAATTTTGAACACCTCTAAGTCTATCGTATTCCAAATTTTGCTTTCCTTCAATTTCCATGATTGAACCTTCATCCAGATTGGCATTCTGGTAAGTCCTCGATAATTCTTCAGTTACAGATCCACGTTCAACTGGTGGATTTGTGTCAATGGGCATGTTTCCGTACTCAAAGCCCCTACGAATCTCATTTGTCACCGATGGTGAACTAAATTCTCTGAAAGTTCTCCTTTCGTGGTTTATTGGTTTCACAAAACTTCCTTGGAAATTCGAACTGTCTTCAAAGTCCCTCTCGGAATTCCAGTTCTCCCTTATGGCATTATTATTGTTTGGTCTGGGTTCGAAACTTCTAGTGTTTATATTGTCCATGTAAACTGTATTGGAAGATATCGGGATCCTTTTGATATTATCAAGATTGTATTCTTGAGAGTATTGAGGTTGATTATATTCTCTAAAGGGATACTGATTTTGCACAGGATAATCGCCAGGACGGATTCCATTAAAATCTTCAGTGGCACCGAAACTGGGAAGGTTCTTTGTGAATTCGGATCGACTTATGTAACTTGGTTTGTTATCGAAGTGAGCTTTCTGTTTGAATTCGGAAGGATACGTTGATCGATAATTGCGCGAAGGAATCCTTCCAAGACCTTCTTCTGGTGCAGCAAAATTGGGTGGAAGTTCATCAAGCCCTAGAGGCACTTGAAACGATCTTTCGGGAATAGTTTCCCGATAAAGTTCTGCTTTGCTCTGATAAACGGGTTTTTGATGATCGGGGTTCAGCTCCCCCGGATAGTAAAAGGCTTCGTAAAACACAGGTCCTCTTTTCAAATTGTACCTAATGAAATATAAATAATGAAATATTCTTCAATTTTTAAAGGTTTTAATTTATTTTAATTTTGAAACCGTTGATTCTTAAAATATTTTGTCAAAAATATGTCCAATTTGTCAAAAATATGTCCAATTTGTCAAAAATATGTTTTCTTTTAATTTGAATGGAGACATTTGAGAGTTTTGTCTAAATTTCATCGCTGGATTCTTGGTTTTTTTATTTTCCAAGAATTTCGTAGTCAAACTTGAATGTTGGACGTTACAAGGGAATTTAAATTCTGATTTATTCTGATTTTAGTTTCTTAAATTTTGAAAATATATCCATCACAAAAAAAGTTATAACAGAAAGTTGATATTTTTCTTAATTTATGTAGAAGTTTGAAAATTTATCAACTTTTCCAGATTCTCGTAGTAGCTTCAGAAGTTATAAACCTTTTCCAATTTTACTACTGTCTGCATTTTGAAAAATCTCTGAAAAGTTTGTATAATTCTGCAATATTTTCAACTTTAAATGATTTTTTTCATTCGAAAATGCTACAGAATGTTTTAAGATTCTTCGTACGTTCGTTTTCGTTGATTTCTAACAAAAAAATCTCTTTTAAAACGTACGCAAAAAAATATTCAATTTTAGGAAAAGTAAGCTTTACAGGATTTTCTTATCAGCTTTAGCATTATTTTATAAAATTTTTAAAAAAGTTATATGAAACGTATAAAACCCTAAAATACTCTACAATCTTTAAAAAATATCTTGAAATGTCCTTAAGCATTTTTCCCAAGTCTTAGCTTATTCGGAATAACTTATAGGCACTAAATATTAAATAATTATTTAAAAATTTTGTTTTTTTCACAAACAAAAAACTTTTTTTTCATAGAGCGTAATAATTGGCAAAATATTTTTTTTCGGTATCTCTGAGAAGCTTCTACAATTTTCTCATTCCTGTCGCTCAACAAGCTTTTATAAAAGTTAAGATTATCCTAAAATCATCAGAGAAAATTAAAAAAAAAATCATTTTCAGAATACCCAGTTATTTTCAAGCTTAGTGAAAAAAATCGTTCATTTTCGTATATTTGATTAAAAAGTGATTCTGATTTGAAATTGATTGTGTATTTTGAATATAATAATTTAGAAATTGACAGTTCCTTATAACTATAAATAAATCATGCCTTATCATAATAAATTCAAATCAATATTTGACTCTAAGACTTAACAAATACACTCGAACCTCCATTTAACGGAGGTCTCGGCTATGGCCTGCGATGACCGTGAGGCTTTTCCAAGAATTTCTATGATGTAAACAGTCAGGACGTATGAACCATTTCCAGTAGGAATACATAATATTAATTTACTGTATTTTGTACAAATGTAGATTTTTTTATCATAGAGGACGGACCTTTTCTAATAATGAAATCCAATTAATGAAAAGAGAATTTTCCGTGTGTATTTAAAAGTAAATGCGAAATATGCACACGAGTGTTTGAACTGCCCGCTTGGTGGCTAAGGAATTGCTCTACTTCGCTGAGCTCATAGCACCTCTCTCTCTTTCGGTCCCTTGGACCCCCTCATCCACGAATGCCAGCCGGGGGAAATTCTACGAACACGGTATATGGAGGGTGGTTAAATGAAGGTTTCAGTGTAATTTGTTTAAATTTTTAAATAACTCGTTTCATTATAAATGTTTAATTTTTGAATCTTTTAAAATAATGCAATTCTTTAAGTTATTTTGTGGCTTTATATCGTATTAATTGTAAAATGAAACTAATAGTTTTATAACCTTATACATTCTCGCAATTTTTGCAACGCATATTGTAAAAAAAATATTTTACCAACCCTTGTTCGCCGGATTCTTGAGCCGACCCCCATTGAACTGGAAAAAGATGTAAAAAGTTTGATATCCCTATATTTCATCATTCCCTATATTTATATAATCTCATTTATGACGAAACTGAAGTTTGCAACGTTTACGTCAAACGAAAACTAAAAAATTTCCTCACATAAAATCTGAAGCATGAATTTAGTAGTTTTTGATGCCAAATGATTGTAAAAAAAATTTCATACTTCCAGCTGCAGGGAAAGCAGTCCTTTTCATCCCTAAGTCTCCAAAATCGATAAAAAATTCTAAAATGTGTTCTAACCTTCTAACCTTGAATCTGAGGCATACATTTTGTACATTTCGATGGTAAATAATTTTCAAAAAAGTTTCATCCCTCTAGCTGCCGGGTAAAGCAGTCGTTTTCAACCGTTAAATCTCAAAAAGCGACGAAAAAATTGTAAGGTGTGTTCTAACTAGGGCAGCACCATTTGTTCACAGTACGAAAGGACACCTGAAAATTTCCTAACCTAACCTTAACTTACTAGCACAGTAAAGGCGGGTTTTTTGAATTTCAAATAAAGCAAACCACGAATGTTCAATAGAATGATTTTATTTCTACATATTAGGTAGCTACCCGATAACCCCGATACCTAGCCGGTAGGACCAATAACACGACTCCAGTAGTTCTATCTCTCAATTTAACATCATGGAAGATAAAAAAAGAAAAAGATGCCATTTTGGTCAGAAAGGAGGACATTTTCAACGAAGGGAGGACTCGGGAGGACAAGACGGTAAAGAAGGACATGTCCTCCCGAAAGAGGACGTTTGGTAACCCAAATATAAACGTTGCAAACTTCAGTTTCATCATTTATGGCGAAATGTGAAAATCTCGAAACATCCTGTACACATACAATCACACGTACACACGAAATAAATTCTTGGATGCTAAAAAATGCAGTGCTTTCAAATGAAGGGCTGGTGGTCAAAAGGGAATAACTCACATTTGAAAAAGCTTTCAGGAGAACGAAGAAATGTTCGCAATTTGCGTATATAGGAAAACGGGCTGACTTCGACTATTTTTTATACAAAAAATAAAAAGGGTTTCGCACTTTTTCAAACGAATCGATGTGAGGAATTTATGAAAAATTCCAAGGATGCGAGAAAATCAATTTCGAAAACTTTAAGGGTTACCCCCCTTTTACCGCTAGCCCTTTAAATGTAAATAGCCATAATTAGTAAAAAGCTTTTCATGGGTTAGAACGATGTAATATGGAATTTACGTGACTCCGGACACTTACCCTCTAAAATCATCAACACAATTGACAGGAAAAGCAGATGCATCGATGCCATAGTAAAAGTCCTATCGTCAAGCAAGAAACTTGCGACTGAATTTCAACGTACGACCGTCGCCCTCGCGTATTTTCAGATATTCTTAAAATAAACTCCATTTCCGTTGTCACTTGTCCGCTTTCTCTTATAAATTCATTTTCAGGTCGAAAAGTGATATTTATTATTATTACAAACATTTTTTTCCACTAACCATAAATATTATATTTTTGGGAAGTGAAGATGGTTTTCCTTAAAACTTAAGAAATTTATAAAATTGATTTATAAAAGTAATAAGGATGGAAATGTGTCTCCTGAATGTGATGCATTAGAATTGCTTTAAAAAGTGTATTTTACTTCAGTGGACATTTTTTAAGAAAAAAAATTTTTATAAATCTCATTTTCTTAATGAAAGTAACTCGAGGGGTTAATTACGCAGATTTTTGGTGTAAACCAGATTGAAAAATTGCAAGATTGCATGAGATTGCAAAAGATTCCATGGATTATAGGAAATCCATTATAGAAAATCATTATATACAAAAAATTGATAAGATAATCAGTATTCGAATAAATAATATAAAAATATTAAAGGAATTAATGTAAAAAGTAGAAAAACTACAAAAGAATGATTTATTTTAGACCACTAATAATCACATATGGAAGAGCTATGCCTAAAAATATCGGTTCTCCACAAATAAACTTTACACAGCAAAAATCTGTGAATTGCCTGATATCCTTAAAATCGTTTGAAATCCCTTGATACCTTTGGAAATATTTTAAAATCCATCAAAATATTTAGAATCTGTTAAAATCCGTAGAAATTCCTTGATATCTTTCAATCGTTTTTGTATTCCTTTGAAATCTTTGGAATAGTAAGAAATTTGTAGAAATCATTTAAAATCCCTTGAAAATAAAATAAATTTATCCCCTAAACTTTTCTGGAAATCCGTTGAAATTGGTCGAATCTCCTAAAATCTTTGAAATACTTGGAAGTCCTATAAAACCCCTTAAATCTTGTGATATTCTTTTAAGTTCCTTGAAACCTCTGGAAATCCTACAAAATTCTTTGACAACCCTTTAAATTTTTGAAATCCTTTGGAATTTTTTTTAATAACTTAAAATCTATCGAATCCTTTGAAATTTTTAAATTCCGTTATATCTTTTGAAATTGTTGAAATCCGTAGAAATTCTTTGAAATAAAATTCAATTCATTTCCTAAAGTTCTCTAAAAATTTGTTGAAATATCTTCAAACCTCTTGTAATCTTTGGAGATCGTAAAAATCCATCAAAATAAGTAAAAATCATTTAAATACCCCAAGAATGTAAATTAAATTAAAGTTATTCATTGAATTTTTATAAAAAAAAAAACGTTCGAATCCCTAGAAAACTTTGGAACTCCTTGAAATACCTTAAAATTCTTTGAAACCTTTGGAATCACTAGGAATTGCTTGAAATATCATTCTCTAGAATTTAGTTCTCTAGAAACCCCTTGAAATCTTTGGACACCCTCCAAATTTCTTTCAAATCCCTTGAAATTTGTTAAATTTCTTGAAAATTCTTTGCAATCTTTCAAAATAATTTAGAAACTCTAAAATCCTCTCAAATTTTTCAAATTTCTTGGTATCTCCTGAAATTGTTGAAATCCCTTGAAATAAAATTTAACTTATTCCCTAAAGTTCTCTATAAATTTGTTGAAATATCTTCAAATCCTCAGAAAACTTTGAAACTCCTTGAAATACCTGAAAATTCCTTGATGGAATCACTAGGAATTGCTTGAATATTCATTTTGTAAAATTTAGTTCACTAGAAATACCTTGAAATCTTTGAACACCATACAAAATTCTTTCAAATCCTTTGAATTTGTTAAATTTCTTGAAAATACTTTGGAATCTTTTAAATCAACTTAGAATCTCTAAAATCTTTTCAAATTTTCAAAATTTCTTTGTATCTCTTGAAATTGTTGAAATCCCTTGAAACCAAATTTAATTTATTCTCTAAGGTTCTCTATAAATTTGTTCGAATTTGTTTAAATCCCTGATACCCCAGGAATGTAAATTAAATTAAACTTATTCATTAAATTTTTCTAGAAAAAAAACGTTCAAATCCCTAGAAAATTTTGAAATTCCTTGAAATACCTTAAAATTCCTTGAAACCTTTGGAATCACTAGGAATCGCTTGAAATATCGTTCTCTAGAATTTAATTCTCTAGAAACCCCTTGAAATCTTTGGACACCCTCCAAAATTCTTTCAAATCCCTTGAAATTTGTTAAATTTCTTGAAAATTCTTTGCATTCTTTTAAAATAATTTAGAAATTCTAAAATCCTCTCAAATTTTTCAAATTTCTTGGTATCTCCTGAAATTGTTGAAATCCCTTGAAATAAAATTTAACT
>JAUMHM010000087.1:11437894-11452975 GCA_032362435.1 Melikaiella ostensackeni | reverse complement strand
GGGCATCCTACGAGGACCATCAGAGCCTCCAGGAGGGCCTCCAGAGCCTCTCCCGAGGATCTCCAGAGCATCGTACGAAAGCCATCACAGCCTCCCTCGAGGGTCTCGACAGTCTCTTACAAGGGCCTCCAGAGCCTTAAAGCCTCCCAGGAGAGCCTTAAGAGTTTCTCCCGAGGGCCTCCAGAGCATCCTAAGAGGACCATCAAAGACTCCTACGAGAGCCTCAAAAGACTCAAAATTAAAAAGTTCAGATTCATGCCTTAAAAACTGAATAATGCATTTAGAATAAAAAATATAAAGCTGCAACACTCACCCAAAATTGTAGATTTTGAATGATCTTTCGTTGTTCCAAATTGAACAATTAAAAATTGAAGGACTTATAAATTCAAATTTTTAAAATTGTACAATTTTAAATTGAAGGTGAGATTTAAGTATTTGTTAATCCGAAATGAATGAATTTAAAGTTTAAAATATCTTCTCAATTAAATATTTCAAACTTGCCGTTTCCAAAACTAAGCAAGAAATTCCAGGCACTTTTTCGAAATAAAGTCTCCAGGTTTTTCGGGTTGTGTAGCAACCTTTACTTAATCATTTTAAAGTCTCTATTAATTTTTTTTGTTGTAGTCTCAATTTTTTCTTCATTTTAAAATATGCGTCATATAGTATACAAATAACAAAAAATGAATACTAAAATATTCTCATAAATTTCGCTCCCCTAAATTTATGCAAAATATCATGACTTTGATAGTAACGAAATTGATGATATTGATAAGAGCAAGACAGAGATTTATTGTATTTAGGGTGGTTAAGTGATTGGAAAAATATACCAGGGAGAAGATATAAATTTTGATCGAAAATATGAAATATCCCAACATGAGAAAGAAGTCTTCTGAAATATAAAAAGGAAGAGGATAAAGTAGATAGAAAAAAAATATTGGAGACCAAAACATTCATAAAATAGTTCAACAAGCCAAGAAATCCTCCATTAGAAATAGTTTCTTCGTCTTAATGAAACGAGACCCTAGTGGAAACTTCTCAAGAAATGTAGAGACTCTCAAATTTTTCAAAAGTATTTAAAGATCTTTCATGCACCTTGAAAATCAGAGAGTAATTGGAACTTCAAAGATTTTATTCTATCCCTCTAAAGTTGAATGTTCTCCCTTAAAAAAATTTTCTCTGTGCAGATACTGAATCATGGTTTTGCACAGTCGAAGGATTGTTCAAAACTTCATAACTTTCCTCGAACAAGGTGCAGTGGATCTCAAGTGATCCTACATTGTCCTTTGCAAAAAATCAATAAAATTCAATGCTCCATCACGTGGATTCCAACTACGAGTTGCCTAACATCAAGGCCCAAAATTCTTCTGTGTCACATCTAAGATTCTTGATGAAAAGCGTTTCAATGATGTATCGAGTAAAAAATTATACGGAGATTTTCCGAAAATTCAATATAACGGATGAGGACATTGACTACATGACGAACTTGGGTTATGCAAACGAGACGAGTGAGGATATTGGGACAACCAACACCGATTGTTATTGTAATGGGGTGGCAAGAGATCTGGCAATTTCCTACAAAGCTTATCATGGCTATGTGGCGCTTGTGGTGTGCATATTTGGAACAGTGGCTAATATCCTGAATATTGTGGTACTGACCCGAAAGGACATGGTGGTTGCACCCATTAACAGGATTCTCACTGGTCTAGCCAGTGCAGACATGCTGGTCATGGCGGAATACATTCCATTTGCCATTTATGTGTACCTCGTTCTTCCGGAACACAAGATGTTCCCTTACGGATGGGCAGTCTTTGTCCTATTTCACATGCACTTTGCCAACATTTTGCATACCATCAGCATCGCACTCACCTTGACGTTGGCTGTCTGGAGGTACATCGCGATTAGGTGAGTTCAATTTCATTCAATTTTGTTGATTTTCACTCGATTTGTTGTAATTATTAGAATTTCTAAAAAGTGATTGGTTAAGAATATCAATTTTGTTTCCTCAGGTATTATAGGTTTGTTTCAAATTACAATACAGAAAACGTAAAAGAAATAAGGACGGTCTCGCCGTAGAGTCAACTTCAAATTTAGTCAATTTTTAACTTGATTTACAATATCGATCAAAAAGGGTTTATTGATAATTGAAGCGGGGAATGCTAAACGGTGCTAAGTCCAGTCAGCCTAATTTTACAGGAGAGTCCTCGGAAGAGACAAAGAACATTTCTGGAGGAACAATTTACAGCCGATTAACTAAATTTGTTTTTTGTTCAGGGGGCTGGATCAGTTGAGTAATCATTGTGTGAAAAAAATAGATGGCGTTACATGTGCGTGGAATAAACTGATGGAAATGGCGCTAGACTTAGTTGCAAAACCTTAATTTATTTACTGAAATAGGTGTAAAATGTCGAAAAAATAATTTTTGACAGAAACTCTATTTCTTCAAAAGTGGACTTAGTACGGTTCAGGTTTTCCTGTTTCAATTGCAACGAATGTAAGAATGAAACAAATACACACAGAAAAATATATAGTTTTAATTTTGTTTTAGCTCATTTTCTTAACAACTTGGATAAGAACTACAGCTTTTTTTACAGCCAAAGTAAAAACAAAAAAATTAAAGTCATTGACGAATTTACGAATTTCTATGTCCCCTATGTTCTACTTCTATGTTATTTAGAAATGTCTTATTATTTATTTTGACACAATAATTATTAAAATGAGTTATCTCTTACAAAGAACAAATTTAATTTAATTAATCGTATTGTAATTTTATAATACTTTTTTCAATCTATGTTACTGAAGTCTTTAGTTTCATTTAGTTTATGTCCGCATTCTGTTACAAGCACAAAGTATCATTGAAGCTTATTGCTTTGAATGCAAGTGAATAATTAGTAGTTAGTAACTATAGAATATGACACACTTTAACAAGCTAAAATTGGAGGTCGTTAGTAAGTTTTCGATAAAATTGACTTGAATCGAAACATTTCCACCATTTTCAAGCTAAAACAAATGAGACTTGAAAAACACTATATTTATATAAGAATGTTTATAAAGACAAAAAAAACTTATTTAAATATTCCAGAAGTAGAGCAAATACCCTTCCAACTCCAAAAAATTCTTAAAAATAAAGAAATTTCCCTCTTCCAATTCAGGAAAAATTGAAAATCAAAATTTCCTTCCTTCCAACTCAATAAAAATGTTCAAAATAAAAAATTTTCTTCTTCCAATTTAGAAGAAAATGGAAAAAAGAACAAATTCTTCCCTCACACTTAATAAAAATGTTAAACAGAAGAAAATGGTCTTGTTCAA
Organism: Melikaiella ostensackeni; assembly: GCA_032362435.1. Taxonomy (NCBI): domain Eukaryota; kingdom Metazoa; phylum Arthropoda; class Insecta; order Hymenoptera; family Cynipidae; genus Melikaiella; species Melikaiella ostensackeni. The sequence continues at coordinate 11,449,669 of JAUMHM010000087.1, read as the reverse complement.
TTCAGAAAAAAATAACAAAAATTTCATCACTTTCAACTCAATATGGATGTAAAAAACAAGAAAAGTCCCTGTTCCGATTCATGAAAAATTGAAAACCCAAATTTTCTCCCTTCCAACTCAATAAAAATCTTAAAAATGAAAAATTTCCTTCTCCCAATTCAGAAAAAATGGAGAAGAACAAATTCTTCGCTTACACTCAATCAAAATGTTAAATACAAAAAAAATGTTCATGATCAATTCAGGAAAAAATAACAAAAATTTCATCTCTTTCAACTCAATATAAATGTGAAAAACAAAAAAGTCCCTGTTCCAATTAATAAAAAATCAAAAACCCAAATTTCCTCCCTTCCAACTCAATGAAAATGTTAAAAATAAAAAGTCTTCCCCTTCCAATTAAAAAAAAAAGTGGAAAAGAAAAAATTCTCTCCTTAAACTCAATCAAAATGTTAAACAGAAAAAATTCGTCGCTTCAAATTCAGAAAAATAACAAAAATTGCATTTTTTCCTACTCACTAAAAATGTTAAAAACAAAAAAGTGCCTCTTCCAATTCAGAAAAAATTCAAAACCAACATTTCTTTTCCTTCAACTGGATAAAAATGTTAAAAAGAAAAAGTGTCCCTATTCTAATTCAGAAAAAAGAAGAACCCACAAAAATTTCGTCCCTTCCAACTTTATAAAAATCTTAAAAATAAATAAATGTCTCTTCCAGTTAAAGAAATTAAAAACCAAATTCCCTCCCTTCCAACTCAATGAAAATCTTAGAAATAAAAAATTATCCTTCTTTCAATTCATAAAATATTGAAAATGGAAATTCCCTCCTTTCCAATTTGATGAAAATCTTAAAAATATGAAATATCGACATTTCTTCGGTTTCCTCAGAAATTAAAATTGCGAAATTCAAAAATTTTTCTATGCATACATCTTTAAGAATCGAATTATATTAATTTTTAATGGTTTCAAATTAATCGTTGTTCATTTGTTATTCATGAACCAAAGTTCAGCACTTTTACTGACAAATTAAACATTTGAAAAATTAAACAATTTAAATTGTAACATTTAAAATTTGAATTCAAGATTTCATATTCCAAACAATTCAGTTATTACTATTTGATTTGAAATTTCTCATTTTAAATGAACAGTCAAATATTGCTAAATATTAGAAAATTGTTCTTCATTATAATTAGAAAATTTCAAATTAAATGGGTGAAAAATGAAATATTTTGGACTAAAATAACATTTAAATAGGATTTTAAATTGAATAAAAGCGTTCGAATATGAATCTATCAATTTGAGATTATATGAAAAATAGAAATAGTTTATGAAGTTTTAATCGGACGTTAACTTTTTTTTCACTACTAAGGCTTGCGAATTAAAACAGTTCAGTTCTCAATGTTGAAATATGGAAATTCTTCAATTTCGAAGAGATTCAGAATCGTCTTGTAATATCAATTATAGTTGAATTTCTAATACTCAAACTACGGTTCTCATTAATAAATATATATTTACAGTTGATGAACTTGAAAAAACATAAAATGGAAAAATTTTATAAAAAAATGTAGCAGAATTACACACTGTAAACTGAATAATTTCATAATTGAAAAAGTAAACAATTGAACTTGTCATTTAAAAAAGTTGAAATCGAACTTATTTTGAATTGCATTATATCATGTAATATTGAGTCATTTCCCGGTTTTTCCCAGTCTCAAAAAATTCCCGGTCACTTCCCGGTTTCCCGGTCCAGCGGTCACCCTAAGAAGTATATGAAATTTCGACTGAGTTATTATTAATATGAAAAATTGATTTTATTTCAATACTTTTTCCTATTTCCTGAGTGTTTATGTCCATAAAATACAATTTCCATTGGTGGATTTGCAAACCTAGGCACCTCAGGAAGAATGAATTATTTTCTGATATTCGTTTTTCCTCTATTCAGGACATCATTTTTATATCCTATCTTAATTAAAACTGATAGCTTCATAAATCGCAGAAGTAGGTTAAATGCTCAGAATTTTCCACAATACAGGATTTAGATAGGATATAAAGCTAAGGACCCTCGGTTAGACACAGGACATTGATTCGTGTAAGCCAATATTCAAACACCAATATACAATCTACTTACTTACTTACTTTCTAATTTTCTTTTATCTTCCAATCCTTACTAAAAAGAGAATAAAATAGGTCGAATGAACTATAATAATCTACAACTTTATTTATTCATACATTCACTTTGTCCACATTGAATCTCCTATGTTTCTGCTCATTTTTCGCGTGTTTTTGTCTTGCGACTTTTTCTATTATGTCAATGAGACAGTTGATTAGTATACATCAGTTTGACATCTTATAGAATTATTGTCTTTCCACTTAGAACAACATGAAGTTGTTCCCCTTGTTTTGATTCGGTTTGGTTGATTTGGTTGATTTGCCTTGATTTGATTTCACTGATTTTCAATAGACATGTGCGAAATTGTTCGATCCCCTCAGACTTCTTTTGCAATCCAAAATCCCCTTTTTCCATCACCTCAGAGTCCCTTTACAATCCAAAAAACCCTTTTCAATCCCCTAAGACTCCTTTAAAAATACAAAATCGCTTTAAACATCGCGTCAGACTTCTTTTGCAATTCGAAATCGTTTTTTTCATTCCCTCAGACTCTTTTTACGATCCAAAAAACCCTTTTCCATCCCCTTAGACACATTTGAGAATCCAAAATCCCCTTTTTCATCCCCCAGAGCCTTTTGAAAATCCAGAATCGCCTTTTCATCTCCTGAGACTTCTTTTACAGCTCAAAAACACCTTTTCGATCTCCTCAGGCTTCTTTAAAAATCTAAAGTCACCTTTTCCATCGCGTCAGACTCCTTTTGCAATTCGAAATCGTTTTTTTCATCCCCTGAGACTCTTTTTACAAACCAAAAAACCCTTTTCCATCCCCTTAGACACATTTGAGAATCCAAAATCCCCTTTTTCATCTCCCTAGACTCATTTGAGAATCCAAAATCCCCTTTTTCATCTCCCTAGATACTTTTGAAAATCCAAAATTGCCTTTTCATCGCCTCAGACTTCTTTTACAGCCCAAAAACCCCTTTTCAATCCCCTCAGACTCCTTTAAAAATTCAAAGTCGCTTTAAACATCGCGTCAGACTTCTTTTGCAATTCGAAATCGTTTTTTTCATCCCCTCAGACTCTTTTTACAATCCAAAAAACCCTTTTCCATCCTCTCAGTTTACTTTCAAATCCGAAATCCCCTTTTTGATCCCCTCAAACTCCTTTTACAATCCAAAAAACACTTTTTTATGCCCTTAGGCTCCTTTGAAAATCTAAAATCTCCTTTTTGATCCTCCCAGACTCTTTTTACAATCCAAAAAGCCATTTTTCATTCCCTCAGTCTACTTTTAAATCCGGAATCCCCTTTTTGATCACCCTCAGACTCCTTGTACAATCCGAAAAACGCTTTGCATCCCCTTAGAATTCATTGAAAACCCAAAATCGCCTTTTTCATCCCCCCAGGCTCCTTTCAAAATCCAAAATCGACTTTTCATCCCCTAAGACTCCTTTTACAACCCAAAAACCCCTTTTCAATCCCCTCAGACACCTTTGGGAATCCAAAATCGCCCTTTCCATCGCGTCAGACTCCTTTTACAAATTCGAAATCGCTTTTTTCATCCCCTCAGACTCTTTTTACAATCCAAAAAGCCATCTTCCATCCCGTCAGTCTACTTTCAAATTCGGAATCCCCTTTTTGATCCCCTCAGACTACTTTTACAATCCAAAAAACACTTTTCTATCCCCATAGGCTCCTTTGAGAATCCAAAATCCCCTTTCTCATTCGCCCAGACTCTTTTGAAAATCCAGAATCACCTTTTCATCCCCTCAGACTACTTTTACAACCCAAAAACCCCTTTTCGATCCCCTTAGACTCCTTCAAAAATTCAAAGTCGCCTTTTCCATCGCGTCAGACTCCTTTTGCAATTCGAAATCGCTTTTTTCATCCCCTCAGACTCTTTTTACAATCCAAAAAACACTTTTCCATCCCCTTAGACTCATTTGAGAATCCAAAATCCTCTTTTGCATCTCCCTAGACACTTTTGAAAATCCAAAATCGCCTTTTCATCGCCTCAGACTTCTTTTACAGCCCAAAAATCCCTTTTCAATCCCCTCAGACTCCTTTAAAAATTCAAAGTCGCTATAAACATCGCCGCAGACTTCTTTTGCAATTCGAAATCCTCTTTTTCATCCCCTCAGACTCTTTTTACAATCCAAAAAACCCTTTTCCATCCCCTTATACTCATTTGAGTAACCAAAATCCCCTTTTTCATCTCCCTAGACACTTTTGAAAATTGAAAATCGCCTTTTCATCACCTGAGACTTCTTTTACAGCCCAAAAATCCCTTTTCAATCCCCTGAGACTCCTTTAAAAATTCAAAGTCGTTTTAAACATCGCGTCAGACTTCTTTTGCAATTCGAAATCGTTTTTTTCATCCCCTCAGACTCTTTTCACAATCCAAAAAACCCTTTCCCATCCCCTTAGATTCATTTGAGAATCCACAGTCCCCTTTTTCATCTCCCTACTTACTTTTGAAAATTGAAAATCGCCTTTTCATCACCTGAGACTTCTTTTACAGCTCAAAAATCCCTTTTCAATCCCCTAAGACTCCTTTAAAAATACAAAAATGCTTTAAACATGCGTCAGACTTCTTTTGCAATTCTAAATCGTTTTTTTCATCCCCTCAGACTCCTTTTACAATCCAAAAAGCTAGTTTACACCCGCTCAGACTCCTTTTACAACCCAGAAACCCCTTTTCCCTCCCCTCAGACTCCTTTCGCAATTCAAAATTGCTTTTACCATCTCCAAATTCGGATTTGAATATAAAAAAGTTTTCATATAACAATACTCGGTAACTAAAAATGTTTTCAGTTTTAAATGAAGTTCGGATTTGTTTAATTTTCAACGTACCGTAGTAGGAATTTTTTTATTATGAACGTTTCCCATTCGAAATTACTTTATTTTGGACCTTTTTTTTAATTACTCAATTTTTAAGGCTTGTGATTGAGAATGTTCAATTTTAACGGTGAAAATGACAGTGAATTTATTTTTTAATCAGAAAAATTTCTTTGATCAATTTTAATGTAAAATGAAAATTTTTTCATGAAATCATATTTTAAAATTCTAGAATTTCAGAAGCTTTGTCTTTGAAACATTCTGTTTAGTTTTCAAAATTCTAAGCTGAAATTATTTAATTTTGCACGTTTTGATATTTTTCTATTTTCGAAATTTTAGACTGAAATTTTTTTATTCTGAGAGAGCTTCTGATTTAGATATTTTCAATTCCAAAGACTTTCAATTTCAAGCTATTCAATTTTTATTGCTTTTATTTAGAAATGATACAAGTTCAACTCCTTTTTATTCCAGTCAAAATATTGTCTTTTTTTTCAAAATTTTACCTGATTTAAAATTGTTTGACATGGAACGTTTTCAATTGAAACTCGTTCAATATATTATTTTTAATTTCAAACGCTTTCAGTTCGAAATGAATTATTATTATTTCAAAAATTGCAAAAGGCTGATTGCCAAAAAGTTGACCATTTTAGACAATGAGAGTTTCGAAAACGAAAATATTTCCAAACTATTGATTTGATGTTTTTGATTTTTGATTTAAACTTTGATTTGATGTAAGTACTTTACTGAGATAATTAAAAAAAAATGGAAGCGACGGAAAAGTGGAAAATGACTGGGACTTAAAATGGTCAACTTTTTAGCAATCTCCCTAAAATTTTTAATATATAAAAATTTCTTTAAGATTAGATTTTTAAACTGTTTATATTTTTAGTGTTGGGAAATAAACATTTAAGAACGTGGACGCGCGCCGCACGCGCGCGCACTTACTGTTAGTTAAGAATAATAAAGATTTTTTCTGTTCATTCGTCAAATCACCCTACGTCATTGCAAATCTCCAATCTACAAAAAATTTATGCAAAGTTGAACTGCTCTTTTGTCCTTCTAAAGTTAACGAAGTATAAAAATATCGCTTGGGAAAAACTCGGATCGTAAATCATACGAAGTAGCATCTCACTCGGAAATGATTCTGATGTCGAGTTGGGAAAAGAAGGAAACCGTGTCTATTGATTCACGATTCGTGGATTTCCTTCTCCTTAGATTCAAAGGTATATTAAATCTTAGAATAACGATTAAAAAATTTAAATATTTAAAAAATATTTTAATTTAAAAACTGGTTTACTTCATTTTACACAATTATTGCATTGCAGTTTTTAAAAATCTTCCATTCTTCTCTGAAAATTTTCATAAGGCGCATGAATATTCCCTAAAGTCCATTTTCCCTAATATTTATTTTACCTAAAATCATTCAACCGAATAGCAATTTTCTATAATTTTTATTTATACTAATGGCCAATTCACCTAATTTTTATTTCTCCGAATTATGATTTGACATTATTTTACTTTTACCGAATTATAATTTGGCATACATTTCATAATATCGAATTACTATTTAACATAATTTTTATTTTCCCGAACTACCATTTAACATATTTTTTATTTTACCGAATTATAATTTGATATAATTTTTATAATACCGAATTACTACTTAACACAATTTTTATTTCTTCGAAACACTATGTCACATAATTTTTATTCTTCCGAAGAGGCACATAACCTAAAATTCATTTAAACGAAACACCATCTGTCATAATCCCCATATCATCCAAACTGCATGTAACGTGAATTTCATTCGTCCTAAGATGGCGCCCGACATTCTGATTGGCTGAATAATACCGCGAAAATTGAATTAGCCAATAAGAATGCCGGACGCCATTTTAGCAAAAATAAAAATTCTGCATGCAGTTTCGATGATATTGAGATTATGCCAAATTGCGTTTTGATTAAATGAACTTTCGGTCATGTGCTTATGTAGAAGAATAAAAATTATGTCTCATAGTGTTTCGGAAAAATAAAAATTATATTCAATAGTAATTCGGTATTATCAAAATTATGTCAAATATTAATTCGGAAATATAAAAATTAAGAAAAATGGTAATTCCGAAAAATAAAAATTAGCACAAAAAGTAATACGGAAAAGTAAAAATTATGTAAATCGGTCATTAGGATGAATAAAAATTATATAAAATTGCCATTCGGTTAAATGATTTGAGGTAAAATAAATATTAGGGAAAATAGAATTTGAAGAATATTCATACGCCTCAATTTTCATTATCCCACATTGAAAATATCTCTCATCAGCTATGTCATTTACAGCATAATGGAAGATAGAAAGTTTTTGAAATTCAATTCAATTTTCAAAAAATCTCGTTGAAAGCTGTACTACTTTCATCTCGAATAGATAAAGAGGACTCTCATGTATCATACAATGTATTTTATAGACAGAAAGTTGAATTGCAATTGACAATTTTATATGTTCTCCATTCTAACAAAAAAAAAATTGAAAATTTAAAAAGGAATAGGTATTTAAATATCCAGTATATCTATCAATAAATGAATTCTTTTGAAGAAATTAATAATTATTATTCACAATTTATATTTATTTAATATATAATTTATATTTTATCAATGTGAACTATTTTTCTTCTATATATACTTAACTCGAAATGAGTTAACTGGAAAACTTCAAGACAGTAATTGGTAATAATGAGGTTCTCTACAAAGCAAAATTCCTTGCAAAAAGCTGAATTCAGAATTTCTGCTTTTAACGGATGAACAACGAAAGCATTTTAGCATGCAATTCTCAAGTACAATTTCATTATTCTCTAGATTGAAGAGAAAGTATGAAACTAAAGTTTGCAACGTTCATCTGAAACGAAAACTAAAAAAATGTCCATATCTAAAATCTAACGCATGAATTTTGTAGATATCGATAGTGAATAAATGTAAAAAAAGTTGCATCCCCCTAGCTGCCGGGGAACACAGTCGTTTTTAACCTTTATGTCCCAAAAATCAATAAAAAATTGTAAAATGTGTTCTAAATTTCTTACCTAAAATATAAGGCATAAATGTTGTATATTTCGATGGTGAATAATTGCAAAAAAAGTTTCTTCCCCCTAGCTGCCCGGGAACGTAGTCGTTTTCAACCTCTATATCTCAAAAATCAATAAACTAATATTAAAATGTGTTTCGAATTCCTTACCCAAAATATTAGTCATGAATTTTGTAGATTTTTATGGTAAATAATTGCAAAAAAAGTTTCATTTCCCCAGCTGCGGGAAAGCAGTCGTTTATAACCTCTAAGTTTAAAAAATCGATACAAAATTCTAAAATGTGTTCCAAGTCTCTTACCTAAAATCTTAGACATGAATTTTGTAAATTCTGATACTAAATAACTCTAAAAAAAAAAGTTTCATTCCGCTAGTTGCCGGGGAACGCAGTCGTTTTCAAATCGTAAGTCTCAAAAATCGATAAAGAATTCTAAAATGTGTTCTAAATTTCTACCCTACAATATAAGGCATGAATTTTGTATATTTCGATAGTAAATAATTAGAAAAAAAATTTCATCTCCCTAGCTGCCAAGGACGCATTTGTTTTCAACCCGTATGTCTCAAAAATCAATAATAGGTGTCATACTCCTGGACGGTACTGTAATTTTGTAAGTGTTCATACAGTTACAAGTGAATAATTCCAAAATCTTCTTATATATATAAAAATGAAAATCTGTTTCTTTTTTCGCTTATAAATACCAAACCACTGCACGGAATGACGAGAAAATTTGTACAATGATTCATTATGTCACTCGGAAGGTTTATTTATGACATGGTCCGAATCACAAACTCATTGTCATTTTTGCAATAACAATGGGCAAAAGTCAATAATTTTCCCCATAAGAGATGCATTAGGCTCGATATTTCCGCGATTCGATATATATATATCGATTTCTATCGATTCTACCAAACCACTGCACGGAATGACGTAAAATTTTGTACAAGGATTCATTATGTCACTCGGAAGGTTTATGACCTGGTCCGATTGCAATAACGATAGAAAAAAGTCAATAATTTTCCCATAATAAATACATTGCGTTCGATATACGCGATTCGATATATATCGATTGCTGTCGATGCCATCGATCCAGTGTATTGATTATCTGCGTTCATCTGCTTCGTAAACATAATTGACCAAAACAAACCGAAACACCCAATACTTCTGATCCGTTCTACGGTTTATTCTTAGAATTTGCAACATTTTCTTCGACATTTGTGCAGTATTCAGCGAAATTCACCGCTTTCAAATCGTAAGTACAAATTAATTCATTCTGCACGTCGTACTATTCATGCAGTGAATGACAGGCGCATCTAATTTCGATAAATGTAAAAAGTGAGGTTAACTTCCGATTTGCATTTAAGAGGTTAAGTACAATTTTTTGAATCAAAATTCGAAAACCACTGTTTCCCTTTTCTATATTCAAGTTTTCATTTCTGTTTTACATTCTCAGAGTTTTTTCCAAGTTTAGTTCAAATTTCACTGTCGACTTCGCATTTTTCAAAACCAGATTCTATGACTTCAGTACGAGTTTTATGATTTGAAATTCAAAAATGAATATTTTATTTCACGCTTTTGAGTTTTTAATTCTTTTTTGTCTTTCAGAGCTTTTTTAAGTTTTGTACAAATTTCACAATCGTGTTGGTAATGAATAAAAATCTTTCCATTTATGCTCCAAATAATCGGACAAACAATTTTGTCTACTCGAATGCCTTAAAGTAATAAGTTGATTCAATTAACGAATATTCGTTGAATTATCAGATTATTCTAAGCCTAAGTCTTTACATACAACGAAGTATCATACAAGTGCTGTGATTCATTGGCAATATTCTTCATTGGCAATAGTTCAAACTTTATGTTAATTGTGAAGAGTTAAAAGTTTATGCTTATTCCATTCCAGTATTTCATGTTCAAAATTAATATACACAGAAACAGTCTAAGTAAGATGCAATGCAATAAAGAATTTGACTTGTAAAGGCGAACTTTCTTCATAACTTAACTTAGCCTTAGGTTAGAAAAAGTCGTTCATCAGGTCTTTTACATGTTTTCTTCAAGACAGTAATTGGTAAAAATAAGGTTCTCTGCAAAGCAAAATTCCTTGCAAAAAGCTTATTTCAAAATTCCTGCTTTCAACGGACGAACAACGAAAGCATTTTAGCATGCAATTCTGAAGTACAATTTTATTATTCTCTGGATTGAAGAGAAAGTATAAAACTGAAGTTTTCAACGTTCATCTGAAACGAAAAATAAAAAATGTCCATAACCTAAAATCTAACGCATAAATTTTCTAGATATCGATGGTAAATAATTGCAAAAAAAGTTTCATTCTCCTAGCTGTCGGGCAACGCAGTCGTTTTCAACCCCTATGTCTCAAAAATCGATAAACAAATTTTAAAATGTGTTTCAAATTTCTTACCTAGAATCCTAGGTATGAATTTTGTAGAATTTGATTGTAAATAATTGTAAGAAAGGTTTCATCTCCTCAACTGCCAGGGAAAGGTTTTAAGTAAGAACTTTGAAAAACATTTTAGAATTTTTTATTGAATTTTGAGATTTAGGGGTTTCAAACGACTGTGTTCTCCGGCAGCTAAGGGAATGAAACTTTTTTGACAATTATTTACCATAAAAATCTACGAAACTCATACCTAAAATTTTAGGTAAGAAACTTGGAAAACATTCTAGAATTTTTAAATCTATTTTTGAGACTTGGGGGTTGAAAACGACTGCGTTCCCCGTCAGTTAGGGGGATGAAATTTTTTTAACAATTATTTACCATCTAAGTGTACAGAAGCCATGAATAATACTTTTGGCAGGAAATTTGGAACACATTTTAGAATTTTTTTATCGATTTTTGCGACTTAAAGGTTGAAATCGACTGCTTTCCCCGGCAGCTAAGGAAATAAAACTTTGTTCACAATTATGTACCGTCAAAATTTACAAAATTCATGACTAATATTTTAGGCAGGAAATTTGAAACACATTTTAGAATTTTTTAATCAATTTTTGAGGCTTAAGAGCTGAAAATAGATGCGTTCCGCGGCAGCTAGAGGAATGATCCTTTTTTCACAATTTTGACTGTTTAAATCTACAAAACTCTAAAAAATTTGGAACACATTTTAGAATTTTTTATCAATTTTTGAGACTGGGGGGTTGAAAATGACTGCTTTTCCCGGCAGCTAGGGGAATGAAACTTTTTTTACAATAATTTACCATCAAAATTCACTAAATTCATGCCTGAGATTTTAGGTCAGAACCTTGGAACACATTTTAGAATTTTTTTAATCGATGAAAGTCTTTTTAAAATTTTTTAATCGTGAGTCAAAATTTGCCAAGTGAGCCACTCATTTTGATTAAGTTTTAAAAATCAACATCAAGTATCTCCAAACAAAGTTCAGAGTCATTGTAATAAGTTCTGATGTGCTGTATAGTTTCATTCCATTTGTTTAACAATATTATTGTAACTTGAATATTTATGCACTCTTTCACTAAAAACAATATTATAGGAAAACCGTTGCAGCAAATTAATACAAAATTTTTTTCTAGATCAATTAATGAATGCTTTTCGAAACTGTATTTTTTATTACCGTTTATTATGATTATTTATATATTTTTAATAAATTTTTTTTAACAAATGGATATTGCAGCGTGTTCTCTTTCGAAAAATAGCGGGTTTTTTTCTCTAACGTATGAAATATTTGAAAAATACAATAAAAGTTTTAGGAAATGACAAAGAAAACATGTAAAAGACCTGATGAACAACTTTTTCTAACCTAAGGC
>JAUMHM010000087.1:11401740-11416769 GCA_032362435.1 Melikaiella ostensackeni | reverse complement strand
AAGAGTTGTACAATAATTTTCAAATATATGGTTTTTGTATAATCAGTCTCATTACTTAATTGTCACACCTCGTATACTATTTATATCCTCATAATTAATCCATATTTGTACTTTTTAAGGATTATATAATAAACAAAAATTTCAGACGTACGTTGGGGGATTCGAATCTAACGCATAAACCTAAACTAACGCACGCAAGTCGACGATCTCAGCCATTAGGCTGTCACGCAAGTTGAAGCTTGTTACGAAAAACCTAAATGCATTTGTGTGCTCATGAATACTTGATCATTAGGATTTTTTAAACTATCTTTTTGTACAAATCAACTACTATAAATAATATTTTAGTAGTTTCAAAAATTCCATTTGGAAAAATATTAATATATCTCAACAAAAATGGATCGTACCTCGAAACTGGAAACATTTCAGAAGATTTTCAAACGCAGATCTTTTAAAATCTTAAATTTACGCAGAATGAAAATTTTCAAAAAATCTCAAAATTAAGATTTTAAAAAATTTGAAAGATCTCGAAAACGCCTAGAGGTGAGTCAAAAGTGACATTTCCGAGTTACTAAAAAAGGAAATGTACCCTCAGTCCTCTCTCTAAAGAAATCAACAATTATTCGAAAATTCCCAAAATTAAAATTCTCTAAATTTTGAAATATTCCAAAAACGGCTAGAGATTCGTACAAAATAACAAAATTCTCAAAAACCGCAAGAAAGATCACCACCCTGCGTCACGTATAACAGTGTCAAATTGATAAATTTGCAAAAATTAAGATTTTCAACAATTAAAAATTTTATTCTCTGCTGGGATAGTATTTCGCCAGTACTTAACCAGTACTGCGCTAACCTTCTCGTAACTCCTAAGTCGGATGTAAGCCAGCACCTGGACTCAGCACTAGTGCAGTACCAAGGCTTTTTCAAACCTGTGCCACGCCAACGCTCGGCAGAACTCCTAAGCCGGTGTATTACCTACAGTTAAAATCGGTACTTCGCCAGCACTAAACCAGTACTGTGCCAACCGTCACATAAGTCCTAAGATGGATGTAAGCCAGCACTTGGACTCAGCACTGATACAGTTCCGCGGCTTTTTTCAAACCAGTGCCACACCAACACTCGGCAGAACTCCTAAGTCGGTAAACTATAGTTAAAATCGGTACTTCGTCAATATTACACCAGTACTGCGCACAACCTCTACATAACTTCTAAGTCGGATGTAAGCCATCACCTGGACTCAGCACTGGTGCGGTAACGCGCCTTTTTCAAACCTGTGCCACACCAACGCTCGGCAGAACTCCTAAGCCGGTGTATTACCTGCAGTTAAAATCGGTACTTCGCCAGTACTAAGCCAGTACTGAGTCAACTTTAGCATAACTCCTAAGTCGGATGTAAGCCATCACTTGGACTCAGCACTGGTGCGGTAACGCGCCTTTTTCAAACCTGTGCCACACCAGCGCTCGGCAGAACTCCTAAGTCGGTGTATTACCTGGAGTTAAAATCCATACTTCGTCAATACTACACCAGTACTGCGCACAACCTCCACATAACTTCTAAGTCGGATGTAAGCCAACACTTAGACTCAGCACTGGTACAGTACCGTTCCTGTGTCAAACCAGTGCCACACCAACGCTCGGCAGAACTCCCAAATCGGTATATTACCTGCAGTCAAAATCGGTACTTCGCCAGCACTAAACCAGTATTACGCCGACACTTGGCACGGTACAAACTCTTAGTATTGGCATAGTTCCTGGTTTACAGCTGAAGCGGTACTATGCCTTTTGTAAGGTCCGGCGTAAGTCCGATTTTTTCACTTGGGTGTATAAAAACCTTAATGAGAATCACAATACTATTATAGATATATGTATAATAATGATGATTATACTAGACAGAAGTCAGTCTTCATTTTTTATTAAACCTTGATTGAAACTATCGAAGAAACTGTGGCAGTGTTAAGTTTGTGAGTCAATATTTTACTTTCCTCAAGCAAAGCCAAACCCAACTTGATGAAAGTTTTAACACGAGCCTCACTTCGATGCTTCCGTTGCTTACAGGACTGAATATTATCATCCATGATTAAACAATTATTTAACACACAAAACAATCTGTGAAGCTTTTAGTTTGCATCTTTCTAAAATTCATGTTTGTATGTAGCTAAAATTTTTTTATTGAAATAAAACTGCCAATTAATTCGCCATTTATCAAATAAATCAATAGATATTGTGTAATATTTCTATTGCACAATTGAATCTCAAAGCACTTATTATACTCAAGCATATTACCTCTACATGTTTATAAAGACATAAGTTTGAAGTACAGGGTACATAATATCTTTATACATAAAATGAAAGGGTATTATTATTTCTGAATTGTCTACTTCTCAGGTGCTTTTAATGCACTATATCAAAATGTATTTGCATGCATATTACAAAGTTCACTTTAACCTTATTGCTCAATGCTCAGTATACTGGAAAACGATAAACAGCTTGTTATGAAAAGAGTGAGTTGATTTAAAATTAAACCAACAGCTTTAAGATAGAACACATAATGAGGGTGAAAATACTTGCACTCGGAATAAATTAATTTAATATCGGATTGTTAAAATTCCAGTGACCTGTAAAAGGGCTCTGATATACATTTTGAAATTTTGCACCAGGAAGTATTCGAAATAGATTCTTTTATATTCTCATTATTTACTTCAACTTGAAGGACATAATTTATTAATTCAATTTCAAATCCAATCTCATAAACTTGTCTTCATATACATTCGAAATTAATTTTGGTTTGGAATGCAATTTAATTAGAAAAGAAGTCTGATAACAAAAATATCGTTAAAAAGAATCTGGAATTCTGTAAAACTTATTCTTGAAAAAGTGAACTATATTCTTATTTTATTTTATGCTTTCTTTGACTTTGAAAAGTGTTAATGTTTGAGTAGTTTCATCTTTAGTTTCTGAAGCTATACATGAACGGAATTTAAAATCCTTAGATTTAAAATATCCAATCCTATTGACTTTAACGCTGATAGTCTGACAATAACACAAGTTTCCAGTCGTGAAAATGCTCTTCGTCTGGGAGAAGACGCTATTAATCTAGAAAAAGAAACGAGATATAAAAAATATCCGTAATGAAGAGAGCAAGAAATAGTCGCACAAAAGGTTCGATACAAAAAATACTATTTTCGATGAAAACTTATTTAAAATGTGTCATACTTTTTATTACTTTTATTTATTTTTAATTATGTATTTCAAGTAAAATATAAGCAAGTGTGAATGTAAAATAGTCAACGAAAAATCAACGTCTTAGCTGTAAATTAAATTAAGTGTAGAACTGTATAGTACAAGATAATAAATATATAAGACATGTATAAATGTAAATTTCTGATCGTTCTTATTATATTTCTTTACGAAGTTTTTGTACGAAAGCCATAGAACTAAAATTGAGAATTGTATTTCGTTTAAAAATTAACTTATTGATGTAAATAGAAAGAGTTTTCTTACCACACAATATTGGATACTGTAAACTTGCATGCATTACTATTCAGCTGTAAAAAATTGTAATACGAGAAAATCAAAAATAAATAATAATGCAGGGAAATGTTTGTGAGATCGAGAAATTATTTTTGAGTGAGGATTCCCAGCTATTGAGCCCAGCTGGAAGTCCAAGCGTGTGTAAATATATTTTTTCTAAATGTCGATTTTGCAACCTATGTATCAAAATATTGTAAGTGAAAATCTTACCATAAATAAATCAAGATGCTCGATCTGTGTTTAAATTCTTGTTATTGTAATATTGCTTCAACAACCTCGTTTTTTTTTATTGTTTTACTCCTTTTTTTTGAAATTGTAAGATTGAATTGGTTATATTTTACAGCTTTCTCTACCAATAGGTTAAAAAACATGTACTATAAGTGTTTTTCTCTCGTTGAGATTCGCAGAAGTGATTCGTCGCCAAGTAAGAAAAACGCTAATATCTTTTCTCGACATAAAAAATGTATCATTTTTAGTAATTAGACACACCTACGGTCTATACTATTCAAATGATTGGTACAAATATATCAAGATAAATCTGTTGGGTGGACATTTTCATCCGTTTTTCAGGAATTTTTTATTTGTTGATTATTTTTCGGGATTTAGTACTTTTTATGAAGAAAAATAGATTTTTTGTAATTAATCACACCTATAGCCTACACGTTTCAACAATTAGTACGAAAATTGGTAATTGTCTAGAATCGCGCCTTTTCCGAATTTTCATAACTTGATTTTAGTTTTCATCCCCTTTTAGCACCAAAATGAAAAATCAATCAAGAGGACAAAAAATTAATCGATTTTTTCCAATTTACGATTTTTTATTAAATAATGCCTCAAAAAGAGATTTTTCGGGGTTACGTGGGAATGTGGTCTCGCGTGTTCCAATATCCCTTTTTTCTATACTCGTATTGCTCCTTTTTTCATCGATACTGCTATTATTAACATTAAAATTATAATATTTTGCACAAATTTTGTTTCATTATTAAATTATAAATGTTTATCAATTGTTTTCATTTGAAATGGTAATTTTTCGAGCTGAAAAAGGGAAGGGGAAAGTTCTGTCACACCCTGAATCCCCTTTTTTTGCTTCTTTTTTCATCGACATTGCTATAATTAACACTAAAATTATAATATATTAAAGAAATTTTGTTTAACCAATAAATTATAAATTTTTATCCAAATTTCATTATTTACAATGCTAATCCTTCAAGCTGAAAAGGGAAGGGGGAGTTCTGTCACACCCTGTATTCCTTTTTTTATATTGCACGTTTTTTCATCGATATTGCTATAATTAACATCAAAATTATATGTTGAAAAAATGTTGTTTCATTTATAAACTTAAAATGTTTATCTAAATGTTTTTATTCAAAATGCCAATTTTCTAAGCTAAAAAAGAGAAGAGGAAGTTCTGTGGCACAGTGTATCTTCTTTATATTGCTGCTTTTTTCATCGATATTGCTATAATTAAGATCACAATTATAATATGTTTAAAAAAATTTGTTTCATTAATTAATTATAAATAATCATCAAAAAAACTTCCATTTAAAATGGTAATTTTTCGAGCTGGAAAAGGGAAGGGGGAAGTTCTGTCACACCCAACCCCTTTTCCAGCTCGAAAAATTACTAATAATTGCTACTATTGGCAATTTGATAACTATTTTCTTCAAACTGACCTTGAGTGAGAACAGAATTACTTATGAACATGATTTTTACAAATATTTAATTTTTTGGGTTTTTGGGGTTTTTTTTTTAGAGAAAATGTGAAACTTTTTAAATATTTCCTTTTTGAATAATCATATTGGAGTCGATAATTTTTTTTTTTTTTGAATGTACACCGAAAAATTTGAACATTCGGAAAAGACGCGATTCTAGACAATCACCTAAAAATTTTAAGATAAGTCTGTTGAATGGAATTCTTGATCCGTTTTCAGGAATTTTTAATGCGTTAATTATTTTTTGAGCTCTGACACTCTTTATTTTAAAAAATCGATTTTTTTAGTAATTGGCCCCACCTACTGACAACACAGCCTAAAGAATACTAAATTTTGATGTGCTGTTTACTATTAAGGAATTTTCCGTAAGACTAACCCATTTGCAGTTCGTCCAGGGCTACAGTATTCCAGAATTTTCCACTAGCCGCAGCGCTATACATGTGAAATGTGAGCTTCATTAAATAATAATGGTTAATAAAAATTATTATATTTAAGTAATAATTAGATTTTATGGTCTTTTTCAGTCTGCTAAGGAAACGAATATATAAATGCATAGAATCATTAATCTCTATCTTTTGAAATACCACATGGAAAGAAAGATTCTTCTTAGATTTTCTTCACACGAAGTTCGCCTTAAATAACAGATCTTCGTCTAATTTTTTTTAACATCTCCATAGGGAACAATCAAGCAGTACAAAATCTCAGGCTAAGGATCAAGCAGGGAACAAGCAGTACATAATTTTAAATCTTATCTCTTGCTCTTTCTATTTTCTGCTGTATATAAAAAATTAACAAATTATTTTATACACTCTTATTATTATATTTATTATTATTATTCCTATCTGATTTCTTTAAAAAAATTATTAAGAAAGAAGTGAGCTCTCACCGAAAACATCTACGATGCAAAAAAAATTTTCTTTTCTTTTCAGATTCTGATGAAATTTATCCTTCTCTTTTGAAATCCATTGAAAAATTCGTAAAAGATTCAAAAGTAACAAAATAACATCAATTTTTTTGAGAATATAAAAAATCTGTTTTCACGAAAACCCCAACTTTTCATTTTTTGCAATTTTCTCTAATTTATACTTCTGTAAGAAAGCCGTACTGTGATATTTATTCGGTCCAAAACATTTTCGTGTGCACAAGACTTTTTTCTCGGAATTTTTTTTACAGACAATGACAGATTTGACGAAATTCTGAGAAAAATATTTGCTCATTTGAAAAAGTTCGGAAAAATATTCTTTTATTTATATGTGATATCTTGCATCGTTTGCGAGACAAATTCAAAAATTCCACTTTTGAAAAAAGATCTCGTAGCCACAAAAATGACATCTTCTTTATGTAAGCAATTTTTTTGAAAAAATATTGGATAAAATGAGTGAGGATTTCCATAAAATTAAGTTTCCATGTTTTCCAAATTCAATTTATCCAATATTTTTCAAAAATGATGCTTATATAATTAATATTATTATTAGGTTTGAGACCAAAAGAGGCCCTGACGCTTGGTAATCCTCTTGCGTCCCCTTGTAGTCCTATGAGTGACCCCAAAGCCCTCTCCATACAGAGAGGACCGCAGTCACGCCCTTGGCCGATATGTCTGACTCACTGATGCATATACTGCCCTTAAGTGCCAGACGCTTCCCCGCAATTGCGGGGCAGTGACAAAGGAATGTGAATAGTTGTCTCATCATCCTTCCCGCACAGACGACAGAAAGGGCTATCTGCGAGCCCTATCTTATGTCTGTGAAAGTTGAGATTTCCATGCCCTATGTCTGAGCAAATGCGGATATTTCTTCTATTGTCATACTCCTGTGCCTTATAGGCGCACTGGAGCACGGTTATGATCTCAGTTCAGTTGTCCCCATCACCAGGCAAATTTGCCTAGCCGTTAGCCCATTTCTCTTTCGTGGAAAGGCTGACTCGATACTTCTTGTCGAAGAGGTAGCGAATAAGTGTTTTGTCAGTGGCCATGCTCAAGGTCGGCCTACTCGCGATATCGGTAGGGATCCGCAGTTCTGTCGATATCTTTCCGCCGTTTCCCATGTTTATTCTCCAGGCTGCCTTCGCAGCCATGGCCTTGATCGTGAGATGGATGAGCTCCAATCCTGTTAGTTCCCCCAATGCTACCGTGGGTGTCGACTTCGAGGCACCAGTGACGCCTCTTAGAATCAATCCCCTGATTCTTTCCAATCAACATTTCACAGTGGACAGTTCGACCCTGCTCCACCAGACTACCGCCACATAGGTTAGCCTGGGTCGCAGGATCGCAATATAGATCCACATCAGTGTCTCCGGTTTCATGCCCCAGTTTTTCCCTATGGCTCTCCTGCAAAGCCAAAGGGTCGCTATGAGCTTCTTGCACTTGTTTTTCAGGTGCTTGTTTCATAACAGCTTCTTATCCAAGATGACTCCTAGGTATTTAGCTCGTTCAGTGCTTCTCAGTTGTTGTCCACCCAGTTTCAGTGTAGTCGTGGTTCCCCACTTGTACCGTCTAGTGAATACAACCACGTCGGTCTCACTCGTATTGACCAAAAATCCGTTATTCTTGCACCAGGTATCCACTATCCTCAAGGCTTGCTGCATTACCCCGAAAAGCGCATCCAGATGCTGGCCGCGCAAGATGACCAGTAGGTCGTCCACGTAACCTATAGCGCGGTAGCCTTATCTCGCGAGCAGATGAGGCAGTTCATCATTTACCAATCACCACAATAGGGGCAATAAAACGCCTCCTTGCGGTCATCCAGCGTCAACAGTTCCACATAAGATTGTATCACTCTCAGTCATTATTAGGTTCCTGTTGCCCAACATGTGGCAGGTCCATTCTACGACTGCAGTTGGCATACCATGCGCAATCGTGGTTGCCCTAATCACCTCTCTGGAAGTGTAATTGAAGGCTCCTTCGATGTCCATAAAGGTTCCAATCGCGCAGCCTTTCTGCTTCAGTTGTCTTTGGATTACGTTTACTGCTCCGCTCAGGGCCATTTCGGTCGAGTGACCAGCCCTGTAGGCGTGTTGCTCCTTGTGTAGTACTTAACAAGACCTTGTCGCGGATTTATCTGTCCACAAGTCTTTCCACCGTTTCTAGTAGGAAAGATGTAAGGCTGATGGGACGGAAATCCTTGGGTGAAGTATAACCGATCCTGCCTGCTTTCGCAATGAAAACCATTCTCGTGCCTCTCAATGCCGTCGTGACATATCCCAGTATCAGACTAGCCCTAGCAAGTCTCACCAGCGGCCCTATGATGGACTCCCCAGCCTTTTGAAAGAAGGCCGGGTATATGCCATCGGGACCAGGAGACCTGTAAGGGCTGAAAGACTTCAGGGGCCACCTGACCCTGAAAGGAGTAACAATCCCGTGGGCTAGCAGCCGTTGCGGGCCCAGTTGAGCCACGGACGACTTCAGATGCCCCCGAAATATCGTTTTATTTTTCCCAGACCTTATGAAGCCCAAAAAATGTGCCTTGATCAGGTCGGTCAGGGCCTCTTCGTCCCGCACCAAGTATCTTCCGACGGGCAATTTTACAGTACCGAGAATAGCATCCGGATTTCATGAGAGCAGCTTGTTCAGTCTAGCCGCCTCTACTCCTTTCTCGATGTCTGAATGAGTTCCATAGTTCTTTCGTTTTGCCAATGCCGGCACGTCTGAGCCTCTCTCTGGTTTCCCTGCAAAGCTCTTCGAGCTTCCCGTTCTACCAGTGCGTCTTCCCTGCCTTTCGGATTCTTGTGGGCCGACAATTTCTTTCATAAGTTGATTCGATGGCCTCCGGGAAAGTTTTGGCTGACATTTCCAGGGTGTCCACATCCCCAATTGACTTGGGCACCTCTGAGAGTGCACTCCTTAATCCAGTGGAATACTGATCCTAGTCCATTTCTGACCGGGTTGTGAAATTTCGGGGTATTCCCCGTGTTGAGAATATCTAAATCAGTAATTATTGAATATACCAATAGGTCACTTCCTCTTGATTAAGTGTCCGTGCTGCCCCAAAACGTATGGTGAGAGTCAGCATCTTACCCCAACAATAGTAAGAGACCTCTTACTTTGCAGTTATCTTCCAGTGTACGTACTTCCTCTGTTGGGTTGGTTTCGCTGTCATACGGAAAGTAGGCCAATCCTATGGCTAGCTTCCCGATTCCTCTAAAATCTGTTGATATCACCATCAGATCTCTCGAACACAGTTGTAGCAGCGGGACAACGTTCACTCCTTTCACCAGAATGAAGGCCCTTGCTTTGGCTGCCTTGGGATCCCTGTAACAAAAACCAACACCCTCTAATCCCCTTATGGTATATCTGACTAACCAAGGTTCTTGGATTAGTGAGATACTTGGGTGCCTCACATCCATGCCCCTCTGCAGAACCGCAGAGGCGCCTTTGCTGTGATGCAAGTTAATCTGAGTAATGGTTAGACCGGGAGCAGCCATTTACATCTGCCCCGGATCTTCCTCCGCCCGAACAGGCTCCTCCTGTCCCTGACCGGCAACCGGTGGTAGAAGGGCCTGTTGTTGAGGACCGCAAGATTCCTCTTCTGGGACTCAGGAATCTGCACAACTAGGAGTTACTCAAATTCTCTCGTTGTGCCCTCCTCCTGAGAACGGTTGCGTCTGACGATTTGCAGGGACGATGTCTCCAGTGAGGGGTTGAATCCCTCCAGGCGCCCAAGGACCATAGTTGAATCTTCCAGTTTATCTGGGATACACGCCGTAGCCCTCAACATCTTTTGGAGCGATTCAACACCACCCACTTTAAAGTCTGCACCTTCCCAGAGCCTTGTCTCGGCCACTGTGTTCTGCAGACAAGCTTTAGCCTCTGGGTCGGCTGCCATAAATATGAACACCCCTCCTCTACAGAAAGAGGTCTTAAATTTTGGTCATTAATTTGGGGACACTCTCTCGAGCGCTCTTCAAGTGGCTTCTCTGAAGAGCTCGAACTGCTCCGCAGTGAGCACCGAGTCCAGATAGCTCGTTGCTGTCATCACCACCGTCAGAGGGTCAGTCCTCCGTGCTGGTTGCCGGCATTGTTGTTGACGATGATTTAGCACCCACAGCCACCACTCTAGCCTGCTGCGCTTGCCTCATCAGTTTTTCATTTCAAAGAACCTTTGATGCCTTTTTTTGGGAAGACTTCTTGGTTGCTCCCGCCTCCATAGCCTCACTCGAGGATAACATCGATCCCTCAACTCCCAAGAGAGTCAGGAGCACTGCCGCCGCCTGAGTTTGGCTAGACAGAGAGACAGATAAAGTGGAAGGAGTTGTGCTAGACCTATTCGGGTCCAACCCCTTTCCCCCCTTCGCCACCTCCCTTCCTTCTTCTATCTTTGAATTTTTGTGTTCCACTTTAGTCCCACGAGAAGCTAGAGAAATGAACGGTCAGCCCTTGCAAAGCCCCGCATGCAAGGGTAAGACTAAAATACTCGGGAAGGTCATCCGGTGTCCCCGAGAGGCCGCTAGGACACCTTCGTACCCCTAGGTGCCAAAGTGCTAGGGGCACGGTCACCCAACACCCCTGGCTTAGAGGGGTGGTCGCGTTGAGTGAAACACTCAACGAATATCCGTTCGTGGGTCACAACACCAACGGAGGGCTGTTCCTTGGTCACAATGCGGGCCGTAGGTCATTTTCGTCCTGATGATAAAAAAGAAAAAAAAGACAATTTTAGCAAGATTTTCTTTTTTTCTTTTTGAATGCGTTCTCAAAGTTTCTATAATTTTTTCAATTTTATAAATTCAATAATTCAGATATTTTTTAGAAATGCTTAGCAAACTTTGATTTCACAAACTATGTTCATTGTACTGATAACTTTTTACTCGGCGGATTTTTTTGCATCGTAGATATTTCTGGTGGGATAAGGAATTCCTGGTATGTTTCTTGGGACATGTAAGGTACTGCCAGGTGAAAATTCTTCTACAAAAATTTTCTTGTAGGGAATTTCAATTCTTGTTCTCGATACTATATACCATTTTTTTACTGTGAATGTGTGTTGCGTGAATTGAAATATTTTTAAATGCGGGAGCAGACTTCTTATAAGTTTTAGTTAATCTAACAAAGTCAACTTTATCTACTCAAGTTTTTTTAAATGTAAAACCTGGTTTAAGTTTTACAAATTCATACATTAGTGTCTCATTTTCTAGCTATTTTTTCAAGTTTGTAAGCTAGTCTAGGTGTTTTAAGTTCCTAGAGTAGCTTAAATATTTGAAGGCGGATAGAACGTAGTTAAGCTTGTTAGCTCATTCTCTAAATCTGAATTACTACTGATTAAAATAGCATGAAATTGTTTACTAATGACTTTAGTAACTATTTCTACTGTAATTAGTAGTTTTTTACTAATTCATAGTTATATTCTACTACTTCATTTAGTTACCATTAAATTTCTACTGATTGAATTAGTAGAATTTTATTGTGTTTTGGACAAAAAACGGCTACTCACTATTAGCGGAAATACCTACTTAAGCAATTAGTAAGTGAATTCGCACTATTTCAATTAGTAATGTTCTTTTAATCCAGATTTAGAGAGTAATCCTGACAGCGAATAAACACGTTTATGCGCATGTGCGTCGATCGATCGTTCGTTTGAATATTTTTTTGTTTATTATTTTCTAACCTTTAAGGAAATGTTAGAAATGTCTGGAGATTTGAAAACATTTATTCTTATTATAAAGTACTACGTCTTGATTGGAGTCGCGTCTATCGTATAAAGAGCCAGGTATTAAGGTAGATTTTTTATATTCAGGAATTTATAATTTATTAATATTTATTGAATTTTTGATCATGTTATTATTTTTTCATCATTCAAATGAACGCGCTTTTTCTATCGAACTTTCAATCTGAAATTCAATTCCCATAATTCGACTACATATTGCATAATTATTTCTTATTTTCTGTTGCGCCCCTTTTAGATTACAAACCCTTATAAATAATACGATAATTATTCATTCCTTATTATTAGATTATGAATAATTGAGTGATTGACAGTTTAGTCGCTCAAGTTTGCCATATGATGAAAAATGAAATCCATTCTTATTCGCAGCAATTATAGAATTAATATGAAAATGATTAATAACTTTCTGAAAAGTGGATGCTCTTGGCGCGGAGAAAATTCAGTAGAACAATTCCGTATTCTGCCAGAAGCCCATCTCCTCTTCTGGCGCACTGGTTTGAGAATTTTAATAGAGTAACCATTACCTACAAAGATAACAAATTTTGTATTCATAGATGCTCTTTTTAATTTGATTTGATACGTCATTGATATATCTCGCTGAAATTCAGGGAAACGACATACAATCTATCAGGGCACCACTGTCTATTTGTTCTTTGAAAATTGCAGAGCCCTCTATAATAATAATTACTTTGCATATTTCATAAACATAATTTTCAAATACTAATTATAATTTTATCATTCTGGAAAACTATGCTCTCATTTTCTTAATTTTAATAACTTCTCTCGACTTATATAACTCTCCAATGTATTGGAAGCTATTTCTAACTTCCATTTAGCTTCAATTTAGAATTTGCCTCAAGAATAAATCGTTACCTTTTACTATTGGTTGAACATCGATTTAAGTCTGTATCAGAGTGTACCTCAAGAACAACTAGAATGCACTGATATTGTTAATTATGAAAAACTGAAATTATTTTCCTGATTCCTTTCATTTTATTAAAGGCATCACATAGGGAAAAATAAAATCCATTTCAATTTGCGGCAATATTAAAATTAATATGAAAATGATTAATAAAATTCTGAATAGTGGATGCTGTTGGCGCGGAGAATATTGAGTAGAACAATTCCGTATTCTGACAGACGCTCATCTCCTCTTCTGGCTCACTGGCTTTAGAATTTTAATAGAATAACCATTACCTACAAAGGTGAGAAATTTACTATTCAGATATGATTTTTTAATTTTATTTGACACTTTATTGAGATATCTCGCTGAAATTTTGGGAAACGGCATACAATCTATTAGGTTACCACTGTCTTTTTATTCTTTGAAAAATTGCAGAGCCCTCTATAATAATAATTACTGTGCATATTTCATCAACATAATTTTCAAATATTAGATATAATTTTTTTCTTCTGAAACACTATATTCTAATTTTTTGACATTATTAACTTCTCTCGACTTATATAACTCTCCAATGTATTGGAAGCTATTCCTAACTTCCATTTAGCTTCAGTTTAGAATTTACCTCATGAATTGATCGTTTCACAGTTTCTGAATTTAATTCGACTTCATGGCTGACTTCATGATACTAATTTATTTATTTATTCTTGTATAAATTCGAA
Organism: Melikaiella ostensackeni; assembly: GCA_032362435.1. Lineage (NCBI taxonomy): Eukaryota > Metazoa > Arthropoda > Insecta > Hymenoptera > Cynipidae > Melikaiella > Melikaiella ostensackeni. Next base: position 11,403,257 of record JAUMHM010000087.1, on the reverse strand, counting down.
CATTACGCACACAATTCGAACATTGATCCTCGGGTTAAACATCGACTTAAATCTGTATCAAAGTACACCTCAAGAATAACTAGAACGCACTGATATTGTTCGTTTCCGTTAACCCTCTTTGCACATCTATACCTTAATATTTAATGCTAACTTCAGCGAAACTAACATTATCTAATAACCTATAATTATGAAACATAGCAGCTGTTGAGATTCACTCTTCCAATATCGAGCCACGCTCGAAGAATACGAAATTATTTAACACTCCGGTGTACTATTTCCTCTTTCATTCTCCTTCCAATGGTATAATTACTGAAAATTATTTACAAATCAAATACGTTGTTCCTGGCACATAATACAGGCTCATAACGTATTCTGATTTTTTATGAGAATGCTCTATGTAAAGCGCTAAAGCGATAATTAAAACGGTTCTTTACTTAATGTACTCTCTTGTACAATGGATAAGATTCATTGAAGTTTTCGCTAGGAAATGGATATTTTTGATTCTCGATATTACAATATCAACAAATTTCTACTCTCATGCCATGGACAGTGGGTTTTTCAATCTTTCAGGAAGAAAATCGTGGGGAGAAGTTTTATTTACTTTTCACTCATTACTACACTCTATCTCCAGGTAATGAGCGTTTTTTTAAATATATATGAAAATAATTTATTGCTTCGAGTATTGATTACTATTTTCAAAATCAATTTAATTTCTTTCATTTACAATAGAGCCTATATTGAAATCTTGAATCTTTCTTGATCAAACTAAATATTCTTTGTTTGTATAATAACCGTATTCTGTTGTTAATTAAACCAATAGAAATTTTGTTGATTGAACCAAATATTTTGCAGAGTGTATTGCATATAATTTGCGGTTCAGGTTTTGATTTTTAAACTATTATTAGCCTATTTTTCAGTGAAAACAAATCCTTTTTTTAAGTCTAGTTTCATTTTCTATTTGCGGTTTGGGGCAACGACATAGATGCAACACTAGAGTGTCTTCCGCCGCTAACTCTTATCATTATGTGTTTTTGCCAACTTACCGTTTACAATTTCAGCCAAGAGAAAGTAAGATTTTATAACTTTTAAATCGATTTCAATTTTAATTTATAATTGTGTCTTATACATTTATATAATTTAACCTTTTTTCATTTCAGCCCATATTTGCGTAAATTTTGAATTGAAATGACATTTCAGATTGAACAAACTATTCCTCATTTTTATTCAGTAAAATTTTCGTCATTTATTTTCTCAATATGAAACCTATCCATTTTTTTATGCGCCTGTGAAACAGTCCTTAATCATCATACCTCATATCGAAATTTCATACTCCTCCACGTCGCGTTTAGGCGGTATACAACTCTTCGTCGGGTTTGGTCGCTGCACAGCTCCAAGTCCTGTATACAAGCATAGGACCTGGAGCTATACAGCGAACAAACGCGACGGAGAGCTGTACACCAACCAACCGCGACGTGTAGCAGTATGGAATGGAGGCGTCGATATATCTAATATTTGCA
>JAUMHM010000087.1:11355802-11372725 GCA_032362435.1 Melikaiella ostensackeni | reverse complement strand
GGGCAGCTGTTTGGCTGTTTATTAGCCAAGTAAATTCCATCCAATGCTTTTGTTGGTAGAGGACTGCTAAATCTAATGATACAAATAAATAATAATAATTTATTACATTCTCATCATTTATGATGGAATGTCTACTGCCAATATTTTTGGTTTTAGCCATGAAAAATCAAACTGAAAAAAAGTAATAATCCAACTTTCCCACGAAACCATGCTAGCTACAATTAATGAGCAGGAAACCAAAATTATTTATCTCTGCATGTTTTACAAAATTACTACTAACCGTTTTTTAATAGTATAGATAGCTTTTGTTTTAAACGTAATAAATGCCATAAGAAAATCGAAAATTCAAATTTATAGCTGAACAACGTGAAAGAAGATGAAAGCTTCCAAGCAAAATTACTCACCTCAAAAAGACCTACAAAATTGCTCTAAACCATTTTTTAATAGCACCTATAGTTTGGCGGAAAAGTGTAAATTTATTACATTCTCATAATTTATGACGGAATATCTTAGATTCATGTGAATTTGGACCTATCCAGTTTTGATCAATTCTCGACATTTTGAGACTCCCTGCGTCAGAAAAAATGGTTCTTACGAAAATGTCTGTCTGCCAGTCTGTCTGTCTGTCTATTGTCTGACGACGCGATAACTTCCGAAGGAATTTTCCAATTTGAATTTCCTTTTGCACTCTGGTTTGTGGTTCAGAAAGGCAGGTCAAGCTCACAAAATTGCCTCCAACCGTTTTCCAACAGAAAATAGTTTCTGTTTTATACATGGAAAATGCCATGAGAAAATTAAAATTAAAAATGTATAGCTAAACAACGCAGAAGGCGATGAAAGCTTACAAGCGAAATTACTCACCTCAAAAAAGATCTGCGAAATTGCCTGTAACCATTTTTATATCTATATTTCACTCCTAAACTATCATTAACAAAATAAAAATATCCATAAGGAAATTATTTTGTTACTTATGTAGGTTCTGAAACTTGCCATGTTTTTTATTACCAATTTAAAACATATATTTTTAGCAATTTTATATTAAACTAAAATTTTCTCATGGTTTCTCACATACTGCAAATTTATGCTGGAAAGTATTCGATTTGAGTAGATTCTGTTTAAGTATTTCTCCTTTGTTTTACAATTTTTTAGCCGAGTATAAAAATATAATGTGAAATGTCAATTTTCTAAAATTCAAACTAAGCTCAAGCAATGACGAGCGCGAAGTGCGGGTGTCATGATGAGAATGTGTACCTCAAATCCGAAGGAGTTTTGAAAATGTTATATCTACATCTTTACTTAATGTTTAAGCATGAAAATTAATTAATTGATTATCGCAGACCAAATGCGTAGTGCGGTGCGCGCAGCGCACGATGAAAATGTGCCTGCGCAGAGGGCAGATTTTTTAAAAATTCCATTCAAGTTGACTAAAATGAATGGCAGCTAACAAGGGAAAAGCCTCCTCTGCGACATTGACTTTCTGATGAGACTATTATCAATCGATAGTACGTCAAAAATAATTAGACACGTGTCCCGGCTTCTTTGTAAGCGGTTCCTTGTTTATGAATTATTAGTGTTTGAAAATCACGGTCGCCGCGGCTGCCAAAAGTCGACCGAGTTGCGAGCGGTTGCTTTCACTAAGCGCCGCCGGTGCAGCAGTAAAGAGCCTGCCTAGCGACCACGATACTGCTGGTTCAAACCTTTTTATCATACATTTTTTCAAATATTTTTTTTATTTTTCGCATTTAAAGATGTCAAATAATCATTTTTTGATGTTCCTCAGCGATTGAATTTTTTTTTCAAAAACAGTTAAATTATTAGGAAATAAATATCATGTCTCTTTTTACGCTATAAAATTTAACACGTTGCTTCTGATGTGTATAACATTTCTGCATGATATTTAATCCACAATAATTTAACTATTTTTAAAGGGAAAATTTTTAATCGCCGAGGAATCATCAAAAAATAATTATTTGACATGTTAATAATGTGAAAAATATAAAAAAAAATATTTAATAAATTTCGACAAAAAAGTTTGAACCAGCGGCAGCGTGGTCGCTAGACAGGCTCTCTAACGCTGCACCGGCGGCGCTTGGTGAAAGCAAACGCGCGCGACTCGGTGGACCTTTGGCAGCCGCAGCGACCGTTATTTTCAAACGTTCATAACTCTTAAACAAGGGCCCACTTACAGAGAAGCCGGGACACGTGTCTAATTATTTTTGATGTACGATCGATTGATGATAGTCTCATCAAAAAGTCAGTGTAGCAGATGAGGCCTTCCCCTTGTTAGACCTCATAAGAAAATGTTTCGATCTTTAAATAAAAACAAGTGTGTCGCTTTTAGTGCTTTTTGAATATATCTACAATGCGGAAACAGAAGAAAAAATTTTTTAATGAAACTTTAGAGGAGCGTTTTGGCCCCCAAAAGAAAGTTTTCATCCCTATTAGAACTACGAGTGGCGAACTTAATTTTTTTTCGATACGCCTTCATGCCCATAAAATCCTATCACAGAAGAACGCTTTTTCGCATCATGCCTAAAACTTAATTTGAATTGTTATTGTCATACCTTCAACTTTAAACTAAATTATTCACGCAGTAATGGCTAAAGACAAAGAAATTTAAAAGCACAAGCATTAGTTGTGGAATTATTCGGTCCTCGTGATGCTGTTTTTATTGAAAGACCGTGGGTTTAAATCTTTCATTTACAATAGCTGGAAAAATGACTTTTCACAATAGAGCACGGAATTATTTCGTTTCACTTTTCATTTTTGTTTCAATGAACCGAAGGGAATTGAATGTTCTTTTTGTCCTGGAAACTATTACAGAGGTCGAACAATACACATAGGTAAAAACCTCGCAGAATAAACGCTTTGTTGTCTTACTCGTAAAAATATATTCAACGAAATAATTAAAACAGGTGGGCAGCATTCCAAAAATTCATAAGCACCATTTTTTTGTAAGTGCGATTATTGTCTGGAAAAATCAAGATGAATTATAATACACATTGTGGCAAAAGGATTTTTTCTAATATTAAAATTTTTTGCAGTTTTTTTGCAAGTTTTTTCAACATTTTGGAACTTTTTCCCACTTTTTTGCAATTTAACGGCTACAAATCTATTTTTATTTTGATTCCTCCCATTGCAAATTAGAGTTTAAATCACCATTTAAAGTTGAGAAAACATGCCCTTCGAGCAAAAAACAAATTCCCCTCCATTTTTTCTGAACTGGATGACTTTCTTCAATCAAACTTTTCACGCCTCAATTCGATACTGTAGTATCTTTCGATCAATTTTTTTTTTTTTAATAAATATTGGATTTTTATTTACCGTCCAAAGTTGATAAAACTTCCGCTTCAAGCGAAAAAACATCTTCTCTCTTCATTTTCTTGGAACCTAATGACATTTTCCAATCAAACTTTTCAAGTTTCAATTCAGCACTTGATGTATCTCAAAGCTACTCTTTTTCCTAAATTGAAAATTCGATTTTTTGAAATTTCTGGGAACGTCCCTCTTGAAAAATCGTCAAAATGGTGTTTACGACATTTTGGAACGCCACCCTTCAACTGTCATATCAAGAAAAAAAAGATTGATTGAGGGAATAAAGCGAACATTTTTTTATAACGCAGTTCCAAAGTAAGTTCTGAATAACAAGCAAGTTCTGAGTATATTCTGCAAAACTCGTTAAAATATGTATGAGGGTGTAAAGAGCACATCAAACTTTCAGAGAGCAAAAGAAAATTGTTGACCTTATTTCCATTCGTCAATAAAAATACCAATATTTTCAGATAAGAGGGGCTGGTCTCTAGATTTTGGACGGAAGGAGCATCTTTTAAAAGAGGAAGAATGTAATTATTTATTTTGAAATTAATAAAAATAATCTTCAAATTCATTTATTTACTTTGTCCACATTGAAGTTTCTATGTTTCCGCTTTCTTTTCGCGTGTTTTTTGTCTGCGACTTCTTCTATCATGTCAATGTGACAGTTTATTAGTATATACGTGAGTCTGACATCTTATAAAATTTTGTTTCCACTTGAAGTTGTTTCGATTGAATGGAAATTCTTTAGTTTGAATTGAAATATCAAGTTCTCATCGTGTTAGATCGACATAACAATAATTCTCATCTAACTTCGTGAAAATAGTAACTTCTTACATATGTAAAAAAATATAAAAAATTTCAAAAAATAAATCTAGTCTGTCATTTTTACTGTTCACAATTGAAGAATTCACAATTTCAAAGCTATAAAATTTAACAATTCTCGATTATAAATTTTCAATACTGATCTATTACAAAAAAAAAGCATTCAAAATTACGTAATTTCAAAATGTAAGCATTCAAGTAAATGAGTCTTCAATTGCAAACCATAAAAATTGATGAACTTGGAATGACAAATCTACAAAATTGAATGAATTTCAATTTTACATCTTCAAAGTTGAATAATTTTCAATTTTAAACCTTCAAGGTAGAACTCTTCAAAAAAAGCATTCTGAATTGCATCATTTTAAATTATAAACATTCCCGATTAATGAATCTTCAATTGTAAATCTTCAAAATTGAACTATACTAAAAAAAACATTCAAAATTGCATCATTTTCTGTTTTACACATTAAATATTGAAGAGTCTTCAATTGCAAATATTCACAATTCAAGAATTTTCCATTGTAAATCTTCAAAATTGAACTACATATTCTGAAAAAAAAGCGTTCAAAATTGGATAATTTTAAACTCTCAATATTCCAAATTAATAAATCTTTAATTTAAAATCATAAGAATTAATGAATTTTGAATTGTAAAACTACAAAATTGAATAAATTTCAATTTCACATCTTCAAAATTGAATAATTTTCAATTTTAAATCTTCAAGATTAAACTATTCCAAGAAAAGCATTCCAAAATAAATCATTTTAAAGTATAAGCATTCCAAATTTCTGAATCTCCATATGTAAATCTTAAAAATTGGTGAATTTTTAATTGAAAATATATAAAAATGAATGCATTTTTATTTTAAATCATCAGAAAGCAATAATTGTCAATCGCGAATCTAAAAAATTAAATGAATTTCAATAATAAATCTTTAAAATTGAATGACTTTAAATTTAAGATTTTCAAAATTGAACTAATCCAAAAAAACATTCAAAATTACATCATTTCAAACTACAAACATTCCAAATTATTTGATCCCAAATTAAAAATCATAAGACTAAATGAATTTTAAACTGAAAATCTATAAAATTGAATAAATTTGTATTTTAATTTTAATTTTATTTTGAATTCGAATGATTTTCAATGTCAAATCTTCAAAATTGAAGTATTCCAGAAAAAGCATTTAAAATTACATAATTTTAAACTATAAACTTTCAAAATTAACGAATTTTTAATTGTGAATTGTTCAAACTGAAGAATTTTAAATTGCAAATTTATAAAATTTAATAAATTTCAATTTTAAGTCTTCAAAATTGAACTATTCAAAAATAAAAACATACAAACTTGCATCATTTTTTATTTTACACATTAAATATGAAAGATACGTCAAATGAAAATATTCAGAACTGAAGAATTTTCCATTCGAAATCTTCAAAATTGAACTACATATTCCAAAAAAGACATTCAGAATCCCATCATTTTAAATTGCAAACAATCCAAATTATTTAATCTACAATTGAAAATCATGAAAATTAATGAATCTTAAATCTTCAAAATTGAACAATTCCAAAAAAGCATTCACAATTACATAATTTCAAACTATAAATATTCTAAATTTTCAAAATTGAATAATACTTTTTTTAAATCTTCAACATTGAACTATTCTAAAAAGGCATGCTGAATTACATCATATTAAACAATAAACCTTCCAAATTGTAAATCTTCAAAATTGAATAATGTTCCATTTTAAATCTCCAAAATTGAATATTCAAAAAAAAATTTTAATTACACAATTTTTAACTATAAACATCCCAAGTTAATAAATCTTCAATTGCAATTCTATAAAATTCACTAAATTTCAATTTTAAATCTTCAAAACTGAATAATGTTTAGTTTTAAGTCTCCAAAATTGAACTACTATAAAAAACATACAAAATCGCAACATTTTCTATTTTACACATTAAATATTGAAGTCTTCAATTGCAAATATTTAGAACTGAAGAATTTCCCATTGTAAATCTACAAAATTGAACTACATATTCCAAAAAAAAAACATTCAAAATTACATCATTTAAAAATGTAAAGATTCCAAATTAATGAATTTTCACTTGTAAATTTAAAAAATTAAAAAATTTGAAATTGTACTTTGTTAAAAATGAAGAAATTTCCATTGTAAGTATTCAAATTTGAACTATTAAAGAAAACGTCTAAAATTATACACCTCTGAAATATAAATCTTGAATAATTTGGAATTCTATATTTTCAAAATTTTAGAATCTTCAATTCTATAACTCTTCAGAATGGTATAACTTTGAATCGTTAATATTTAAAGTTGAAGATTTTTTAATTTTAAAACTTTCAATTTAAAAATTATGCAAGTTTTAAGTTTTAGAATTAAAAATACTGTAATTTAGATGGTTTACAATTGAAATTTCTTGAATTTGGAAGATTTAGAATTGAAAACTTTCGACTTTTGATCTTCAAATTTGGCAAAATTGAGGAATTTTCATGTATACATCTTTAAAATGCAAGAGTGTTCAACTGCAAACTTTCAAAATTGAATTATTCAAAAGAAACATTCAAAATCACATCATTTTAAATTATACAAATTTAGCATTGAAGAATCTTCAATTGCAAATCTTCAAGACTGATCAAAATTGTATGAAAGCCAATGTAGCTATTTTAATCTTCATTTTAATTTATGATTATTATTAATTATATTTTATAGTACACTGGAAGTCCCTAATAAGTCAGTCCGCAATGTGTCATTCCGATAATTTCGTTTGAGAATCAGGAGTCCAAGGGGTATAGAGAGCGGCACTCTAAAGCCAGCAAACTCGTCTAGTACCGTAATAACAAAGCGGGCAGTATCCCAAGCGCATAATTTCGTCAGTTCGCACGGTCCGCATTTCACTTTCAGTATTTAGGTTATGTGTTACAAAAATGCCGCAGGAAAACAAGAAGCAGCATTTATCCTTCAAAACAAAACAAACATTTAACGAAATTTAATAAATATTTTTTACTGTGAGTGAAAATCACATAGAAATGGTTCATACGGCTCTGACTGTTGACACTGGAGTCGGTCCGCCATATGTCCAAGGCCATTTTAGGCAAGAACCAAATTCGGACTCTTATGGGACTTTCAGTGTACTTTAAATTTAAGCATATATTTTATTATTATTATAAATAATTATAAATAATATCTGGAAATATTCAGAAATATTTCTAGAAAGAAATTCGAGAATAACATTCTAAAAAAGGCTTTTACTCACGTCCAAGTAATAAGTATGGCATAACCGCCTTAGGATTGGCGGAAACTGCAGCACATAAGTAGGTAGCTGCAGATGCCGGCTGACCAGTCGTCAAGAAAACAGTTCCCAAATTGCATGCTGGTGGTAATGCCAGTGGATTCAAGTAATGAGCTTTCTTCAAACAGCTGATTGCCTGGAAAAAGAAAATTCACCAATTATTTTCGCCCTTTATTTTCTTCTAGATTTATTTCTCCCCAAACACATTTTCCTCCATATTGTGCAACCCACGTGGAAAAATAGAGTGGGTTCCCGCACAGTGGGTCAAAAAAAGCGTCTGTGGACAAATCAATTTTCAGACTACTACAGTACAGTACATATGTCGTAATTCTTTTGTTTTCAAAACTTCATTTGTTTTTTTCTGTCAACAATTAGAAGACTTGCTTTACCAACAAATATCAACTATAACCGGCATTTGGTGTTCACTATGCTTTTTGAAATCTGTGGTCTTATTTGTTTGACGTTATTCTTTTATTTCATAAACTGCATGTGCTTTTTTTTCTCTCTAACCATTATAATACTTGGCTTACTGACACAGGTTAGTCACTAGTTGATTCTGTCGAAAAAAATTCTATATTGAAAAATGCTCAAATAATTAATTTATTAACTAATCCAACTAAATGTCCTTCCCTCGTGGTTGCAATTATGTTTGCCCTCATGGGCCCATCGCAGTTGCCCCGAAGGTAAATTTTTAATTTTTAAAAATACCTTTAATAATTATGTCCTCATGAGTTTTAAGCATATTGTAATAAATAAATATGTATAGTGGATATGTATAAAATACTCAAAATAAACAAAAAATAACAATATAAGCGCCTAAACTGGGACTTGAATTCATAACCAGCATCTTACCAGACTTGCGTTTTACCTTTTGACTAACTTACCACAATGTTTATGACTCAGCTTGTGAGTTGTGAGTCAAATACTACGAAACCGACTTCAGTTGAGATTGAGTTGAGTATTATTTTTTTATACTTCTATATCAAAGCACTTTGCCAAGCGTGATGCAATTAAATTCATTAAATTGGTTTTTAAAATCTACTAAACTAAATGACGCAAATATAGCCCTTAGAGTTCTTTTAAAGTTTTAATTTTGAGGTTATGGCAAAATGGCAGTGTTCAGCAGTGTTGCCAACAAAGTCCGCGTTCCAAAACTTTATTAATAGTGAAGTAATGAATTAAGTAATGAATGAATGAGCGGAGTAATGAAATTTCATTATTGTACAAGTGGGAAAACATGCTGATTACTCATGATAATCGTCAACAACAGGTAACTAAATTTTTTATTTATTACAAAAGCCGTATATTTTTAAATACAGTTACTGATTGGTAGAAGGATAGGAGGGATTTAACAACTCAAGATCGCTGTAATATTTAAAATATTTTTAATTTATTTCTCAATTTTCTCAGAAATGAAGTATTCAAGCCACATTTTTTATACACCAACCTCAAGAGCAGATAATGTGTTATTAAAAAATTCTACTGCTGTAAATTATGCAACAAACCTATTCAATAAATGAAAGTTTCATTCGATTTTAATAAGCAATGGTTCATTAAATAGTTATATACTCGATGAATTTTGATAAAAATAATTTGTTTCAAATTTGTTGCATCAACAAATTATTTTTAACAGAATGCAACGAGTAGAAATGTCACAGAACGTTTCAACGAACAAAATGAGCCATTGTTTATTGAGACTGGATAAAAACTAAAGTATGTTTTGAAGAGGTTTAAAATAACACCAAATGTCAAATAACTAAGGTAAACCGACCATTACTGGGACAACGTAAAAAGTATGTCTAATACTGGGACAATAATAATAATATCGTTGAGTATCTTTTATATTCTAAGATAAATCATAAAAGTAAAAAATTTCTAGTATTTTTAAAGTTCTTAAGAATTTATTGCCACTTTTTATTTTTGTTTTGACAAGTTATACATTTAGTAAAAAATAATAAAAAATACTTCTCAAAATTTGTGAATGAACCGCTGCTAAATTCGCCATTTTTTTTTTGTAATTCAAAACTTTTCGCATAACTTTTATAGCCATGTATTAATGAAATTTTCAACACTAATATAAGAAATAATGTTTTTGCATATTTTTAATACGTTTAAGAATAAAATTTATAAATTTTTTTAGCTATTTTATTCAAAAAGTTATCAATTTTCAAATGTCCCGCATTTGGAAAAATTTTTCACCAAGTGGTCTAAACCGGGACGAGATTTCGCTGACTGTCTCAGTTTCGGACACTTCAACGTGAGTTGCACAATTGCGTTTCCAATTACTGAGACTGATCACTTTCGCCGTGTTTTTAATTAAATTTCGCAGTATTGTGTAAGTGCCAAATTAAAAATATTGTTTATAAGCTCCACGCCTGCCGTTCAATTGATTATTTATTCTAAAAAAAGTTGCTCAAAGTACTTCATTGCAACTTCCCAGTCTAACCTCAAATTCTGCCAACTGCTTAGGTCAATAATTTAATAGTAACTCATCAATTCAATTTTTCAATAAAATTAGTAAGCATGCATTAAAATTTAATATTATAGATTACTGAATTTCTTCTGAAAATTGCCAGACAAAAAAAGGTGTTGAAGAAGAATTGAAACAAGGAAAAAATAAAGGATAAAGTGGTAAAACGGAGCAAGAGAGTTGAAAGGAATTGCACTTCAGAAACAGTTCAGGAAGCCTTAAAATCTATAGGTAAGGGAAAATCTTTGCGAGAAGCAGCAAACAATTTAAGTTATTGGGATATTTATTTATAGTGTTTTAACGTTACTTAAAAAATGGGAAATAAAAAGTTTTTTTTTAAGCAAAATGTTAACATGTTAATATGAATTTTACTTAAAAAATAAAGAAAAATAAATTTTTTAATTATTTATAATAATCTATTCTTGTTTTTTAATGTATTCTATAATTGTAAGTAAACTGTACTATTTTATTTTGATAAGCCCCACTGGTTTTTTCCTGTCCCAGTATTATCTTCTTTTGTGTCCCACTCAAAGATACACCCCAAAATTCTTGTCCCACTAATGGGCAATCTAACTAGCTTCAAAAATATCCACTCATATTAATTAACTATAAAATTAATCATGTATTTTTTGTTCTAATCGATAAAATAATGTATTAGCCACTCATTATAACAGTTTTTGTACCAAAAATTAAAATTCACCATTTTAAAATTGTGTTTACGTGGGTTAGCTTTTCGTAACAGTCCCAGTATAGGTCGGTTTGTCTTCTTGTTAGAAAAATCATTTCGGCCAAACATTTTTTTTAAATATATTACTGCCCCTTTAAAATCCACTGAAATTGATTTCGATTATATTTTTTCTGCCTTTATAAAGCGGTTTTCAGTTTGAGTTTATGTCAATATATTGATCCCAAAAACCAATTTATTTATTATTTGCCTTATGCGTCGATTCAATAAAATTCGAATCAATCTAAAGTGCTGGCTATGTCCAAAATTTCGAATTATTTCGATTCGATCACAGCTTAATTCGGTTCGGCAAATTCGACTCATGACTAACACGCTGTGTCGAATCGGATTTTTTCGAATAAGTCACAGCTTGAGTCGCTGTCGAAAATTCGACTCACGACTCACGCGTTGAGTCGAGCCGGATTTCTTCGATTCGATCACAGCTTGAGTCGATGTCGAAAATTCGACTCATGACTCACGCCGAGATGACGGTTCTGAGTCGAATCTAATTATTTTGCACATCACTAATTGTTACTATTTGACACAAAACATAAATTATTGCAACAACAAAATCGTTTGATTTTTGTAAGCTGAGACATGACGGCAGCCATTAGGGCCCCCTGCGAAGGCCTTCGTGGAGTATCTGAGATTTCCAAGTTCAAGTTTTAAGAAAATGTCATCAAATTGTTAACAAAAATGCATTTTTGTGAGTCTGAACTAATCAAACATCAAAATTTGTAGTGTTAAAAAAGAATAAATCCCTTCGGAATTAAAAATTTTACCCGATTGATCGTGAGGGTAAACGAGCAAGGTCGCCTAAGGCGGCCGACCTGGTTTTTTTCCTATTACTGTCCACATGGGCCCCTGACGGGAGCCAACATTCCAGAGAGGGCTAAACGGAGCATTTCCCACGCAGGTAAATAATATAATTTTTTATAATTTGTCACACCTTCGATTGGAATAATGTAAAATAATGATAAATAAGTATAAATCTTTAAAATGAAAACTTAAAATTCTGAAGCTGACAAATGAAAAATTCTTATCTACAGAAAGAGTTGAAAAAATCAATAATTTATGGACTTTCATGAATCTTTGCAATTGCCACTTGTTCTTACAGACGACCCCATTTCCCTACACTTGCTGTACGCTTTTACCCTCTTGTCATTCCACTCACTTCGCTCGTATTGTTTACTCCTGTGCTATTTTCATTTTCCCTTCCTTCAGCTTGAACGAACATGGGCAGCATTATTAATATTGCAACATTGGCCTGATTTTTATATTCTTTTACGATTTTAAATTTAAATTGAAGGAGTCCAGGCTCGGAATAGGGTCTTAAGGACCCACCAGGCAATGAGCCCAAGGGGAGCCCCTAGAGACCGAAATAAAAACACTTTGACAGAAAATTGGAGCCTTGAATCCTCGTAGCCCGAAGGGGCCCCAATACAGCATATGTGTAAGTCAATTTTACAAATCGAAAGGAAACTTCAGGAAAGCTTTGTCTGAGGGGTCCCTTGAGACAAGAAAAGTATATTGTCGTAGAAAATCATATCCTCTGGAATTGTAGTACTCCAAAATGGCCCCTGTTAGTCGGAGGCCCCGGTACGTGCGTTTTTAAAATTCACTTAAGTGAAACAAAGTCAGAGGAGCTTTGTTAAGGGCCCCTAGAGACAAAAATGAAACACTGTCACAGAAAATTGCAATCTGAAATTCTCGAAACCCGAAGGGGCCCCTGGAACTCGGGGGCCTCAGCATATGTGGAAATCGAATGCAGAAATGAGAAAAAAAACTACGAAGCTTTTGATGAAGAGCCCCTTATACTTACAATGAGTACGCCACTGTGACAAAATTGAGAATTTCTTGGCTATTGGGAATGAAAACATCCACCGCGCCAAAAGGGGCGCTGCGGTGCCGTACAAACATGGCCGCGGAAACCATATGGATAATATTGAATAGTAGCAATAACTTAACTAAAAAGTGTGTTGAAATATATTCATTGTGCCTTCAAACCAGTGCTTCAACTTCAGAACCACACGAAAAAACAAGAAGGCCTATAAATAATAGTGGCGATGGAATTGCAATAAAACTGTGCGTGTAGAATACATATATCAATTGTACCAGTAATCATTTTCATTAAAATGCAAGGAGCAGAAAAGTAAATTCTTGACGTCATAATCCTTCACATTTAAATTTCCTAACCACTCCGAAACTTTTTGATTTTCGATATTGATGTGCAAATTCCATTATTGGAGCAAATAATTATCAGCTCAGAAGTATTTTGCTCATCAGAGCTACTTACTACAGCACTTATTTATTCATTTGGACGATCATTATAGTTAAACGCAACAGTGGGTCTTTACTGGTTTTCGTGATGTTTTACGCGTATTCAACATGTCATCCACGGCCATATTGGTTAGTTCGCGTAGGGGCCGAGAGTGTCGCATGGCATGTTCAAATCCCCAATTAACTTTTTTTTTTTTTTAAATTATCGAAGGGCCTCCGATGTAAAAAGAAATATTTTTTCCTTCCTTAACCCTTAACAAAATGGGAATATATGAATGTTATTTCTTTTTATTTTTCATTAAATGAGAATTATTTGATGTTCGCAAGCGAAGATGAGATTCATACTAATTAGAGTACATAACTGGCAAAGTATTCCAATGAGAATGTTTAGAAAAGCTAAGAAAAGTTAAAAATCGATTGTCTATTAAAGACTGCAAAAAGAGGATTTTATTTTACTCTCCTTCAGCAGACTTTGCAAAAAACTCTCTGATCCCACGCAAAACGGATGACTCTTTGAAAACCACAAAGACTTATTTAAAGTACGAAAGCTCACCTTCAAACGACGTTACGAAAAAAAAATTCCACGAAAATAAAAGTTAAAAACTGTCGATTTCTTCATGTTACCTGGGCAATATTTCATGCAAAATAGGTTATTAGTTTCTAAAAATTTCAGTCTTAATAACAATAAAGTTCAAAATTTTCAGAAATGATTTTTTTAATACGTAAGTTTACTGATTACTTCAAAAGATCCCTAGAAAAATATTTTGCTAATTTATAAAACCAATTCTAAATATGCAAAAGCTAATTCTTCTTTTTAAATAATGTTATTGATTGATGAGTTTTTTGCAATTTGCGTCGTATTTTCTTCAAATGAATATTTTTTGTAATTTTTACTTTTATCAAATTATGTTTAAATATACATGGGTGATTGACAAAAAGTTGACCATTTTAGACAATATGAACGTTGATAAATCTATTTTCATGTATACTAAAATCCTCGTCAGTATAACATTAACAATTTTAGTCCGCATTATGAATATTTGAATAATTATTTTCGAGTTTTATCCTGAAATAACAATGGGGCGTGACCAGACAAAAAACTTGTGGGGCAGACTTTAAACAGATTTTTTAAAATCCTCAATTAAAATATTGAACTCTACTTTTGATTTTTATCTTTTTCAACTCAATATAAGTTTTATCTGTGAATCTAAAAATATTTTTAAAATGGTGTTAATATTATTCAGCAATTTTTCATTTTTAACGTGTGGTTTGGGACAGGTGCATGACAAGACATGTTGTCTACTTTTCATTCAGAATTTCTAAACAAAGTCATCTAAAATTTTGAAACCTTACGAAATTATGCTTGTTGTTATTTTGGAACACAAAGATTTAGAATTCATGATTTACTCAGAGCAATTTTAATCATTTTTCAAAAAATACTGTTTGTAGCCTTATGTTTCCAAAAAAATTGTAGGATGAGCTTTTGAAATTTTCCAACATTTCACTACAAAAACTTTGGAATTGACACCTTCACAGGCGATTGAAAACTTTCGAACAAAATTTTTTAGAGAATTTTAAAATTTCTAGGCGTTGAAAAGTTACATTTTAGATCTTTTTTATTTTAGACGTAATTCTTTGAAAATTGCTACTTTGAATGAATTTTGAAAAAGAAACCTAATCCCTAATTAGAAGAAAGTAGCTTTGCCTTTGAAAAAATTGAATGGGCCCCCGTAGAGGACCCTCATGGAAACGACATGCTAATCCATAAAGATCCAATACAGGCTTCCCTCATGGTTGCCCTGTGGGCCCTTAAGGGCCCCCTTGCAGTTGCCCCGAAGGCAAATTTTTAATTTTCAAAAATACATTTCATAATTGTCTGATCATTTTTAAGCATATTTGAAAAATATATATGAAGTTATCTTTAGTTTCAACAACTGTACATGGACATGAGATATTGTTACTATTTGAGACAAAACACAATTTATTATGCCAAAAAAAATCGTTTGATTTTTTTAAACTGAGTCATGAGAGCAACAAGAAGGGCCCTCTGCCGGGACCTTCGTGAGAAAATTTTATACCTATTGGGTATAAATCTAGCAGGAAAATTGCAAAAGTTTTTAAATAATTTGCCACATCTCATACTAACTTTGCAAGCCCAAAGGAAATTTGGAACCTTGTAAAATTAAAATAATTGAGATGTCATGTTTTTACACATAAACAAAAATTGAGAATGTTTCGGAAATTGGGCAAACTATTCGAAACATTTTTCCTCATGTAACTATAAATTTGCAACCCCCCACACAGTACGGAACCTTGTGGAATTAACAATAATTGAGATGTCATATTTTTTATAGATTTGAAGTATTTTTTCTCATATAACTATAAATTTGCAGCCTCACAGGTCATCCGCAATCTCGTAAAATGCAAAAACTTTCTGTAATACCGAAATTACAATTGAAAGAAAAAAAAACAAAAGTGTTGCTAAATCGAGGAAAAACTAGATAGATCAGAAAAAGTTATCTAGTTTGAAGGAAATCAAGACTGAAAGTCAAGATTGCATAGAGTATGCTGGACTTTTTTATGCTGGAAGGCCAATAAAAATAATAGAATTATATGCTTTTTTTATCAGAAAGCGATAATAATTTCAAGAAATATCGATGATGAAGGAAAAGAATTGATTGAATGAATGTGTTCTTCTTGATTTGAAAAAATGTTGGTTATTTCCTTTGAACTAACTTTCACTGTAAAGAGCTTGCCCATTATAATGATTGAAAAAAAAATTATTTTGGAAACTGAATACGCACCCTGACCTAAGTTTTACCTTTTTACTCAACCAAATTTTTGAACAAAAAAATTCAAAATCGGATACGATTTAAAAGTTCCCTATTGGAGTTTCGTCTTCTTTTTTTTTTGTTGTTTTTTTTTCTCAGTGTCTAGAAAATGCATGTATTAAATTTTCATACCCATTGAATTATCCACTTCTATACTACCATTATTGTATATAATTTAATAAAGAATTTTTAAACTCAGTTTTAAGGAAAATAATAATTTTATCTTACTTGCTTCACACTTTCTTCATAATAAGATGTTATAAGGTGTGCCAGTTATCAAATAAAATAATTAAAATAAATATTTCAACTATATTCAAGGAGCAATTGGGAAATATCATTGTTGTAATTATTATTGGAAATTATTATGGTAAGAAGTGTAATATATTTCAAATTATAGTCATTTAAACCAAAACATGCCCAATTAAGCTTGTCAACTCGAGCGAAGTGAGAGCTTGTTTCAAAAAAATATACATTTGCGCACATTATTTAGATTTTTGAAAACACTTTTTTCTGTAGAGAGGTAAAAGAGCGTGATCTGGACGAACGAGTCTCTTTAAATTCGATCACAAATGTTTTCAACAAAGCGGTCTGTAGCGATTTTCAGAGATGGTTAAGCATCGTATTTTCAAATCGCAACTAAGAAACGTCTTAAAGTCCTTCGATATCATCGGGAAATCCTAAATGTAAAACTGAGTCCAAAGGGAGAAACCATTTTGTCTAGTTTTTTGCATACATAATCTGAAGAGTAACAAGATTTGCGGAACAGGCCGCTTTTTTCGGAAAAAAACTATTTTTTATGTATTAATCGAAATAAAGAATGCGCTTTAATTAGCGGTACCACGATGACCCTGGTCGCGACGGTATCGGGGTGTTCTACTATTTAGCTAAAAGGGGACTAGGTGAAACAGTTTTCTTGGTTTCATAACTTATCATGTGTCTTATCGGTCGTGTCGAAGCCAGTGGGAACAAGATTTTGGTGAAACTAAGAACAAAATGATAAACACCATGCTTACTTACAATGGACTCTGATGGTACGCGCATCTAAAAAAAAAGTCAACCAATCAACGAAAACGTACAACGCCATCCATTTTTGAAAGGACGTCGAGCGGCAGGTTTGAACCAAGTTAAACGCTAAGTGTGCGTATCACAGAATTAACTCGAAATTTCTTC
>JAUMHM010000087.1:11324844-11336101 GCA_032362435.1 Melikaiella ostensackeni | reverse complement strand
GAAATCTCAAATGCCCTTGGCTGAGATTTTGAAGCGTCAACCATCATTGGTTGACCACGAAATCACGCTCCTATGCGTTGATGATTACAGAAAAGACATGGTCTCGCTTCTTCGTCTTGTAAGCCCGCCAAAGAAAATTTGACCGAATTTGTCTGATTTTGCAGACCTCGAGAAATCTCACTTTCCTGAAGGGATAAAAAAATTTGAATCTCGCTGGACTAAGTAATGTGTTGAGAAATTAAGGCAAACTTCTGAAAAGAATAAATGTTTACTTGCTTTTTTACCAAACTTATCAAACGACCTCGTATGAAATAATGAAGTGAATTACGTCCAATACAGTGTACACTATTATACGTAGTTAACTAAAGAAGAAGAAATGCATAATATGTATTAGGCTTCACTAACTTCAATGCTGCCGTATAAGTGCTTACAGCATCCGTAACTCGATCTTGAGAGACGTAAAACTTGGCCAACGTCAAATAAGGCACTTCATTCTTTGTTAATTCGATTGCCTTCTCCAGATGCTTTATCGCGTCTTCTGGCTGATTTAATTTTATGTAACACTCGCCTGCAGAAGAAAATTCTGTTCTCAGTTTTTCCTGTCAAATATTTCTCTTGTCTTCATCAACAGCAAAAGAAAATAAAGAAACTTATATGGTAAATTAAAATTTTCAAATTTAAGCCTTCAACATTATATGATTTTAGAATAGAGGGTGTATAGCGAAATTTCGTTTTCGAATTCCCTGCAAATTCCTGGATTTCCCAGATCGGAATTAACGTTTTTCCCGGGTTTCTCTTGTGATATATGTGTCTCAATTTCGCACCTCATTATTAGTTTAAAAAATTACTAAAAGATACTAGAAAAATTTTCAAATCTGATATTCTTTTATCAGTTATTATTTCACCTAGAGGACCAGTTTAGGATAAGTTTTGAAGAAAATATCTTGAAATGAAAAGTCCAAACATCATGTCTATCAGAAAAATGAGACAGTTATTACTTCTAAACTAAAATTTCAAACGAGTCAAAACGAACTTTTGAAGGCATGTAAGATATCAAAATCAATGGATTTATAAACGACTTTACAATTTAAAATTATTTCGAATTATTTGTTCTAAGTTCAGATCTTGGCAGAATCCAAGGGAAAATTAGCACTGTTTTGTCAAAACGTTGATTATATTGTATGGAAATTGACCTTTAAAATAAGCCCAAGAAAATTGTTTTATTTAGACTTTTTTGCAATATTTCTGAAAGGTGGGTCAAAAATACTTCAGCCTAGTATCATTGGAAGCAGAAATTTTATATCTTTCGTCCTACTTTGAGAAAAAAAGTAATTTGTTTTATTATCAAAATTAGATGATTGTATGCAACTAATAAAAGCCAGGTAACCCTATACTTCTTGCCGGTAGTGTATATTGGAAAAAATGCTATAAAAATAATCAATTGTATTATTAAATTGTTATTGTTATTTCATTCAATATTTCTTTCATTTTGTTATTCTTCTTGAACTTGCGAAAAAAAATATGTAAGAAATATTCGCGCTTCAAACTGATGACAGGGCGTCTACTCAAATCTTGGAAAAAAAATTCCTGACAATTCCAGGTTTTTTCCAGGTAATTCTAGATGTTTCCTGGTATAATTTTTCTTAATATGGAGCCATTCAAGTTACATAATACTTGAATAACCCAAATTCATTATCCACTTATGAATGGTTAAATTTTAAGTGATTAATTTGAGAAAATCGGAATATGTATCTAATTTCGCGAGTTTATTATAAATAATGTTTTTTCAGTCCTTGTAAATATTGAAATGGGTGAAATAATAAGTTTTTGTTGAAAATTCATATTTCCGGGTTGAAATTCCTCTGTTTTGTACAAAATTTGTATTTTGGCTTGAAATTGCAACAGTTTGGTAGAAGATTCAACTATTTAATTAAAAATTAACTTTTTTATTTAAAATTCTTATTTTTGGCTTGAAAATTTAACTCTATTTGAAAATTCGTGTTTTTCGTTTAAAAATTTGTCTGTTTTGGTGGCAATTACATCTTTTTTGGTTAAAAATGCAACTGTTTGGTTGAAAACTAATTTTTTTAATTAAGAAATTAAGAATTTTGTTACAAATTCAACTACTTGGTTGAAAATTAACTTTTATATTGTAAATTCATATTTTAGGCTTGAAAATTCAACTCTTTCGTTGAAAATTCGTCTTTTTGGTTTAAAAACTTATCTCTTTCGGCAGCAAATTTACATTTTTTTTGTTGAAAATGCAACTGTTTGGTTAAAAATAATCTGTTTTGATTAAGCATTTAACTATTTTGTTGAAAAATAAATTATTTCGATGAAAATTTGATTTTTTGTTGAAAATTCATATTTTTGAGTTGAAGATTCAACCCTCTTATTGAAAATTCGTCTTTTTGGTTTGAAAATTTATCTCTTTTGGTAGCACTTTCATCTTTTTTGACTCAAAATGCAACAGTTTTGTCAAATATTCGTCTTTTTGGCTCGAAATTCTTATAGTTTGGTGGAAAATTTAATTATTTGGTTGGAAATTTAAGTGTCTGGTTGAAAATTAACTTTTGTATTGAAAATTAATATTTTCGGGTTAAAAATTAAATTTTTTGTTGAAAATTTATATTTTCGAGTTCAAAATGCAACAGTTTTGTCAAATATTCGTATTTTTGGATTGAAATATTAATAGTTTGGTAGAAAATTTAACTATTTGGTTGGAAATTCAAGTGTCTGGTTAAAAATTAACTTTTGTGTTGAAAATTCATATTTTCGGGTTCAAAATTCGACTTTTGCTGAAAATTCGTCTTTTGGTTCATGAATTTATCTCTTTTGGTAGAAATGTCATCTTTTTTGGTTAAAAATGCAACTTTTGATTGAAAATTAACCTGTTTTGGTTAAAGATACGTCTCTTTGGTTGAACTTACTGTTTTCGATTTAAAATTTTAATCGTTTTTGGTTGAAAATAGAACTATTAATCTAATTAATCGTTTTGGTTAGATTGGCAACTGCTTGGTTGATAATTAATCTTTTTTAGATGAGAAATTAACTATTCTGTTGAAAATTCGTCTCTTTTTTGGTTGAATTAAACTTTTATTGATTTAAATTTGAAATTTTGTTGGTTAAAATATCAACCATTACATTTTTCGTTAAAAATTTACCATTTTTTGGTTAAAAGTTAAATAACTTGATTAAAAGTGGAACTGCTTTGTTAATAATTTGTTTTTCTTTTGTTGAACATTTATTATTTAATTTGAAAAATCGCATTTTCGGGTTAAAAATTCAAGTTTTTTGTTGAAAATTCGTCTTTATGGTTTGAAAATTTATTTCTTTTAGTATAAATGTCATCTTCTCTCGTTTTCATCGTTTCTCGTTCATGTTTTCTCGTTTTGTTAGAAAATAATCGTTTTTGGTTGATGATTCAACTATTTTGTTGTCGATTCATCTTTTTCCGTATAAAATTAATCTTATGTTTAATTCAGTTATTTACTGTGTTTCATTTATGAAGTTTTGAAAAATAATCACAAAATATTCTTAAATATATTAATTATCACCATCGAATGTATAAGTAAATTAATAATACTAGAATCATAATTATTCATTTCTTAAATTTGTTCCTATGCATTTGAATAATAATTGAAACAAAATTTTATTTTATCTCCATACTCAAAATTCAGTGCATATTTAATATATTAATTCTTTAAATAAAAGATATTTCCCTGAGAATAGTGAAAATGATACAAAGAAGTTTGATTTAAAGCAGTATAAATTCAGTACTGCAAAATTTACTTTTACAAATAAGAAATTATTGTTATTCAATTTTATATTACAACTTGGAAAAAAATTTTAGCAAGCTCGACAAAATTTCCTGACTTAAGGAAAAATTCCCTGACATTTCCAGGTTTTTCCAGGTATATAAAAATTCCCTGAAAATTCCAGGTTTTCTATGTTTTCCAGGTGAGTAGACACCCTGGATGATCACTCAAAACGAAACATACAAAAAGTATAACAAAATTTTTAAAAAATTATTGGAAAAACTTCTACCTTACAAGCGCTGATTAAAAATGGTTTTAAAATTACTGAATTAAATACTCACATCAATAAAAAGTAAAACTTGCAAAAACCTTCGATATATAAAAATTTGTCAGTACAAATAAATACTTTGATGTTCACAGAAACATGAAAAGAATTTCTTTGGAAAAATGAATTTTGTCGACCTTTTTGAATGTTAAATTTTTTGCCCTAAAACTATTAATTTTAAATCAGGGTGGCTGCTAAACGAGTAAAGCGAAAAAACCTGGAAATGAGCCGGAATATTTTGAGACCCGGAGAACAGACAAATGAGAGTTAATTTTTTTCTGACCGAGAATTTTACAAATTTTCAGAAGAAAAATCTGTTCAATGACTTCAAATATAAATTTCATATCGCATGA
The DNA here is from genome assembly GCA_032362435.1 of Melikaiella ostensackeni. Taxonomy (NCBI): domain Eukaryota; kingdom Metazoa; phylum Arthropoda; class Insecta; order Hymenoptera; family Cynipidae; genus Melikaiella; species Melikaiella ostensackeni. The sequence continues at coordinate 11,331,665 of JAUMHM010000087.1, read as the reverse complement.
TATCAATGCAAATATAAATAAGTTCGATTTCAACTTTTTTTAAATGTCAAGCTTAATTTTTAACTTGTTCAATTATGAAATCATTTAGTTTACGATGCATAATTCTAAAATCGTTTAGTTTAGAATTTTTCCATTCTAGGTCTTCATTTTTGAATGTAAATTTTCAATGTAAAGAATTGTAAAATACAGTTTTGAAGACCTTAACAAATACAAAACAATTAAAAGCATTAAAGATAAAAAAAAAATTTGATTAAAAACGTTTCAGGATGATCAACTGTAAATATAAATTAATTAATGATTTTCAAAATTGGTGTGTAGTTCGAGTATTAAAAATTGAACAATAATTCATTTTTTCTATAATTCGCAAAAAAGTGCTAGTTTGTTCACCCGTGAAAAAAGTAGACGGACGCAGCGAAAAAAGTGACGCACAGTGAAAAAAGTAAATAAAGTGCGAACTACTGAACGAACCCTGTGGCCTACTTCAATAAGTGAAGGTGAACTCACAACTATTGCGTTGTATTTAATTCCACCACTCCTAACCTTCCTGACTAAACATTGCTACCAACTTACTGTTACGGGCATATTATTGCCATGGTTTTGACAATTGCCATTGTTATTGTTGCGTCAATCGACAACAAATTGCTTCCCTTTTAAACAAAAAACAGGTAAAAAGTAGCAATTTTTAAGCAAATTATAGAAAAAGTATCGTGTCCCACATGTTGAAAAAGCGACGATTTAAAACTCGTGTGATGGCCACCCGCTCGGGTGGCTAACTTCACACTCGTCTTAAATCTCTCGATTTTTCAACTTGCAGCACAATGTACTATTACAGAACGATTCTAAATCAGTCCAAATTGAACTGTTTCATTTCGAAAGCCTTAGTAGTTAAACAAATGTAAACGTCCGAATGAAAATATATAACCTATTTTCAATTTTCGAATAATTTCAAATTAATAGATTCATAATTATAGTAAATGCCTTTATTCAAATTCAAATCAGGTTGAAACATTGTTTCAGTCTAAAATATTCCATTTTGAACCCATCCAATTTGAAATTTTTTTATTGAAAAAGACATTTCTTCAATATTTAACAATATTTGATTGTTTATTTAAAATAAGCAATTATGTATCAAATATTCAAATTAAACATTTTAAATCTGAATTGTTACAAACATATAGCCATGAATCGTTAAAATTTCAGAGTCATAAATTTAAACTTTCAACGCTAGAATTTTAATTGTTTGTTTTTTTAATTATTAATTTGTGAGTGAAATTGTTCTATTTTCATATATAAATAATAATTGAACAATGATTCATTTCAAACGACTTATTTAAAGAGTGTTCAGTTTTAAACTTTTTAAAATTACTTAAAAATTATGTAATTTTCAACATTTCAAAATTTATTGATTCATTCTACAATGTAGAGCATTGAAAATGATAGCGTGGATTTATACTTTTCAATCAAAAATCTTTCAAGTGTGCAATTTATAAAAGTTCAAATTTCCAATCTATTTAAATTTGAAATTGTTTAATTAAATAGTTGAGAGCTTTTATTTTATAAGTGAAAATTAATGAGCGTTTGAATAAAAAATGTTTAAGCTCCAATTTCCCGGATCATTTCATGAATTTCCGGCATTTTCCCGTATTTTTCAAGGTAAACAAAATACCCGGAAATTTCCTGGATTTCCCGTGTCGGCAAACACCATGAAATAGCAATTTTGAATTTGAAGTGCTTAAAATTGATCATTCCTGTTTTCAACGAATTCCCGGTTTCCGGATCCATCGACCAGATTTAATTTTCAAAGAGAAAATCTAAGCAATGATTAAGTTTTCAAAAAAATGGATTCATATATTTAATGCAACTTACCTAGATTGTGATGAATTTCCCAATCTGGTTTCGTCATATTCGCAATTAGTTCTACATAAACTTTCACTGCTTTATCATGGTGGCCCAAAAGAAATCTTCAAAAGAAGTAAAAAGTGCCACAAAAAGATTAATGAGATTCAATTGACTTATTTTTGAAACTCTTGTTTTTAGTATAATTGAAGAAATCTTATTTTAAATTTATCTCTTCAAAATTTTTTCTTACTGTTCTATCAAGGATTTGTTATTATACCATTTTATATAATTAATGTATAAAAATACTCACTGAGTTTTCCCAATTTGTTTTCTATTGTTAATATTGGACGAATCAATTTGATAACATCTCTGAAAATATTCCAAAGCTTCTTGGACATTTCCTTCTGTTCTCAAAATAAGTCCCTGGACAATACGTAGAAAAATTTACGTTTTTTTGTAATTTTTAAATATGTATGCATAGGAGAGTTAAATGTTTAAATGTTGAATTTACGAATTTCAAAATTTTAATTTTCGCCCTCATGGAAGTTGTACTAGGATGCTTCATATTGCAACTGTATAAATTTGAGAAATTTTCAGTTTCAAAGGCTACCGGTTTCAAATCGTACAGTATTCTTCAGCAATATTTTTCAACCAATTTTTAATTCAATGCAGTTAATTAAAGGTCATTTAATCAAAACCGTTCTTAAATTTTTGATTTTTCATAAGTTGCTAATTTCATGAAAATTAAAATTTTGAAAAAGCCATACCAAATGAAATTAATTTTCAATTTCAGGAGCATTAATAACCTTATACGAGCTCGTTTGATAAGTTTGGTAAAAGCGCAAGTCTGCCAAGTCTGGAGAATAGGGTGGATGAGGAATCAATTCGAAGCCCAGTTAGTGTATTTTTGCCATTGCGATTGCGGAGGTGTGAGCCGGTGCGTTGCCATGATGGAACAGCACTTTTTTTTGCGCTATTCGTGGCCATTTTTCTGTAACTTGGCTTTCGAACGGTCGAATAATAATGCATAGTACGTTCCTGTTATAGTTTTACCCTTCTCCAAGTAATCAATGAGGATAATTTCTTGAGAATTCCAAAATACTGCGGCCATCACCTTCCCAGCTGACGAAACAGTCTTCGCCTTCTTTGGCGCATTTTCACCAGGCAGCACCCACTGCTTTGACTGCTGCTTTGTCTCGGGTGTGTAATGATGGATCCAGGTTTCGTCCACACCCACGAATCGACCATATCCGATGTGGTAACCTAAATTGAGCGTTCAGAGCGCTCTTCATTTTAGTTGTGGTTCGGCCACGTTTAAATTTGTTTATCCAAAAATAAATGGTTTTCAAGGAAGGAGCAGACTCCCCGTGAACTTTGTCTAGCTCGGCTTTCATCTGCGTAGCTGTCCAGTTTTTTAAATAAAAATATTTTATCACTGCTCGCAACTCTTCTTTCTCCATTTTTTCGAAAACTACTAACACGCTCATTTCAAACGTATGACAAACGCAAACTAAGTGTCAGTTTTGGCTGAAGCTTGGTAGAGGTTACTTTGAAGAGTGCTATTTCTTGGCCATATACTACAAAATTTGTTTTGGCGTCATCTAGCGGGAAATTTACCTTACTTATCAAGCGAATCTCGTGATAATAATGTTTGTGGTAGTTTAAGATTTAATTATGCAATCAATCTTAATGCAATCAATTAACAATAGTTTAAGTAATGTGCTAAAAAACTAACGAAATTTTACCTTCAGGTAGTTAGCATATTCATTTTTTCCTTTGGATTTGGCTAGTTCCTCCTCAATTAGTGCATTACATATCTTATATTCGTGTCGAGTATAATGCCTATGTAGCAGCCAGTTTTTTACTTCTACAGCTGGTATATCCGGCACTAATTTGAAAGAAAAAGATTTCAAGTGCAATTTTCAACTCTAACTTTAAGTTACGCATAAGCTACTAATATGCGTATTTTCATTTACAACTATACATTTAATCATTCTAAACAATACAAAAAAAAGACGAAATAATAAAAATATACCTATATATAAAGTAAAGATTAAATTTAAGTCAGTTGAAAAGTTTAGATTAAAATTTAAAAAACTGTTATGCTTCTGTGAAATAATTATTTTTGAATTTTAAATATTTTGACTAAGACGTTATTTAAAAATAAAAAACGAAACATTATAAGTAAACCTTTGATACTGTATTTACTATATAATACAGCATAAGCATTTTTCAGTTAGAAAATTTCAAACATGAAATTTAAAAAAGTATTACGTAAGGACATGAAATATTTTCATTTTTCAAATGAATATGCTAATTTTACTGCAATAAGTAACACGAATATCATATAATGCATTGTCTTTTGAGAAGCAAACTAATTTGTTATAGTATACAAAATAAAAAAAAGGGAATTGGTCCAAGAACATAAAATTAAAGTCGCACAATATACCTCTTTTACTTTTATCGCTTCTCGTACGTGGCGCAATATTACTCTGCTGTATTCTACCATTACTAATTACGTTATTAGCCATTTTTTTTATTTTCATAAATTTTTTAGTATTAAAAAATGAAGAGATTTTAGTTCCAGTTGCGCATTGTGATTTTCACGTGTTCACTAGTGCCTAATGAATCGTAGAAATGACGCATTGTTGTTGTCAGTAGTTACCCAGCAACCAGTAAATTAAAGCTTTCCTCACACTAAAATGTCTCTAAGGTTGAAAAAATCCATAATAGACCCCGCACCAAATATACAGGAAATGGCTCTTTGTCAAAATGTCCAATTATAATTTTTTTTGTAATTTCGAACCTGCAGATCAATTATTCAGAATAAAGTTATCAAATAAATGGACTATTTTTGCTCAAAAAATTACCAAACTCTCAATTTTTACATGTATTTAATAGAGAAATTCGTCTATTAATGAAACGTTATCCTTCTCAAAATCTTTCTGTCAGATTTGGTTATAATATGTCTTAAATTTTGTAGATCGAATACACTGAAACAAAAGTTTTGTACCCCTCGACTTCACAGATTCACGCTTTGTTGTACACAGGATGTTTAGGGGTTGTTTGAACATTGCCTTAACATTTGAACGAGAAAATCGACATTTCCTATCAACCAAAATCACGGGAGATTCTTTGATTTAACGATTGGGGTCGGAAATCAATTTACAATAAATGTGAGAAACATCTCCAAGCAAGGAAAGTCATTGATTTAATTATAGGGGCTGTTTTCACATCCCTTACAGATACAATCACGGAAATCGATATTTTGCAACAACCGAAATCACAGGAGATTTGATGATTGTACTATTGGATCGAGAATGAATTCACAATAAACAAGAATAACATCCTAGCAGGCAAATTCGTTGAATTTATTTCAAAGATTGTTTTAATATCCTTTAAAGGTTCAAGCATGGAAACCGACATTTCCTAAAAAAATCACGGAAGATTCTTCAATTATACTATTGGGATAAGAAATTAATTCACAGTAAACAAGAAAAATATGTTCTAGCAAAAAAAATTCGATGAATTTTTTTTTTAGGGTTGTTTCAACATCCCTTATAGATTCAAAAAAGGAAATCGACATTTCCTACAAGGCAAAATTACAGGAGATTTTTTATTATACTCTTGGGGTCGTAAATCACTTTAAAAACCATAGGAAACATATTCAGCAGGAAAAGTCATTTCATTTATTTTAAGGGTTGTTTCAACATCCCTTAAGGATTCAGGTAAGGAAATCGACATTTTCTGATAAGCAAAATCACGGGAGATTTTTTGATTATACTATTGGGATAGGAAATTAATTCACAATAAACAAGAAAAATATATTTTTGTAGGAAAATTCGGTGAATTTTTTGAAGGGGTGTTTCGACATTCCTAGCAGGCGAATTCGTTGAATTCATTTTAATGGTTGTTTTAACATCCCTTAGAGATTTAAGCAAGGAAATCGACATTTTCTCCCAGACAAAATCACAGAAGATTTGACATTTTAGGAAATGTCAATTTCCTTGCTAAAATCCTTAAGGGATGTTAAAAAAACCTTTAAAATAATTGAGACGACTTTACCTGCTGAATGTGTTTCTTGCGTCTACTTGGAAGTAATTTCCGACCCCAATAGTATAATCCAAAAATCTCCCGTGAGTTTTCCTTTTAGGAAATGTTGATTTCCTTGGTTGAATATTAAAGGAAAGTTGAAACGACCCTTTAAATAAATTCAACAAATTTTCTTTCTGGAAATATGTTTTTCTTGTTTATTGTGAATTAAATCTCGACTCAATAGTACAATCAATAAATCTCCCGTGAAACAACCCTGAAAATGAATTCAACTAATTTTCTTGCAGGAATTTGCTTTTCTTCAATATTGTTAATTAATTTCCGGCCCCAATAATATATGTTTAATCGAAAAGTTTCCCATAATTTTGGTTGTTAGGAAATGTCGATTATCTTGCCTAAATCTTTAAGGGATGTCAATACAACCCTTAAAATAAATTCAAAAGATTTTCCTACTGGGAATATGTTTTTGTTTTTGTTGTGAATTAAATTTCGACCCCAATAATATAATAAAAAAATCTCACGGGATTTTGGATATTAGGAAATGTCGATTTCCTTACTTAAATCTTTGAGGGATGTTAAAACAACCCTTAAAATGAATTCAACTAATTTTCCTACAAGGATTTGTTTTTCTTCATTATTGTTGATTAATTTCCGACCCCAATAATACAATGAAAAAATTTCCCGTGATTTTGGTTGCTGGGAAAAGTCGATTTCCTTGCTTGAATCTTCGAGGGAAGTAAAAACAACCCTTAAAATAAATTCAATGATTTTTCCTGCTAGGATATGTTTCTCTTGTATATTGTGAACCAATTGTCGATCCCAATAGTATAACAGCCATTTTTTTTTATCGGATCCCGGTAAGAAGAGAAGAATTCATAAAAATTCAGAATCTGAATTCCCATTAATACGCGAATTTTCCTCCATCTAAA
>JAUMHM010000087.1:11296304-11308282 GCA_032362435.1 Melikaiella ostensackeni | reverse complement strand
CATTACAAATTTACCACCAGCTAAAAAATTAAATATTAAACCCAAAAAACTGTAAGTCAGATGTTGATGCTTCTTTCAGGCTTCACAAGAAAGGCCAAAAGATTTCAAATCAAAGATAATCACAGTAGTTACATTCACAAGACACCAATATAAGTCCCCAACCCCACAGTAACAATCAACAACCTTAAAAAACCACTCCTGATTAACTAATCGAACCCCATCTCAGCTGCCTTCAACTAAAACAGCCAAAAAAATGTCAAACTAAAAACAATCACAACAGTTATCTTCATAAGACTTGATTAGATATTATCAACCCCACCAGTGCCGGAGAAAGGCCTATGTCGTATGTTGAGCACTCTACTCACCAAATTGGTCAATTTTGGAGGGTTGACAAACAAAAAGTTTCGAAATTTCGCGGGCAATATGGCGGCTCTTGGGGTCCATGACTCCAAAATTAAATCTTTTTGTATTCCAAATATAAGTTAGAAGAAACTAAAAAAATGGGGAGGAGGTAAAAAAGGAGGGGAGGGTAAAAAGGGTGACGTCTGCACACCACTCGGAGACGTTTCTCCGGTCCTGAACCCCACAGTAATAATCAGCAACTCCAAGAAACCACCCCTACCACATTTAGCGAACCCCATCTCAGCTGCCTTCAAATAAATCACAAAAAAATTTCAAATAGAAAATATTCCCACCTGCCACCTTCATAGAACTTTAGTAGATATCACCAACCCCACAGTAATAATCAGCATACCCAAGAAACTACCCCTGTCACATTTAGCGAACCCCATCCTAGCTGCCTTCAAGTAAAGCAGGCCAAAAATTTTCAGATTAGTGTACATTTCACAGTGTCTGTTGACACTGTAAGATTCTGAAAAAGATTATTTTTTGGCACAGTCATATCGACGTGGTACAGGAGGGTTAGTTTTTAACGTTAAGAGTTGGAGCCCAAAAATACGAGACCCTATTGGCACTGTAAAATTCTGAAAAAGATTATTTTTCGGCAAAGTCATATCTACGTTGTACAGAGGAGTTGCTTTTTGGTGTTAAGAAATGGAACTCGAAAATCAATGTTGGTATTTTTAAGAAGCCCAAAAATCCGAGACTTTTTTAACATTGAAAAATCCTGAGAAATATTATTTTTCGGCGAAGTCATATCTACGTGTTTCAAAGGGGTTGCTTTTTAGCGTTAAGGGTTAGAGCCAAAAAATCGTAGTTGGTATTTTTGAGGAGGCCAAAAATCAGAAACCTTATCGACCCTGTGAAATTCTGAAAAAGATTAATTTTGACAAAGTTATATCCACGCGGTACAGAAGGGTTGCTTTTTGTCTGCCTTCAGGTAAAACAGCCCAAAAAATTTTAATTTGCAAATAATTATACCATTAACATTGACAAGACTCTAGTGGATATTACCAACCTCACAACGATGATGAGCAACCCCAAAAAACTACCCCCACCACATTTAGCGAACCCCATCAATGCTGCCTTGAAGTAAAACAGACTAAAAAATTGCAAAGAAAAAAGATCACACCAGTCACCTTCAGAAGATTCTAGTGGATGTTACCAATCCCCAATGATGATAAGCAATCCCAAGAAACCACCTCTACCACATTTAGCGGAACGGACCTATAAAATTATACCCTCACTAGATACTCATTTTGTGTATTTTAACCAATTTTCCAAAAATAATCGAAAAAATCGATGAAAATCGACTAAAATAGTTTTAGTTTAACGAACTTCAACGTTTTATTTTTAAAAACGTTTGTTTTCAGCCCAGTAATGATGTGAAGAACATGTTCCATGAGATTATTAAGGTTCCTGAGCTTCAGAGTAAAGAAAAATTGTTTTTTATCTCTAAATTTGAAGAAATATTATTTTTAACAATTAAAAATTTTATTTTTCTCGAAAACGATGCAAAATATGAATAGCAATTTGTAGATAAAAATTGTTCCACTTCCTGATATCCAGAAAATTATACCCTTACCAAATTTTTGTTTATCTTGTGTGTTTTAACAAATATTTCCAAAACAATAGAATAAGTCGATAAAACCCGACTAAAATAGCATTTAGTTGAGTGAACTTCAGCATTTTATTTTTTTTAACTTTTGTTTCTAGTTCAGTAACAATGTTAAACTAAATGCTATTCTAGTCGATTTTTATCGATTTTTTTATTTTTTGGAAAAATTTATTAAAATACACAAGATAAATATCTGGTAAGGGTTATCATTTAATATATTTCAAGAAGTGGAACAATTTTGAACTATGATCTACTATTCATATTTTGCGTCGTTTTCGAAAAAAATGAGATTTTTAATTGTCAAGAATTATGTTTATTCAATATTAGAAATAAAAACCAATTTTTTTTTACTTTGAAGCTCAGGAACTATATTAACTTCATGGAATATGTTCTTCACACTATTACTGAACTGAAAATAAACGTTTTTAAAAATTAAATGTTGAAGTTCGTTAAACTTCATGTTATTTTAGTCGATTTTTATCTGTTTTTTCAATTTTTTTTTTTTTTTTTTTTTTTGAAAAATTGTTCAAAATACATCAAATAAACATCCAGTAAGTTTATAATTTTATAGAACAAAGGGGAACAAATTTGAACCATATTTTCATATTCATTTATATTTTACGTGATATTCGAGAAAAATGAGATTTTTAATCGTTAAAAATGTAAAAATCTTTTTCTCAAAAACGCGAAGTACGATTTTTTTCCTTCTTGGCTTGAAATAAACGGGACATATCCCCGAAACACATACTAAAGAGAAACCGGATGTGCAAGCTCTTTTGAGTTGAACTTAATCGAGGCTAGACGTGTTGGATCGACTAGTAAGTTCCAATTATTATTATCTTTCATTTTTAAAGAAGAAAGTTAGATCAAGCGCCATGCGTATAAAAAAAATAATAAAGTAATAAACAATATTTAGTATTATTTTCAATTTCTGAACATCTTTTTATAGTTATAAACTTAAATTATAAAATACTAGCAGAGAGAAACTGCTAGTTTGATATTTTGCTACTGTTTGATGAAATTTTCTGTATAAAACTTTTTTATTCCATTTCTTATTCTAGAGAGCTGCTACAGAAATTTATTTTGAAATTCCAGGCCTTTCCCAGATTTTTTCAATGGCATTCTCGAAAAAATTGTAGACCTCTTACTGATTAGCCTCGTTCCACAAAAATTAAAGACTTCTAGGGAAACCAAAAATATAGTGATGGAGAATAATCACATAAAATAAAACTAATTGAACTATCAATTTCAATTATTTTCCAAATCAAAGAAACAATCTTCGAAAATCTAAGACTTTCGGATGGAAGTGTAATTCAATCTTTTAAAATCCAAATCTGGAAGGAATCGATCGGTTCAAAATATTTCTTTCTGAAATTTCAAACGTGTCAACTTACATTATTTTCAAGTGAGACAAGTTTATAGTTTACACTTATTTTGAACTTGTTTTTTCTGAATTTTTGAGTTTGGTTAATTCGATGCTTTTCAAATTAGCGTACTTTTTACGTTCTCGTATTTTGAAAATTGAAATGCTTCTAAATTCGAAAAAACTTTAATTTCATGTTCCAGTGTTTGATTTGAACTTCATTCCTTTCCAGATTCAAACCTCTTCTACTTGAGTTCTCATTAATTGGGAAGGATTTCTGATTTAAATTATTTTCGAAAGAGAAAACTTTGTAATTCCAGAATTATTTAATTTGTAGTGATCTCAATTAAAATGGTATAATTTTTTGAGTTGTGAATTTCAAACAATTGAATATTGAAAGTTTCAATCAGATTAAAATTGAAACTAAATAGAGAACTAGTGAGAAAAATGAAAAGAAATCGATTTATTCGCATTTTGTTCAAAAAATTCACACAATTCGAGGCCTAAAATTTAAGTCACAATAAATTTCTAACAAAAAACTTCTCTTTTTTTAGTGGTTCATCGCAAACTACACGAATCAACTGTTACTGGATGAAGCAGGAGCAGGAATTGTAACAGTATTGTCTTCGATGTCTAGTTTATTTATCCTATTCCTCGCTGCTTGCTTTCCAAATAACGCAGGAGATAAATTTACCTTGTCTAAGTTGGTTGCAGTCTCTATTAGCATACTTGGTCTCGTAAGTAATCGAGAAATTCTAAACTAACTACATTCGAATTCAAATCCATTCAAAAAAAGATGAGTAAGTTATTTTCTATTCTCTTTGCAGATACTAGTTGGTTATTCAGAGTTTAAAATCGAGCCGAGTAGGATACCAACTAGCATAATTTTAGCTCTAGTCAGTGCATTGACGTATGCAATTTACATTGTATTTTTAACGAGAAAGGCAGGTAACGAAGAGAAGCTGGACGTGCCAATGTTCTTTGGCTTTGTTGGCTTCTTTAACCTTGCCCTTCTGTGGCCTTTATTCTTCATCCTTCACTATGGGCATTGGGAAGAATTTGAATGGCCCACCCATCACCAATGGACTGTTCTAATTGTTAATGGATTATTTAACTTTCTCAGCGAAATCATTTGGCTCTGGTAGGGTTCTTCAGTCATTTATCTGTCATAATTAGGTCATAATTTCGTATGGAGCAGGTATTTCTGATTTGCCTAATTTCATGAAATTGTTTCTCCATTTTCAGGAGTTGCTTCTTCACCTCGTCCCTCATCCCAACCCTGGCAGTCGGGTTAACAGTGCCAATGTCCATGATGCTAAACGTTTTCCTAAAGAAGCATACAATTTCGTGTATTTTCTACCTGGGAACGATCCCGATGATTTTGGCATTTTTAACTGTTTCTCTTTTATCTTACTACGATAATTGGGACCCAGTACTGGACATGCTGAAAAAACTTTACGTCTGGATCTGTCGCAGAAGCAGAGCGATCAGGTAAAATTAGAGAATTTATTTTTATACTCAAGGATCTAAGGTGACAAACTGATTCACCCATTTTTTTCTAATATCTAGAATACCAGACTTGGAAGCTGAGCAGACCGAGTCGCTGATCGGCTTGAACAGTGGAGAGCACGAAGCTTAAATTAAAGACAATAATACCAGGTCATGGTACTTAAGTTTTGAAAGCACTAACTTGAAACAATAGATCTTTTATTGTGTCTAGATTTTTTACGAGCTTTTCAAGAAAGCACAAAGAAACTACAACAATGATCTTGAACCCTTGGTAGCACCTTATTAGTTCGTACTTCTTAAATCTTGAGCAGATTAGCGAGAAGGTAGTGGAAGAAAGTTGTAATGATCAAGCGTCACAAACGCGTTTATCCTCGAAACTTTCACATGCTCATTCAAAACAATCTACCACCCTAAATTTTCATCTTGTTGAAATCAATACTTAAAGCTTAATCACGCCAAAACTAAGTATCATGAAGAAATGTACAGGAATGTTATTTTATGAAAGTGTTCTCACTTTGAAAAAGAGTTTGCATTGCTATTTGCTATTTTCAATTGCTTTCTTTCGTTGTAAATTTTTATTGACTGTTATAAAAGTATGCCTGTTGAGCTTATTCAGAGATATAAATTACAGAAAAATAGACGAAAGATCGATTTATGCTAGCTTATCGTTTTAGAAATGTTTCGAGCGATATACGACACAACTAAGTCTGAAAATGAAAGAAAACACATTTAATAAAATATACAGATAATAATTACAAATATTAACCTAACTTTAAGCTCAAAGTCTACATCCGTATATAAGAATATCATATGAACTGAATTACAAATGTGTACCTTACGACATGTAAGTTTTAGCACCGATTGATCTTTGCATCCTGCTGTGTTAACATATATACGAGATGTAATCGTTAAAAATAACCAGAATCGAGTCTTGGATAAATTAAAATTGTCGAAGAGTTCAAAAAATCAAACATTATAATTAAAACAGGCCAACAAAAGTTATGCTAGATAAATCAAGAAGTTCATAACTTATTCAGTCGTTAAATTCGAAGTTATATATAACCTTAGGAATAAATACTTAAATACAATAAATAAATTTTACATCATAAAGTGGTTTGAATTTTACAATGTTAATTTTGCATTCTCGGGATTTTTAAATTTTTAACTCAGAACGTTAAAAAATTATAAGAGTTACATTAACATTGAATATTTTCAGATTAAAATGTACATAATTGTTTGATTTCAACTAAAAAGTTCTCAGAATTGTCTAATTGAGAAATCAATACATTAATAGTTACAAAAATTTTCATTCATAATGTTCAAAATTAAATAATCTTAGTTCCAAACTTAATACATTAGATAATGCCAAATCTATTATAGCGTTTGAAATTAACAATTTTGAATTATATAATTTCTTGATTTTACAATTTGAAGTTAATTAATTTGAAAGTATTGAATAATTTCAGATTGAAACATTGAACATTGTTTGATTTCAAATTTAAATCGTTGTAAGTTGTAGAATTATAAATACAATTATTATTGTTACGATCAGCGAACAAAATCTAATAATTTCAAATTCAAATTTAGAATATGGAACAATTTGAAACTAGTAGCATTCGAAAATTAATAATTTTGAATTGAAACCTTCAAAATCATAAAAATGTATATTTCAAATTGAAAAGAAAAGAACATTTCAATAAAATCGTTCAAATAATTTTTAGATTGAAATTTGAAAATTGGTTCTAGTTAAAAACCCTAAAAATCGTACTTTGGAATTGTACAATTTCAGATTTCTTTAATTTGTAAATGGAATAATTTTGAAGGCATTAAAACTGAAAACTTCAAAGACTTTCAATTTAATGTTTAAAGGTCTGAATTTGAGAATTTAAATGACTGGGAAAAATTTTGAAATCCGGTAAATGGCCTATTTAAAATTTGGTCCCAGTTCTTAAGAGAAACAGAATTTTTATATTTGTAAGAACAAAAAGTAGAATCTGATCTTGGACGTGATATATTCTCGCAAGTATTCTTACTACCAGGACTGATTTTGTCGACATATTTTTTAATTTTTCTTTTATTGCCATGCGTCGCGTACTTAGTTATTACTTCAGAAGATTTAAGTCTAAGGCTGTAGTTTGACATTAAGACATCGTTAGTGAGATATTCTTATAGCTTTACGTTGAGCATAGAATGTTATTCTGTGAAAGCATAAAGCATTGAATCCCGGACCAATTCACAATTGCGTCGTGCTAAATCTGAAATTAGTCGAAAGTGGGTAAATAGGTGAAATTTAGAAAAGACCGAACCTAGCATTATCAAAATTTTCTAATTATAAGGGGAAGGAATCAAAATCTTGGAAAAACGTGCAATTCTAGTCAAACAAGGATAATTTATTTCGTCCTCGAATATTGAAAATGTGCAATCTCACGACATTTGAAAATCAAAATTTTTAAATTTAATACGCACACCGTGTCTGAATTGTAATCTTGAAAGATTTTAAAGACAATGAATTTGCATAATTCATTTGATATGTGCTTTGATACAAAGTATTTAGATTACTACTTTTCCATTCCAGATTAGTTGATTGATAATTATTTATAGAAGCGATTTCTGATTATGTAATAAATTATTATCTTCGATATGAATCATTTGCTGTGAAATATAAATAAAAATAAGCTAGCTTGGTTTTGTGATATAAGCGAATGTGGTGCAAAAAAGCGAGATGATTCAATATAAAGTGTAAGGCTTAGTTTACAAATTATAATCCTGTTATTGTATGTAACTGTTCCTTTATGTACCGCTGCTGTATATTTCATGTAAATATTCTGTATAATTATGCTTAGAATTGTGTACACGGTGTATAAATTAATTAGAGTACGATTAAACAAGTTAATGTAAACAAAATCTTTGTTGTGAATGACAAAAGACGAACATCCGACTTGACAGAAGCGAAATTGAACAAGATTGAAATATAGGTTGACATGCATCTCGGGTCGGTATAATCGGTACATTTTTTCATTTCAAGCTACAGAAAAAAAAGCATTTTCAAATTTAATTTTCGGATAAGAGTTGTGAAATTCGAAGAAAGCTTTACAAATGAAATGCATCATTTATTTGCTATGGCATGTCACGAGAATTCCGCCATACGATTAAATTTTAAAAGTAACTCGACAGAACCTTATCCTGAAACCAAAATCCCTCAGCCGAAACTTGCTGCAAATGGTGAAAGTTCAATGTCAAGTCCTCGAAAACATAATGTCAGCTCTTTGCGGTAAGTTTTTCTTTTTATAGATACTTTAGAGTTGATTTTTTTATAAATTGGATACATGTAATTTTTGGTTTTAGAATTCCTGCTGATCCGTCCTGGCCGAAAATTCCGCAACGTAAATATGCCGATAATGTGGGCGACATCATCGACCAACCATGCGTTGTCACAGTAACGGGAACTCCTAGGAGTCGTTCTATTGTGAGAACACCGAATTCTCAGTGTGTTTTATATGAGTAAATCTTTATTCTTTTAGATTAATACAATTTTATTTCAATAACAAAATTAATGATTGATTTTAGAACTATGAGAGGAACCGCTTCTAGAGAAACTGTAGATTCGAGTTATTATGGCTCTAGTAATATTCCTGTTTCTCAGCCCATGACACAACCCCTGAAAAGAAGACCTGGATGCATTGATCCTCGGTTTAAGAGGTTCGTTTTTGATATTTTATAATTTCAATAACATTAAAATTCATATATAAATTATTGAAACGGTAACTAAAGATGGATTCTTTCAGAGAATTACAAAATATTTTGCCACTCAAGATTCAGAGAAAAGTTCCCGGTTTTTAAAAAAATATTCCTAGTTTATTTTTTTTATTTTTCAAATTCAAACCTTTAAAACTAAACAATTTATCACTTAAAGTACTCAAAAATCTCCAAATTAACGAATCTAATGCGGAACAATTCTAAATTTGATAATCATTCAAAATTGAATAATTTCAAACTCAAACATTCAATATTTATAAAATTTCAATATAATTCTTTCAAGTCAAAGTTCTTCTATTTCAAACGTTTTTTCCAATTATTTAAATTTGCAAGGATTTAAATTACAAAAATTAAAACTAATTATGCTTTCAAATTGAAATAAATTCATTAAATTTAAAAGGGTTCAATAACAGTATTGAATTTCAAATACAATAAATTTGAAATTATATAATTTATTAACTTTCGACCTAAACTTATTCAATTTTGAACATTATGAATAAAAAATTCTCTAACTATTAGGGCGTTAAATTCTAAATAATTAAATTTTGAATTCTCCCAAATGTAAAAAAATCATTCGCTGGTAGACTTGAAGTAAAAATTCAAAATCGCACATTTTCAAATTATGAACGTTCCAAATTAATAAAATATGTATACACTCGAATATTAAAATTTTTGCAAATTCAAGGCTTGAAAATTAAACGATTTTACACTTAGACTTCGAAATTGAACAATTCAAAATTAGAAGTGCTTCAAACGGTACAAGGGATCACAGTCAGTCCCCTATTCCCTTTTTTCCCTATTTCCCTTTTTCCCTATTTTTTCCTTTCCCTTCCGTATTTTTCTGAAAATCCCCTATAATCCCTATATTTGAGAATTTGAGCCACTTTCCCTTTTTTTGAAATTGCGATTCTTTTTTTAAATAGAAACCTATAATATTCAAAAGTTCGCTCCACAATCTATACTTGTGCAGCTATATGAGCAATAAGTATCTTAAAAAAAAAATAGAAAATTTAGAAGAGATTCAATTTGAAACTATTTAAATTTAATGACCTTTATCGAATAATTTTTTTAAACGCGCAATTTGAGAAAGATTTAAAAGCTCCTAAATTTATAAGTCTTTAAACTTTAAAACTTTTAAATTAGAATGAATTTTAATAATATTTAAGAATACCTTACGTAATATTTTATTGTCTGAGTTAACCCTAAATATCTCAATTTCGAAACTTTAAATTCAACTTTTGCAATAAATATAAATGCATAATATCCACAAAATAATGATGTTCTTAATTTTTTTAAAGGTGAATTTTTCGAGGATGCAAAGGCTTAAAAAACTACCAATTTCAAAAGACTTTGATTCAACTACCCTAAAATTTGAAAAATTTCTAACTAAAAATCAATTGAAAAACGAAATTTAGAACCCGTAAAATAATTCAAAATCTTTCAAATTCCAAAGGCTCCAGTTTAAAAAAAAACTTGAAAATTTGAAGCTCTTTGATTATTCGAAAAAATATAGAAACTCTTTAATTTAAGTTTTTGAATTTGAAAGGATCTGCATCTTAAAAAAATAGAAAACTTAGAGGGGATTCAATTTGTAACTATTAAAATTTGAAAGCCTTTGCGATTCAACTATCCACCTTCAAATTTGGGAGATATGTAGCTAAAAAGTTTAAAAATTGAAAAACGTAATTTGGAACCCATCAAATAATTCAAAGAAATATAGAAACTAGAAATGTAGAAATTTAAAAATTGAAAGGATCCGCAATGAGCATGCATGATTTTGAACAAAAATTTTTGAAACATAAAATTACAAATGAAAGATGACAGTACGGTGCTAGATAACCAACATTTTTATCAAAAATGGGTTATTGCGTAAAAAATATTTTAAAAAATCAAATAAGGTAGATAAACGTCCCAGTAGTCGTGACGCCAATTTTCTTGCTCTTTATCTAATTTGAATTGAGTGAAATTCCATTTAAGGCCATGCTATACTTTCCCGATTCCCACCTTACCGACATTATTTTGCAACAACTCACGTCAACACAAATTGAGATATCGAGTTGAAAATCTAAAAAATTATATAAAAGGCACTAAGGATCGTTTGTATGGTCCTAAATTTCTCGAAATTCAAACAAAATTTTCCAAAATTAAATTTTTTTGTAATTCCAGTAATTGAGAACCATACAAATGTTCCTTAGTGAATTTTCACTAATTTCCGGAAATTTCAACTCGATATCTGAATTCGTACGGACGTAAGTTGTTGCGAAAAAAAATGTCGATTAAGTAGGAATCAGGTAAGTATAGCATGACCTTAATACTATAAAATGATGAAAATACATGAGTTTTATCATTAAATGTTACTTTTAATATATTTTTTTATCAATATATTCAAATTATAACCAAGTTTCACGATTATTGGGGCCGTCACGATTACGGGAACATCTACCTTACATATTGTGATAAAAATATTTTTTCAAAATATCATTTTTAGATACTAATGCCCTATTGACAAATTTAATGCTGCGCTTTTTTGTAAAAAAAAACGGGTTACGCTGGCTTTACGTTAAGCTGACGTACCCACACATGAAAATAACATTGAATCGAGTTATGACCTATATCAAAATAAAGGGCTCATTTAGGGCTCTATAAAACCACAAAAACAAATCTTCCAAAATCAACCCCTACCACCCAAAAACCACTCTTAACACAAATAATGCAAGTGTTGTAAGTCTGGCTATACCATAATTAAGGGCTTATTTGAGACTCCAATACCATAAAAATAAATGTTTCAAAATCAACCTGTACCACCCAAAAACCATCCATAATACAAATTATGCAAATGTTGTAAACCTGACTATACCATAATTAAGGGCTTATTTAAGACTCTCCAAAACCATAAAAATAAATCTTCAAAAATCAACCCGTAACATCCAAAAACAATCCATAATACAAATTGTGCAAATGTTGTAAATCTGACTATACCATAATTAAGGGCTTATTTAAGACTTTCCAAAACCATAAAAATAAATCTTCCAAAATCAACCCGTACCACCCAAAAACCATCCATAATACAAATTATGCAAATGTTGTAAATTTGACCACTTAGGGCTCTCTGAAACGACAAAAACAAATTTTCTAATACCAACCCCTATCACTTAAAAACTAGTAATTCGTTTATGAACCTTTGTACATTTTTAAGTGACAATTCAAGAATATATTGTGAAATTTTTGTGTAAAAGTATGAAAAATTAGGCCGTTTCCAAGAGATCTTCGGAGACGCCTTCGAAAAAAGATGCTCTGCGGTGTACACGATAACTCGAGAACGGATCATCTGAA
>JAUMHM010000087.1:11277283-11296204 GCA_032362435.1 Melikaiella ostensackeni | reverse complement strand
CATACATTGAAGCAAACTTTCGTCCAAAGCTCGAGCAATTCACCTTTTTCGGTAGTAATTGAGGGGTTCCGTGCAATAACCGGTTATAGAATTCTAGCGCTCGGTTTTGTTGGCCCCTGAGAGCTCTTAAAAAATGTTTAAAATTTTCATTTTTAAGCATATATTTGAATAGGAAATTTAATTGCGCATCTTTTTTTCTTCATGAGAAAAGTTGTAGCTCTTTTAGTTTTCGAAATAAATAGGAAAAACTATTTTTCACCAAACCAAAATTTAATTCCTTCTTTGGCTTCAACTCGTTTTCAGTCACGCAATTTTGGGAATTTCGTAATAAAATTCACAGGGATTACGCTTTGCACTCTTCTTAGAGTAACTGTGCAGGTCAAAAGTTGAAATATTTAGAACAAAGAAAGTTAATAATTTTTTTTCATCACGTTGTAAAAATTGGACACTGATACTTCCCAGCGCTTGGGGAGTCGAGCGAATTTTGAGCAAGAAAAAAGTTCCAGTGGCAAAGTTGCTCAATGAGGAATAAAGAAGTTTTCTGGAAAATATTACTTCGCTTGATTGAACGGTTTGAAAACTGTGATTGTTTTAATTCGAGTGCGGTCGGTGCTCGCGCGTAGGCAAGAGCGCCTGCGCTCGGATAATCGAGTGCGGCCGGCAGCTCGTTGAAAGTACACAATGAAAATTAAATAAGTACTAAAAAATAATGTTTTTTTATCAATGTATTCTAGCCTATATAAATTGTATACATATCAGTATATTCTATTCTATATACATTCTGAAATAGATGAATGTACTTTAATCCTCATCAGATGAAAGAACATTATCATCGATTTCGTTATCGTTCGTTATTTGGGGGGCGATTATGTAACTTTTTCATTTTCACTTACACTTCCACTTTTTTAAAATTCACGTAGGTTTTTTTTTCCTTTTTGCAATTTTAATTGTCACACAATGTCAAAAAAAAGGCAACCGACGTGAATTTCGAAAAAGTGGAAGTGAAAGTGAAAAAGTTACATATACGCCCCCCCTGAACAGGGATATTAAAAATCAAATTCAAACATTTCTTTAGAAAGCAGTATATCGGAAAATATTTAATTTAAATGCATATTCCGTTTAACGTAAAATGCTCGATTAATTTCTCATTTTCTTATTTGTATTAATTATCAAATATAAATTTGTTTACCTTATTTCTACAGGTTTTGCGCACATTTCGTATTCACAAATTTTCGTCTCTTGATCTTTTTATGCCACGGGTTGGCTTTGGCATATTATCCATTTCGAAAATAGAAAAAATCACGCTTTCTTATACGTTTAGCTCCAAAACACTTTTTTCGCACTTTTATTAGGCTCTACAATTTCTTTGAATGTGCACTATTCAAAGAACGAAGCAGAAATGACTACTTTCTTTACATTTTGTACATTGTAGTATTTCTTTCAAGATCTCATAAGCACAGCTTTGTTTACATTTTTTTTAAACAAAACAGAATGCACTATGAAAGACTGGCTTTAATGAGTACAGCTTCCCTTAATAGTTTTTTTTAAGAATTCATATTATCATTTTTCAATGAGCTAAAATGAGTAAAATAGAATGAGTAAAATGAATAAAATGAGTAAAATGAGTAAAATGAGTAAAAATGAGTAAAATAGAATATGTCGATAAGAAAACATTTTTTTAGTATCAATCGAAGTAATATTTTTCAGAAAACTTCCTTATTGAACAACTTTTCCGCTGGAACTTTTTTCTTGCTCAAAATTCGCTCGACTCCCCAAGCGATGGAAAGTATCAATGTCCAATTTTTATGACGTGATAAAAAAAATTATTGACTTTTTTTGATGTGAATATTTCAACTTTGAACCTGCACAGTTACTCTAAGAACAGTGCAAAGCGTAATCCCTGTGAATTTTATTACTAAATTCTCAAAATTGAGTGACTGAGCACAAGTTGAAATAAAAAAAGAAATAAAATTTTGGTTTGGCGAAAAAATATTTTTTTCTATTTATTTGGAAAACTGAAAGAGCTACAACTTTTTTCATCAAAAAAAGATGGGCAATTGAATTTCCTATTTAAATATATCCTTCAAAAATTAAAATTCGAAACATTTTTTGAAAGCTCTCAGGGGCCAACAAAACCGAGCGCTAGAATTCTATAACCCGTTATTGCACGGAACCCCTCATTTCTTAGATGAATCGAATGGAGGTTTCGATTTTGTAATCGGACTGTTACTTTGCTCATAATGCTTTGCGAAACTCCATCCATCGGAGGAACGTGAAAGGGAAATAATAATATTTGACCAAGCATTTTTCAACTTAAAAAAAAAATAATTTCGTACTTCAATCTCCATATGCTTCGACTATACATTTACGACTTAGTAAAGTTTCTCATTTTGTTTAAAGAAATTATAGTTATAATGTATCTTTTGTTGATATACTCGAAAGTAAGTATGCAATTATTATATTTGTTTATAAAAGTTGCAGAACATTAAAAAAAGTTATAGTTGTTTAAAGAATGGCCTTAAAACAAAACGAAAAAAATGCCTTAGAGATACCAATTTCTGAGAAGAATCCAATTGTAGTTTCAATTTTGGGATTGAACTGTTACTTTGTTTATAATACTTTGCGAAAGTCTTGCATCCATAAATATAGTAAACTTCAGGATCGCAATTAATTTTGAAATCTAAGATGGTGAAGTCTTAGAAAATTGATGATTGAATAAAATGTGTATTAAACTTTGAACTACAGTAATTGTTATTAAAAATTCATTTTTAAAATTTTCAACTTTTTCCGATAAAATAAACATTTTCCTCTTAGAATATGCATTGAGTACCTCAAAAACCTGATGCAATTGACAATCTTCGAACTCCTAGTCACTTTCAATGCACAAATCCAGATATTATGAACCTAAATACGGTGGCGTATTGGTG
This sequence comes from Melikaiella ostensackeni, assembly GCA_032362435.1. Classification (NCBI taxonomy): domain Eukaryota; kingdom Metazoa; phylum Arthropoda; class Insecta; order Hymenoptera; family Cynipidae; genus Melikaiella; species Melikaiella ostensackeni. Next base: position 11,293,277 of record JAUMHM010000087.1, on the reverse strand, counting down.
CCGCCTCTAGGATTTTTGTGGGTAACTAAAATTGCTACAGGAACACAGAAATTCTCACTCGCTTAGGAGCCATCCATAAATTACGTAACGAAATTTTCCGAAAATCCCCCCCCCCCCTCCTTTGTGATGTCTTTTCCGACTTTTCCCTTTAGTTCTTCGCCAATGTGTAACACTAGACTAAACCTGACCCCCCGCCCTTAAAATGTATTACGTAATTTATGGATGGCCCCTTACTCTTACGGACACCAAATAATGTTTTTGAACTAAAGAATGACTTACCCAAGCTCTTCGTCAGCTTCAATATCTCGATTCGCGAAAAAAGCTATTCTTGGAAAATGTAAGTCCTGATGCTCAACAAACACTCGCACTGGTAGCAAATTAGGAGCACAGGAATGGTTGATAAAACGAGCAACATTGCCATATCGCCGCGCATCGATGCAATAAGTCTCGCCATCCTGGTGGTTGCAAAATTTAAGATACAATATTTGTACGTCCATATTAAAACAGCCCACTTTGCTTCTTGTCAATAAGGCTAAACTTCAGACAGAATTCAATTTGAAGTTGACCCTTACTGATAAGTGACAAAAATGGGCTGTTTCAATGTGGACGTACACGTATGTTCAAGCCTTTCCTGTATTAAAGAATATACATGGGTACGACCAACTGAAAGAAGGCCAGTTTGTCAATTTCATTTTAGGAGTTATGAGCATTTTTTGGCGCTTTTATACGGGAATGATACATTGACCCTTGCACTATCATTTAACACTATACTCATATTCTGAAGCGCTCTTTTTCAGAGTTTGGACTCTGGAAGTAGTTCTACAGGCTCAACTTCATAGCAACAATCTGGGCCATTTTCGTTTGGACGTACACATACACAGAATAACTTGTTTTCTTTGATAGGAGTTTACATGGATTACCCTATTATCTAAGTCGAATAGATAGGAATCGTCCTCCCTATGGTCAGCTTCAGAATCCGAAATAATTTCTCCTGCATATTCACAAACGTAAGTACCCTTGGGAATGTGTCGAAGCGTTCGAAGTCCCCAACCTTTTCCCTTCGTTCGAAACAGTTGAAATCTTTGCGTTAAACCGTGTTGTACAACACGGTTATTACAAGTAATTTTATTGCAATCACATGCAGGGTTGCATTCAAATAACATCGGAGGATCTGAAATATTTCAAACTTATTTGACATTTCTTTCTACCTATAATATAATAAAATAACTACAATTAGTCAAACTTTTATTACCAGAATAATTAAATTCAGGAATGAGCTTTCCTTCTTCGTCATACCAACATCTTAAGCTAATAGTTCCACATAAGCATTTCTCAGTACTACAGTTATCTTCACAACGGCAGGATTGCAGGGACGTTATAGTGCGATCCACATTTATGCTACTCGTATAACAGTTCTCCGTGACATAGACGAAGTCTGTCGGCTTATCCTCAGAGTCATAACCGTTGACACATTGAATGGGATTCGTTTCTTTCCCTCGAGAAATATCACTGGAATGAAATTCAGTCGTAAAGAGAAGTACAAACGCCACTGAGTAATGAAAAGGAAGAAACTAAAACTCACTTGGATAATATTTTAACAGTCTTCTCCCACATGTGCTCTATGAGCTCATTCACCTTAGCGTTTAATCTTAGAGCTGACAAAGTGTCACCATCTACAGAGCAACAGTTTATGGCAGTTTCACCCGCAACATTAAGTTCACTAACTTTTGCTCCTCGGGCCAACAAGAGAACGCTGACTGCATACTGATCTTGTCTTGCAGCAATGTGTCTACAAAAATAAATATCGCTAATATATCTCCTCTAGTATTCTGATTCAATTTTAATAAGCTAAAAATCATCTTTTCCTTACAGAGGCGTATCTCCGTGAACATTCACGGCATTTACGTCACAGCCTTCATTCAAAAGCAACTCTGTGATCTCAGAACTTCCGCTAAATGCACTCCAATGCAGGGCAATATTTTGTTCCGCATCTCTTATTAACGGATCGCACTTCTTTTCAACCAAGAACCGCGCGACGTCAGTATGCCGAAATTCACAGGCCCAAATTAAACTCGTCCAGCCACCATCATCAACGGAATCTTAAACAAATCGATTTCAGGATTAGAAAGAATATACTACCTACCCATTGGATCTATAACATCAATTATAGACGCACATTTTTACAAAAAAAAATCAACTCGTGAAGTGAGCGGCTTCACAGAACCCATCAAGAAGTATTTTGTAGGTGAACACACTAATAATTTTTTCTTTACATATCTTCTTCCGTAATGATAATTCTTCATTATTTTTGTTCACCTCCCCACCCCGCGCAATGTTTGGGTACACTGATTTTTTTTCAAAATTTCTTTATCGCTGCCATATCTCAAGTAGAATCGGTAACAGTAAGGAGGCCAAACTGTGTGTTAGAAATTTGTCACCACTTTTTCCGGACACATTTGTGGAGGACCTTCGTGAGGCGCACGCACGCTAAATGGGTGATAGTACTCCTTTGACGTTTTGTTTTTCCAGAGGTGCCTTTATTTTCGCATTTGCATTAGAGTCACATGTCGGTTTTTTGAACCGTGAAACACTGGCGCCATTATCGTCAAGCCCCACTTTTGCATTATAGCATACTAGAAGCCTCGCGCGCACCAAATACCACACAAATTTTGGACGCTTTAAATTTCTAGAAATTGGAGGATTTTATGGAAATATACGGAAATTCAAAGTATCCAAACATTTCCGGAAATTTACGGCAATTTATGGTAGTTTATCGGTAATTTATGGTAACTTTTCGCTTCGAGTTAGTCCAATCTGTCCGTAAAGCCAAAATGTGAGCTCATAGATGTATAATTTTCATTATTTACTTCTGACATCATACTTTTGCTCCCTCTGACCTCACGATGCTCGAAAGGCACTACTTTAGCCCCGCTTTATATGCATCTAAAACGGCTGAAATCATGCGTATATTATAAAAATATATTTCATCATAAGGAATAATGTAATTAGCGACATTTTGATTGAATGTAGGGGAAGATGGGACAGGGTCCATCCAGATTAAGTTTTTTTTATCTGGACCTTTGGGGCTGGGGGCCAAGCAGCCCCCCCCCCCCGTAATTAGGAACCAATTTATTAAATGTGTTTTTCATAAAAAGGGAAATTTACCCGTCTTACACCATGGATGGGGCAGGGTGGAGCACCAAATTCGGTCAACATAAAATAATATATTGTGCTACAATTGCGGAAAGTAGGAAGTTCCACACGAGTGTGAAGTTTGCTGTACGAGTCAGAGACGACACGAAAATGAGCCGATGGCAAGTACTGTGAACTTCACAAGAGTTATAGCTGTCTACTTTCTGCGCCTGTTGCACTCGATATTTTTTGTAACGAATGTAAGGAATTTTGGATTTGAGAAACAATAAAAACAAACTTTCCGGAAATTTAGGAAATTTATGGTAAAATCACCATAAATTACCGGAAATTTTTGTATACCATAAATCAAGGCTCACCAGAAGTCAGTCATTGACTGACACGACTGACAGTGTCAGTCGCGAAGACTAGGTCAAATAGCCTCTCAAAAAAAACTTCGTCGAGCTCGACCCTAGTCCTTTATTTCCATCTACCTACCGACTGGCCGTGTCGACCTTAACCCTTTTTACGGTTTGTAGGATTCCTGGAAACCGAAGAAAAAATAACAAAATCTTTCTGTCAATTAGCACTTGTCGAAAGTGGTGAGCCCTGCCATAAATTATGAGAATTTTTGAAAATTTACGGTAAATTTATAAATTACCCAAAACTTCCTGAAATTTAATGTATCCAAGAAGTAAGTTATTATTTCGAGTTGGTCAGATCACTATTCACTACTCACAATCGCCAGAAGTGAGGTTATGAATCTCGTGATCCTTTAAAGTAATTTTGAATCGAAATGCGCAAGCGCAACAGCTAAAAAAAGTAATCTTGCTCAAAGTGCGCAAGCGCAACAGCTATGAACAGTTATCTTGATCAATGAGCGCAAAAGCGCAGCAACTATAAAAAGTTTGTTTATAACTGCTTTTTCTTACTGTTGCGCAATTTTTTACTTCCTGCACGCTATATACAGGTATGCCTCAAAAAGCGAACATTCCGTGCAAGCGTTACAAAAAATTATTTACGAAGAATACAAAGTGAAATGAGTCCAATTGATTGCAAGTTTTAATATAGATGTAATGTAAGAAACATAAAAAAGTGAAAAAATGTGTACATTGAAAATGGACGGTATTAATTTTTTTTCAAATAAATATGTTGCAGAAAATTTTAGCTAAATTCAGTTTTTTTAAATAAAATTTAAATTTTAAATTTTGTTTACAGACATGTGTCATGAGTTTAAAATAATTATTTTATCGAATAAACTTCTTTATATTCACGCGTGTAGAACTTTCTGCGCAGAGATTTATTGTGTCGAGTAGGATGGCCCGAAAAGAAAAAAATCGAATTTTATTTACGGTACTACCCTGTTTTGTGAGATTCCCCTTAAGAATAAATATGTATTTTTATTGATCGGACAGTATTAGCAGATGCCACCCACTCCCTCAATTTTACCATTAAATATACATAAAGGAAACCCTATTTTTTACGAATATTAGACTGCGAGGCGTAATTATCACGGAAATGAGTGAAAATTACAGAGACCTCTTAAAAACGCTTCCCAGAATGTAACGTATGTATTTATTTTTGATTTTAATCCCTCATACCCTTCCAACGTGCCACAAAAACCACACTATGAACGAGATCGTGTATTTTGCGGTATATTAGTAATTATTACCTTTTTCTAGTTTTTTTACAGATCATTTTTGATGGAGAAATCATAAATTTTCATGTATTTTTCATTAATTATCAACTGATTAAACAATTTCACACATTATCAGTATCTTTATAACGACATGAGTTTATTAGACAATATAAAAAATTAATATGGTCGATTCAATTTGCTTTTAATTGTTTAAACTTTTTCTTATTGTTTAAATGTAACTTTTGACTGAAATAAGTCAGAAAAATATAATTTTTTGGAAATCATTCAACTAACTGCATCGAATTCTGGTATGTCTGTCTTGAATTTTTACCACTTATCCATAATTTTTGAAACAATTTCCATTTGTTTAAACAGTTTTTTTCGATAAGTAATCAAAAATTTACACCTTCTCTGAGAAAGATGAACTAATTAGTTTGAATCGAAAATCAAAACGTTTTATTCACTTTGTGTTTAATTGTTTGAACAACTGTTCATTGTTTTAATATCACCATAAAGGTTGAATACTTCATTTCTGAGAAAAAATTTTTTTTTTGAAAAGTATCGAAAACCTTATTCAAACAACTCTGTGACCTCGAAGCGTCACATTCTGCAAATGGCTGAACCAATCAGAATAATGGTATGCAGTAGCTCCACTGACAAAGGAAGTATCCAGCTGACAGCTGGCAACAAAATTTGTGACCGTCCACATGTCGACTTTTGGCACATTCGCACTGTCACACATTACAAATCCCGGGTTTAGTGAAATTCTAGGCATTTTGAACACCTTTTTGGCCCTCCCTTGTTCGGGGCGGGCACGACCTTGAGATTTGCCGAACGTGCATTAAATTCAATTCAAATTTGTTTAACCAAAAATAAAATACAATTCTGCTTTTGAACGTAATCAAGAATTTTAAGAAGAAAGATGAATAATAGTGGGACCAATTTTGCATGAATATTGTGTGCAAAATGTATACAACAATTACGCGAGTTAATTTTGATATATAAAATCAAAAAACGATGTTCTTTAATTTATGAAAGTAACTTTATAGAAGGACAAGAAATCTCTTAATAGTACAAGCTTTCAGGAATGTTATGATTACAGGATATTCTTAAATATACGCTATTGAATAATTAAAGAAATAAATAATACTAAAAACAAAATAATAAATTTTTTAATTTGTTTCTCAATTCCATGAGTTTGTTGAATAATTAAAACAAATCAAAAACATCGTTATTTAATTTAATATTACAATTTTGTAAAGAAATTTTAGCAAGCTCGAGAAAATTCCCTGACTTAAAAAAAAATACCCTGACTTTTCCCTGACCCACAAAATTCCCTGACATTTCCAGGTTTTCCAGGTGAGTAGACACCCTGTAATATCACAAATAACATAAAATAAGCCATGCTAATGTAAGAAAAAACACATTTTCTTGCATATACGAACCTGTTCCAAAATAGGGGCATCCATTATGAAACATCGGTTTAAGAGCCTAGACATTGTTTCATAATGGGTACATATATGTCGTTCCGCTTTTTCGTTAATAAAATAATTTATTTACACCAAATTAAATTTTTCGTAGTGATTTCTTATTCAGAAAGAATCGGCCCATTCATTAAAATCATAATTTCGAAAATGGCGTACTCCAATGTGGTCGAGACACTGGAGTACAGGCAAGGGCATCAAATACATGGGACTAAACATTATTTCTCAAATATCTTCGTGAAAAATAATTTCTGACTATAGTGTATTTGGAAATAAGCTTTTATTTTTCAAAAACTATTAAATCAAATAATAAAATCGATAATTTTTTGTATATCGGTTTTATTATTTCATTAAATATTTTCTGAAAAATAAAAACTTATTTCCGAATACACTTATAGTGACAAATTATTTTTAAAAATCAAGTTTAGTCCCATGCATTTGAGGCACTTGTCTGTACTCCAGTGTCTGCGCCATATTGATTTGACGTCACTACATAAAACATTTCAACTAATTTGAAGAAAAAAACTTTCCTTAAGTAATTAGGTTCAATTTTTAGTGCTCTTTCAATTTTCTTAAGAAAAAAATAAATTTAAAAACATGCAACTACCCCATTAACTAAACACTTTAAAAAAAAAAACAACCAAAATTTTCACTTTTTAGGAATGACATGAACTAACTAGTTAAAATTGAAAATTAATACGGTCGATTCGGTTTACTATTAAGTGTTTCAATAATTTTTTAACATCAACATTATAGTAAATACTTCTGCATTTATTCATTGACTATAACCTTTAAAACACCTTTGACGATTTTTACGGCTTAGGAGAATAAAAAAAAAACTAATAGTAATTACATGTCCAAAATGAAAATACAAGAGATAACAGCAGCTCACCGAAAGCATACGAACGCATGCGAAGTAAAATAATCGAAGTTTTTTAACTATTCAGTCATCACAGTACCTACTGAAGATAAAAAAGGTGAATAGATGGATTTTTTTCGAATATAGGTGATGAATAGGTGACCGAAAAGAATGTTGTATAAGTCAAATAAACATGCAAGGAATTGTGTTTTTTCCATGTTAATTCAATGGAAAACTTCATGGTCTTTAACCGATATCTCTCAAATTTGAGATCATTTTTTTGGCATTCGAACAAAACTAGAGGGTGAGAACAAAAAAATATGATTTTGAAGAATAAGGGCCACCCTAGCGGTCATTCTAGGCTCAGAAATAATTACAACTCATTTTCCGGATTTTAAAAGAATGTTCCCGAACATTGAAATTTTAAATTTCAAGCTCTCAAAACTGAATTTATAATCTGAAGTACCCATTCAAATATGAATATCTAAATTTACAAATTTAATGTGGAACAATTCTACATTTGAACTTTGAAGCGTTTGAAATGAAAAATAAAAAATTGAACTCTCGAACTGAAAAATATTTCAAATTTTATGTCTAATCCAAAAGTAGAGGCCATCAAAATTGAACAATTTTTATTTCCATGTTTTCAAACAGAAAAAAAAGTCAAATAGAACATTGAGCATTGAAACACTGAAAACTGTTCAACTGTTAAGATTTTGAATTAGAAATTGACTCATTTATAAATAGCTTTAAAGGCTTTCAATTGGAAATTGCACTCATTTATAAATTTTTTATCTAAAACTAATCAATTTTTGACGCTTTCAATTTCATTATTTAACCTACATTAAGTCTTACAGTTGGAAATTTTACAATTTTGAACAATTTAAATTTCAAACAAGACGGTTTTTAATGCAAAACACTTTAAATTTTTCAATCTGAAAATTGTTGGAAATTGAATGCTTTATATTTAAAATTGTTCCTTGTAATCTAAAATAAAATTTTATTATATCATGTTAAAGGATTCAATTCATAATTATTCAATTTTACTTGCTGCTATAGTTTAAATTTGTGCAATTTATAAAGTATCAAAGTAAAATTATGAAAATGTTAGCATCTTTGATTTAAAATTATTCAACTATGAAGGATTTCAAATACAAATTGTACAATAATGTTTAAATTCACATTTCTTCGATTTAAAATGCTCCTAATTAAAAATTGTTCAATATTAAAAATTTTAATCTGGAATTTTTCGATTTTCATCGTTTTGAAATAATAATTGTCAAAGTATTAAAACGCTTGAATTTCTAGTTCTGCAACTTTGAACGTTTTTCAATTTAAAACCAAGCAATTTTTGACGTTTCGAACTAAAATTTTTCAACACTAATTAAGGCTTTCAATTTGAAATAAATTTGCAGAATCTTAAGGGGTTCAATTTCAAAGTGTTGAAAATTTAATTTCTTCTTAAACATGGAAGGCTTTTAACTTCAAATTACTCAATTATTAGGCTTTTCAATTTGAAACTGTCAAATTTTTACTACTTAAATTTCAAATTATTGAATTTGCAAAAATGTGATAAATCTACAGAAGGGTTCAAACAACAATTGTTAAATTTCAAATACCATAAAGTTTTAAAATATGTAGGTGACAAAAGGTGAATAGGTAACTCTGTGGTGCTTGACTTCCCAAGCACTGGAAAATATCAATGTGCAGATTTTGCACCGTGACGGAAAAGAAATTATTAACTTTTTTTGTAATAATTTTTTTTTTTAATTTTGTACGTGAAATCAGAAATACGGCACAATTTTCTCGCCACTTGTGCACTGAAAACGACATTTCACCAAAACTTCTTATAAATCATGCTTTAGATTCCACCACACGACATTATCCTACTATATTTGACGTTATCGAACGAGTGTGATGTAATGATAAAATACTCTACATCGATGCGGCGAAGTGTGACTATATTGTGGACACGTCTCCTGATTGGCTGATTTCAAAGTCATTTTGGCATTCGTGCCAATCACTGATCTCTAGATCAGGGCTCAGTCCCTTGAAATGGGACTGCGGCCTCTGATGGCAATGAAATAACACGTGACGATAAAGCAGAGAACAAGTTTAAGAACCTATTTTTTTAAGGGCATAAAAATTCCAGGACCATGAGAAAAATTCCAGGACTTTTCCAGGTTTTTAAGGATTTCCAGGACGCTAGACACCCTACTATATTTATAAATATATATGTGGGCATCCACATGAAAAGGGCTCTTATGGCCGGTTTTAGTGTAGCAGATACTCACGTTTTTCTATGTCAGGGTCAAAATTATTATTTCCGGATGATACTAGGACCTATACTGAATCTATTGGTACTATACTCATATCCCGAAACAACCGAAAGTGGGTATACTTCATGTTCGAAGAAAAAGTTTAACACGTGCGCTTATGGCACTCGCCAACTTTAGATGCATTTTTTTCGAAAAGCGGTTATTCGAAGTTCTAACTTCAAAAATGCCCGGATGATTCGTTTTTCAACCTAAAGAGTTCGTCTTAGGCTTGAAATGCGGGGAATTGGTCCAGCCATATGACCCTATACGTAACTCCATCATACCGGCCATGAGGGCCCTTTTCATGCGGACGCCCACATATTTGCAAAGATCACTTTTTTATCCCTCCACATAAATTACAGACAGCTGAAAATAGTCAAAATCTTGAGAACAAACAAATTTCTGATGTAATATACAGTAAAACATCTCGATAATCCAAACTCGATGGGTATAAATGGGCGGGATTATACTGCTGCGAGGTTGATGAACTGATCAATAGGATATTAGTTTTATGCGTTTGCGTTAGTGTGCGCCGACATGAAATCAGTGGTTCTGAAACGTAAATACTTTTGAACAATGGCGAGTTGGACTATCGAGAGATTTTACTGTAAGGGTACCTTTTCACGGACCTCGATTTTGAATTATTTATTTAATTAATAATTTGCATAGGGTTCGAATCTAGGTTCTCAACCAATCAGATTTGCCATAAAGCAACAAGATAACTAGAAATGAATACTATGTCAAATATTAATTCCAAGATAAATTCAAAATCCGTGGTCCGTAAAAAGACACCCTAATGCAAAAATCGGGCATGACGACACTGGCGCCAGTGTTTCACGTCTCACCACTGTTCATAAAACAGAGTAACCGACGAGGAGCATTTGCATGTCAAATCACCCCCCTGAATCTTCAAAAAAAAAAAACGTCAAAGGAGATTTTACTCTCAAGGTCATCCTACTTTCACCCATTCAGCATGCGTCCTCCCCACTGAAAGTGCCAGACGGACGCCATACTCTCGATATAAGGGGTTTGCTTACGAAGGCCATATCCAAACTCGCACTCTACTACCTGAGAAGTATACCCCCACCATTACACCGAGTGAGTTACCCCTCAGTGGAAAATCACAAAGTTTGATGAGATGTTGGAAAGGGGTAGGGGTGCGACCTACGTTACAAGTGAGGGGTAAGCGCTCTGGGCCCAATGGTGGGGGTATTCTTCGCAGTAGCAGAGTACGAGTTTGGAATCGGCCTTAAGAAGAATATTGAACAATTTGAAAAAAATTAATTTTAATTCAATATAATAGAAGGCATTAAACTGTTTGCAGCTTTTTGTGATTTTCAGAGCACCTGTAGGAAATGTAACAGCTTTGCTTGAATTTGCACTCTCAATCATCATGTCCTTTCTTTCCTAATAATAGCATCCTCGATTTTTTAGCCCTTATATTCGATATACTCGATGTTTTTATGCCTGACGCAGATTTACTATTGTTGTTATTTGCGAAATATTTGTACACGTGCTTGTGATTAAACATTTTATTTAACAGATATTCATACCATCTTTATTTTGAATTAAATCACACCTAAAGTTCAGAAGAATGCAGTTCTAAAACTCAAGTTCTGGATAAAAATTTCAGTCTATCTTTTCTGCGGTTTTCTTTTTCAATAGAATTTTTTATTGAGATATAGTATTGCGTGAAGATCAAGTTTGTTTAGCCAAACATATTTGGAAAACCGCCATAACCAGGCATTCCAAAACCTCCGAATCCTTGAAAGCCAAAAGGGCTTAAGTACGAACTCAAAGCTGGTTGCATTGGTTGAGCCATGGCATATCCTAAAGGATATCCAGAATATGTTCCCTGGGTAACTCCATACCCTCCGGATAAAATTGGGGATGAATAAGAACTTCCTCCTGAATTTTGAAATTGACGATATTCTGCATCATTTTCTACTGGCTTTGCAAAAATAATTCCTACCAGAAGACTGGAAACCACTAGTTTCTGCAAAAATAGAGTGATTTCCAAGGGATAAAATGATAAATAAAAACAAAACTTAAACGATAATTAGGAAAAAGGATTATTCGACCCGGAAACCTGACAAGCCCAGGATTTTCCAGACTTGAAATGATTTGGATTTAAAATTGTTCTACTTTGAGAACTTTCAATTTGAAGTATCCCATTTGTAGTATTTTCAAGTTTAAAACCATTCAAGTTTTGAACGACTGATTTTTAAATCGTTTAATTTTGAATATCTGTCGATTTTGTTCACCCTTTTAAAACTATTCAATTCTAAAGACTTTAATTTTAAATATAAAATTTGTAAGGTTTTGCAAGCTTTAAAGTTTTATTTGAAATGTTTTAAAATTGAAAATTATTTCAGTATCAAAATTTTCAGAGGCAATTTTTTATTATTTTAATACTCCATATTGATGAAATTTAATGGAGGCTCTTTGCTTTTTCCCAGAAAAAGTTTATAAATTTGTGACAAAAAATTATATTAACAAACTAATGATTTTACTTACTATTCCCATCATGGTCATTGCCTTTTTAGAAACACTTGAACTAAACGTTGGACATAAACTGAGAAAATTAACTAAAATTCTCTTGAAATTTCAACTAGGCTACTTTTATTAGCCAAAAGTTTGTAAACTCTTTCAAACGATCTTAATTTGCGAGTTAATTATCCAGTGTGAAACAATCAGTGAAAATATTTCGTCGATGACTAATTTCTTTGCTTGTCTGACTTGAAACAGATTCAATCAATCGATAAAATGTTATGCCCCAAAGGAAAATATAAACTTAGCTTTATGTGTAAATTAAATTTTACTGAGATTGATATAATAACAAAAAAATTGTTTTTTCGATTTTCTACCTTCTTTTTTCTATATTTAAACAAGAAAAGTATGCGGATGAATTCTGATACATAATTACAAAAGAAATACAGATATCATTCATTAAATATTAAATTATAATATCGACATTGCATGCATATCTTTATACGTGTTCCAAGCTCTTAGAATTTATCGGTTGCTTATTGAAAAATGTAAACACTTAATGCTAATTAAAACGCTCTAAAACAGAGTGATTAAAATCCTATAAAATTATTGGTGAATGCTCAGAATGATTCACGGAAACGTAACCAAATTAAAATGCTTCCTTAGAATTGTAAACTTTTCTAAAAATAGACCCCGTATCTGATATCTGAATTTTGGTCCGTTGCAAAATATTGACTCATTTTTATATTTTCTGCTCGTCTTACCTACCATTTGCAAAAGGCAAAAGCATTTCTTTTGAATGATAATTTTAAGAAGTAATCATATGCATCTCAATTCTTTATCCATTTTTTCCAATGTTGACAAGACAAGATACTTCAAAAAATTAAGAAGAGGAAGAAGAAAGGAGAAGACTAACATCATTCTTTGAAAATAAAGAATGAAAAATTGAAAACAATAGTTATTTGTTAAAAATAAGAATAAATTAATTAAATATTTATTTTTTAAATTTCTACTATTCAAGTCTAGATGAAATATTTGCAATGAGGAAAGGGATTTCTTTAATATAGAAAAGAACTTTTACATTTTTTAAAAATCGATATTGTTGATAGAAATTACAGAATGTTTATTTGAATTAAGATAATGATTGTAATTTCTCTTCTCTTCAATTTCGTGATTCAGGCGAGAGAAACGAGGACTCGACCTCCTATTGTAATTTCAAACCAGCGTAATTGCTCACTAGTGAGATACTTGATATGAAAGATATCAGTAAGCAAATCTAAAGAAACTGCTGAATTAAAAGGATTAAATATCTTAGATTTTACATTATAAAATCAACAGTGTATAAAATTTCTTTGCTGTAATTGAAAGTTTTTCAAAGTATTTTATACAAATTTGACAAATTTTATTCTAGATATGACTAAATTGTATTCCTGATTTAAATGGATTGTTAATTTACATTATTTATACTGATTAATTTCAGAAGTTTTATATTTTTTAAATCATTTTATATAATAATCAAAATTGTATAGGGGTTTCTAACAAACAATATAATTCAGCATTCTAAAATCAGATCATTAGTAAATTGAAATATTATAATGCTGAAATTTTACTAGCAGGGCTCGGATCGACTATAAGGCTCAAAAAAAGTCGCATTAGTAAGAAAAAATTACAAAAAAAGTTGCATGGAATTTTCAAAGATAATGCAAAAAACAGTATAAGACTGAATGACTAAAATAATGACTGTATTTTTTTAGGAATACAATGCAATTTTTTGAACAATAAATCGAGGAGTTTACTATTTTTTAAATCTGGTATACAATAAATATCTCCCATAAAATCACTTGAAATCCTTTCGAATCTTAAAATACCCTGAAAGCTTTGAAATGTCTCGAAATCCTTTAAGAACCCCTGAAATCTGTTGAGATCCTCTAAAAATTCCTGGAAAACTCGTCGATCTTTTTAAATCCCTTGAAATATTTGAAATCCGTAGAAGTCCGTTGGAACCTTTTAAATGTCATTGATATCCTGGATATCTTTTTACAATCCTTTGACAATTTCCGAAATCCTACGAAATTCTTTGAAAACCCTTAAAATTTTGAAATATCATTAAATTCTTTGGAATCTTTTACAATACCCTAAACTCTTAAAATTCCTTTGAAATTCTCTCAAATCCCATAAAATCTGTTGAAATCTACTGAAATCCGTTAAAAACTCTTGAATTTTCTTGGAGACTTATGATCGCTAGACTCTTATTTTTTCTTAATTTTCAAGAATTTCCTAGTTTAATTTGAGTGTTGGAAGTTATAGAGAAATTTAAGTATTGATTTATTTTTACTTCAATTTCTTAAATTTTTTTATTATAGATTTTTTAAATTTCATTTGAAGTCCAATGAATTCTTCACATATTAAAAAAATTCCTTCAAGTCTCTTGAAATTTGGTAAATACCGTAAAAACTCCTTGAATTCTTTGAAATCTTGCGCCAAATCATTTAAAATTCCTTAGAAATTTTCAAATCTTTTAAAATTTTCTGTAATTCTACAAAATTATTTGAAATCTTATGAAATCCCTCGGAATCTTTTAAAATACACTATATTATTGAAAATTTTTTGAAATTTTTTTTAATTCCTTAAATCTTTTAAGCCCTTCGAGATCTTATAACATCGCTTAGGTCTAGTAAATTCCCTACAAATCCCCTGAAATACTTTGAAATTCTGTTAATTATCTTGAAATTTGTAATACATGTTAAAATGTCTACAAAAGTTTTAAAGACTTTGAAATCCTCTGAAATCAGATGAATCTTCGTGAAATCTTTTTAAATCCCTTAAAATCTTTAAAATGCTGTGAAATGCCTTGGAATCTTCCAAAATATTCAGAAGCTTTGAAACCCTATAAAATCCTTTCAAGATCTTCGAAATCTCTTGAAACATTTTGAAGATTTATGAAATGCCTTGAAATATTTTGAAATCTTTTGAAATTGTGATTTTCCTATAAATCCCTACAAATCCCTTGAAATACTTTGAAATCCCGTTAATTATCTTGAAATTTGTAACATCTTTTAAAATTTCTACAAAAGTTTTAAGAACTTTGAAATCCCTTCGAATCTTTGAAGTTCTCTGAAATCTCTTGGGGTCTTTCAAAATACTCTAAAAGCTTTGAAACTCTATAAAATACTTTCAAGATCTTCGAAATCTCTTGAAGTGTTTTGAAGATTTTTGAAATCCCTTGAAATATTTTGAAATATTTTGAAATATTTTGAAATTACGATTGTTGGGATGGCGGCAAAATAGTTACATCGTTAAAAAAAAAAGTGTCAAAAAGTGTCAATACTGACGCAAATCCGAGGCCTGAAATATTCTTTGCACGACCGAAATAAAGTTTAAAGTTAAAACAATCTTTCAACAATAGTCATTCATCCTGCAAGATCCCCAATGTGGGTTTAAATATTTCTTTTTGAACGGCTAACTTGACTACTTGGATTATTTTTAAATAAGAGATGTTTATAATTTACATTCATTTTGAATACTTCAAACTTAAAATTACTCAACATTCAAGGGTTTGAATTTGATTTATTGATTTAAAATTGTCTAATTATAAAGCTTCAGTCAGTAATTATTTAATTTTCAATGTTCCCAATTAAAATGGTTCAATATTTTGTAGTTTTTAATTTCAGTATTTTATAAGTTATTTTTAACTTTATTTATAAGTTTCAATCTAATTAAAATTAAAACTAAGCAGCGAACTTTTGAGAAAAACGGAAAAAGTCAAATGATCCGAGCCCTGTAATAGGTACACATACACTTTATGGTTGACAAAATTATACACATTTTTAAAACCCGGTTTGAAAATTATATTAGAAAAAAACATGTTAGATTCAGAAATTATTTGATTATTTATTTTTATTTATTTAATTATTTGAATTATTTGAAATTATTCATAATAAAATATATTAATAAGCTTTTTTCAAGAAGTATCTTATAAAATTTATTATAATGCCTAACATGGCTTTTTACACTTTATTTTAAAAATTTCTATAGGGTAATTTATGAAAAAAAAGTTAATTTTCTACAAGATTTT
>JAUMHM010000087.1:11260422-11277183 GCA_032362435.1 Melikaiella ostensackeni | reverse complement strand
TTTTCTAACATAAAATATGATCAACTAAAGTTTTAACTAAATGAGCATATCGAATTTTTCTAAAATACATATCGAGAACTTGTTGCCATAGATCTCTAGGTCAAATATTAGGCAAAAAGTTTGAACACAAAATTAATTATTGTTGAATTATTGTGAAAAAATTTAACTTTTCACTTGTGCCCACCCCCTGAGGCAGAAAAAACGATTTTTGAGAAGGTGTCTGCCTGTGTGTTTGTCCATATCCCTGGCGAAAGTTTCGGATAGAAATTAATTCCAAATCATTCCGAAATCTGTATCCGAACCAATCCGAATCAATCTGAAGAAATTATGGATTTCGTTCGATTCTAATTCAGTAAAAAGTTAATCCGACTCAATCCGATTCAATCCAAATCGATCCGAACTCGGATTGGCCTAAACCGATTTTCAATCCGAATGAATCCGATTCAATTCGAACTCGGATTCATTGGGATTGAAAATTGCATATATACCAATCCGAGTTCGGATTGATTCGAATTCATTCGGTTTGAAAATTAGGTTCTCATTGATTCGAATTGGAAGTTCGGACTGAACCCGTTTGAGTCGGATTAATTTTTAACCGATTTGGATCGAACGGAATGTAGAACTTTTTATGGACTGGTTCAGATTGATTCGGATACAGATTTCGGAATAATTCGGAATGAATTTCTATCCGAAACTTCTGCCAG
Source organism: Melikaiella ostensackeni (assembly GCA_032362435.1). Lineage (NCBI taxonomy): Eukaryota > Metazoa > Arthropoda > Insecta > Hymenoptera > Cynipidae > Melikaiella > Melikaiella ostensackeni. Next base: position 11,276,479 of record JAUMHM010000087.1, on the reverse strand, counting down.
GGATATTTCTGTCTCTGTGTTTGTCAAATTTTAATGATAAGTCCGTAGCAACATGTTCTTGATACAAATTGCATGAGTTTTCAAAAATTTGTTGTTTTTTGTTTTTTTACATTCTCATCCTAATGAGAAGGTATTAGTTTTATGTGAAATTTGACTTGTCGTTTGTCATCAAATCTTCACGTTTAGAGACCCCCTAAGTCAGAAAAAAACGATTTTTGAGAAGGTGTCTGCCTGTGTGTTTGTCTGTATCCCTGGCGAATGTTTCAGATAGAAATTAATTCCGAATCATTCCGGAATCTGTATCCGAACCAATCCGAATCGATCCGATAAATTTATGGATTTCGTTCGATCGAAATTGGTAAAAAATCAATCCGACTCAATCCGAATCAATTTAAACTCAATTTTCAATTCATATGTTTCCGAATAAATCCAAATTTAGATTGACTTAAACCTATTTTCAATCCGAATGAATCCAATGCAATCCGAACTCGGATTCATTGGGATTGAAAATTCAGTATATATCAATCCGAGTTCGGATTGATTCGGATTCATTTGGTTTGAAAATTTGGTTCGCATTGATTCGGATTGGAAGTTCGGATTGAACCCATTTAAGTCGGATTAATTTTTAACCGATTTAGTCGAACGAAATGTAGAACTTTTTATGGACTGGTTCAGGTTGATTCGGATACAGATTTCGGAATAATTCAAAATTAATTCATATCCGAAACTTTTGCCAGGGATATTTCTGTCTCTGTATTTATCAAATTTTAGTGAGAAGTCCGTAGCAACATGTTCTCGATACATATTGCAAGAATTTTAAAAAATTGGTTGTTTTTAGTTTTTTTACATTCTCATCCTAATGAGAAGATATTAGTTTTATGTGAAATTTGACTTCGTCGTTTTTCATCAAATCTTCACGTTTTGAGACCCTCTTAGTCAGAGAAAACTATTTTTGAGAAGGTGTCTGTCTGTGTCTTTGTCTGTGTTCCTGGCTAAAGTTTCGGATAGAAATTAATTCCGAATCATTCCGAAATCTGTATCCGAACCAATCCGAAAAAGTTCTGAATTTCGTTTGATCCAAATCGGTAAAAAATTAATCCGAATCAAATCGAACTCAATTTTCAATCCGTATGAATCCGAATAAATCCAAATTTGGATTGACCTAAACCGATTTTCAATCCGAATGATTCCGATTCAATCCGAACTCGGATTCATTGGGATTGAAAATTCAGTATATGTCTATCAATCCGAGTTCGGATTGATTAGGATTGAATATTTGGTTCAGACTGGAAGTTTGGATTGAACCGGTTTGAGTCAGATTAATTTTTAACCGTTTTGAATCGAAAGAAATGTAGAAATTCTTTTGGATTGATTCGAATACAGATTTCGGAATAATTCGGAATGATTCGGAATGAAATCCTATCCGATACTTTTACCAGGGATATTTCTGTCTCTATGTCTGTCAAATTTTAATGATAAGTCTGTATCAACATGTTCTCGATACATATTGCAAAAATTTTCGAAAAATAGTTGTTTCTATGGTTTTTTACATTCTCATCCTAATAAGAAAGTATTAGTTTCACGTGAAATTTGGCTTCGTCGGTTTTCATCAAATCTTCACGTTTTGAGGCCCCCTGAGTCAGAAAAAACGAGTTTTATGAAGGTGTCTGCCTGTATCCCTGGCGAAAGTTTCGAAAATAAATTAATTCCGAATCATTCCAAAATCTGTATCCGAACCAATCCGTAAGAGTTCTGGATTTCGTTTAATCCAAATCGGTAAAAAATTAACCCGATTCAATCCAAATCAATCCGACCGAATGAATCCGAATGAATCGAAACTCGGATTGACCTAAATTGATTTTCAGTCCGAATGAATCCGATTGGATACGATTCAATCCGAACCCGGATTCATTCGGATTGAAAATTCAGTATATATCAATCCGAGTTCGGATTGATTCGGATTCATGCAGATGGAAAATTTGGTTTAGATTGGTTCAGATCGATTCGGATTGAACCGGTTTGAGTCGAATTAATTTTTAACCGATTTGGATCGAACGAAATGTAGAACTTTTTTGGATTTGTTCAGGTTGATTCGGATTGGTTCGAATACAGATTTCAGAATAATTCGGAATGATTCGGAATGAATTCCTATCCGAAACTTTTGCCAGGGATATTTCTGTCTCTATGTCTGTCAAATTTTAATGAAAAGTCTGTAGCAACATGTTCTCGATACGTATTGCAAGAATTTTCGACTGTTTAACAAAATTTTTGAATTCTCAACCAAAAATATAATAGCAGACTTTTCAATCAAAAAGAATTAACTTTCAATCAAAAATGGCTGGATTTTCTTATTGGGTTATATCAATTTAGTTCACATTTAAATTAAAAACGCGAAAAAGAGGAAAAGAGGGCATGCAATGAATAAATAGGAATTTTGATAATTTATAGACTTAAGAATAATATAGCTTGAATAAACATTGAAGTTGAATTTTAAAACTTTCAAAATATTACGTTAGAAAACTGGAAATTTTCTCTTCTAAAATTAATTTCATTAAGGTTCTACGTTTATTTAATTAACAAAATTTATATGTATGCTCGTTCCTCGAGTTTATAAAATCTTAGTAAGATTTTTGGGTGCCCCCTTTCTTTCAAAATAAAAATAATTAACTAATTAACTTACGAATTTATTGTTTATTGACACCTGTGATTGGTTAGAAGGAGAAATAGTAAATTCTCATAAATTCTCGCCGAGAAGAAACGTCGGGTAAATTACTCTGTAACTCACCAATATATTCGTATGTTACCAGGATAATTTACTCTTCCCCTATTGAGAAGAGATCAGGAAAGCTTACATCAGGAAACCAACAGAGGGCTAGGCTCCCCTCCATTTTCTACGTAACCACCACCCCCACATTCCTCTCTGTCATTTCGTCTTCAGACTTTCATCGACTAGCATCGTAGGATTTGTTTTCGAATTTGCCACGTGCTCTTTTTCTCGAGTTTTTCACTAGTCAACAAATAAACAAGTATTTGAACTGTTTATTCCTCAGATTTTTTAACTTAAAAGTGAGCATTGAGAAAAATGGCAGACTATGTCATCGGTGACGAGAGGCAATCCGACGTCCCGCTTCCCGAAGACGGCCTCTCCGCGGCGCAACTTTTCACGAATGGAGACGGATTAACCTATAATGATTTTATCATCTTGCCCGGTTATATCCATTTCACCGCTGATGAAGTCGACCTTCATACACATTTAACCAAGGAACTTGTCCTCAAGGCACCTCTGGTTTCCTCGCCGATGGACACTGTCACAGAATCCGACATGGCCATCGCCATGGCTCTTTGTGGTGGCATCGGCATTATCCATCATAATTGTTCACCCGAATATCAGGCGAATGAAGTGCACAAGGTAAAGTTTTTATTTCCTATTCAAGATTCCCTCAAGTTTATATCAAGTTGGCGCTAAATCATTTCGTAGAATTAGGGTCACTAGACAATGTTTTCAGGTGATTGCATTTTCTGTTTATGTTTTCACAGCTAGGTAGTTTTTTATGGAAAAATCGGTTTTCCTGGTGTGGAATGAGGAAATAGAAGTAGTGACATCCAAAATATTTTAGGAGCGCTTTTATAGATAACAAACTAAAGGTATTGATTATAAAATAAATAATAATTTATATTTTCTAAAATAAAGAGTAATTTTTTGGAATTGATTGATATGGATTGTCAAAATATAATCAGGACTGCCACACAAGTCACTTTTAGTCATTTTTTTTAAATCACTCTTTAGTCACTTCTTTAAGTTATAGTCACTGTAGTCACTTTTTTAAATGAAAAGATTACTTAAGTCACTTTCCTTTGAATATTAAAACAGAAAATCCAAGCGTTAGCCACTATTAAATTCAGGTCTATACCTGTTTCTGAATTTTCTGAAATTCTTTCAAATTCCCTTGAAATTCACTGAATTTAATGGATCTTTTTGGGATTTTCAATTTTGATAATTCACCCTGAAGACTTTTTAATTTACCTTGAATTGTTAGGCATTTCATCAAATTCTCTTGCATTCCCCTGAATTCTTCTAAATTCACTTCAATTTTACTGAAATTAATGGAATATTTTGGATTTAATTTGGAACTCACCTTGAATTTTCATTAATTTATCCTGAAATCTTTGAAATTCTCTTGAATTTGTTTAATCTGCTCTGGATTTTTTTGAATTCTTCTAAATTCACTAAATTTTACCCAATTCAATGGATTTTTCAAAATTTTACTCTAAAGTATTTTAAACTCACCTTGAATTCTTAGACATTTCATCAAATTCTCTTGACTTTCCTTGAATTCTTCTAAATTCACTACAATTTTTTGAAGTCAATGGATTATTTTAGATTTTTTGCAATTAATTTGGAATTAACCCTGAATTCTTACTAATTTATCCCGAATGCTTTCAAATTCATTTAAATTATTTTTTATTCTCTCGAATTTTTTTAATCCACCCAAAATTCTTTTGAATTCTTCTAAATTCACTCAGTCCTACTCAGTTCAATGGATTTTTTATTTTTCCCTTTCTTAGTTTTTAAATTCACCCTGAAGTCTTTTAAACTCATCTTATGTGCTTAGATATTCCATCATGTTCATAGTGAAAGTCTTAATATTTTATAAACTTTAACATTAGTTGATAAAAGCTTTTAACAACTTTAAACATTCAATTTTAAAAAACTTTTAGTTTATGATTATTTATTTTTAAGAAGTTCCTATTTAAAATTCATTTTAAAAATGTTAGAAAAAAACAATCTTGTTTGTAAATCGGATCCTAAACTGTAATGTGACCGTTTTTTATAAAATTGATTGCTCTCAAATTTAAATATTTTCAAACAAAAGAATTTGAGTATTTAAAACTTTTGAAAGTTATAAATTTTTAAATAGGGAAGAAATTTGTAAATAAAATTTGCACGGGAATTTTCAGAAAGCTTGTGGTAATTGTACGGGAATTTTATCGTACATCTCCGCTGATTACCGTGCAAATGATCAGATCCTTAAAATAAGCAGTTTTTAAAACTCAAGATTAAATATTTCTAAATTGAAAATGGTTACTCTGCAAGTCATTAAAAACTGAATGATTTTAAATTGTAGCGTACGAAACAAAAAAATTTCTAATTGAAACCTTCCAACTTGAACAATTTTCCTTTGGAGCTTTTTAAGAATGAACAACCTTTAACTAAACATTTTTGAAAATTGAATGTTTGAAGTTTTTTGAAACTTTTATCAACTAATGTTAAAATTTATAAAATATTAAGGCTGCCACTATGAAATTCTATAATTTTGAACAATTTAATTTTGAATTCATACAATTTGTAAACATTCGAATTTGAACTTTTTCAATTTTAAAAGTTTGAAACTCAAAATTGTCCAATTTTGAAAGCCATATCACTTTTAAAATACTGATATTCAAATCTCTACAACATACCATAAAACGGGGCTAAGCGGAGCAAAAAACGGGGCTAAACGGAGCAAAAAACGGGGCTAAGCGGAGCAAAAAACGGGGAAAGCGGGACACAAGAAATATTTTTGCATTTCATGACTTGATATTACTTTCTTTGATTGAAAAGAGCGTGAATGATTTTTATATAATACTGATCCATGAGAGATAATGCCTGTTTAACAGACCCCCGTTATTAACAAAAATTAAAAAATAACACTTTGAAAATGACACGAGATTTTTTTCTGATTCATTTAAGGACTTTCTGCTAATAAAAATTCGATATGAAAAATTTGATGTCTGTAGAAAATAATAAATGTAAATGCAGTAAATTTGTAAAATATTGAGTTTGTATTTGAAAAAATATATATCTACTTATAGTACTTATCTAACTATGCTTAAAAAATATATGGTACATATATTTGAGGATTTTCTACCTATAAAAATACATTTTAAAAAACTGACAAGCCGTAAGTATCCAAAACTAAACAAAACGTGTTTTCCACATAAAGATTTTGTAATTTTTAAAACTATATTTTTTATAGCTAGCTTTAAAAATTATTTCGAATGTCTCGGAACTTCTGAATAACAAAAAAAAATGTAACGAGTTGAAGAAAAAGAGAAACTCAAAATTTAGCACTTTTAAATTCTGCTATTTAACTATTTTTCAATCCTTCAACTTCATACCTTTTTTTTGAGTGTTTTTATAAGTCAAAGTTCCAAGGTATTCAAAAGGTTTTTTTAAAACTAGATAGAAAAAATTAATTTAAAAACACTGAAAATTAAATATGGAACACTGGCTTTCTTTGCGCCTTTCATGCATTGGGCTTCTCAATTTCGTTTATAGTGATTTCTTATAAAAGGCCCCGAGTCATTCAAAATATTTTTCTAAACGATTCAGAAAAAAAATAATTAAATGCACTATATGGATTAGGGTGGCCTTTGAAAGTTAAATGTAGAATTTTCTAAAACTGTATCCCTCCAATTATTTTCTCTTAGTGACAGAAACTCACTGGCATTGTTTCAAATTTTAAAAAAAGTTAGTGGTGACGGGAAGTTTTTGAAACTTTTGCTATTTTGAAATTACATATGAAATAAAAATTATGTAACAAGTAAATAAACTTCGTATTTTTTCAATACGTTCTTTCTTTTCAGTTTCAATTGCTGTTGCCAAAACTTCTCTTTCTTATTATCAAGCTTATGTTTTATCATTCTGTTCCGTGTATGAAACATAAAAAAATTCCCCGGTCAAAAATAAAATCCCGTACAATTCGCGCTTTTCACGCACACTGGATACCCTGATTAAAATTTTTTCAAACAAAGGAATTCGAATGTTTAAAACTCTTAAAAGTTACAAATTTTACTTTCTAATAAAAGATGGTTGAAAATGTGCATTCATAAAAATATGTAAATTGAAAGGTTTGCTGTCGAATATTTTGTTGTAACTCAATAGTCGCTCACAATAATTTTTGAATAGTCCGTGGCTACGTATACCGAAATTTCGGTAGGAATAGCCGGACTTTTTCAGTACAAATAGCCCTGTAAAAGAGACTATTTGTACCGAAATTTCGGTAGAAATAGCCGAATTTTTTCGGTACACATAGACACTGCCTTTCGAATAATTCGAATAGAAATTGTATTTTTACAGAAAATGGATTTACTTCTTGAATTGTTTGTGCTGAATTGAAGATATCAAAAATAATTTCATGAAGGTATCATAGATGAGGATCCATGTTGCACAGCTATATTCTGCGACCTAATTTGATTATTTCCGACCGTAACTGATTTGATATTGATTTCCGTAAGCTCATTACCTTCAAAGGGCTTTGATAAACTATGAAATCAATTAATAATACTCGCAATTTATCTTTTCTACCTTTCTCCCTTGTTTTCCGTACACGTACACCATCAAAATACAAATTCAGTTAATTAATTGTCTTTGAAAATTTATAATTCAAAGTAAATAGAAAAACGCAGAAAAGTCTGTTTCAGGAAATTATGTAAGCAAAAAACGTGTTTTTTCCTATCTTCGTGTGTTGAATGCATTTATGAAAGAAGATAAAAGCGAAATCAGATTTTTAAAAAAAAACAGGAAATAATGGATTTCTATGACACATTCATGATTTCAGACCTCTTCGATGCCTATGAAGCGGGGCTAAAGCTATACTTTTTACTCCCTAGGAAGTAAAAAGAGACGTCAGGGGTGAATAATGAAAATTATACAAGTATGAGCTCGCATTTTTCGATATTCAGCTCACTTACCATAAAAACTCTGAGGCAATTTTGGTTGCAGATAACAGAATTTGACGGTAATTTATTGAAAGTTACTATACATTTCCGGAAATGTATAGAAATTTTTAAATTGGATTTTGGGTAATTTATAGTAATTTACTATAAATTACCTGTAAATTACCGTAAAGCATCGAAAATGTACGGAAATTTTAGAGAATTTTTAAACTGAATTTTGGGTGATTGATGATCTGTCACCATAAATTTCCGGTAAAATTACCGTATATTACCAAATATTTTCATAAACTTTCGGAAATTTCAACATTAAACTATAGGTAATTTATAGTAAGTTACCGTAATTACCTAAGCTTTGCTCTGAACTCGCCTCCTCTGTTTTCAACTTCTCTGCGATCATGCTTCCTTTATTCAAAATCTGATATGGTCTGAAATCATGTGTGCATTACAAAAAATGTCTGAAATCATTCATTTGTTATAAAAAAGTATCGTATGCTATTATTCATCAACATCTAGTTAATATTCTAATTTATCCAGTTTCTTTGCAATTCCTTGTCACGTTGTGGAATTAAGTGGAAAACAACAGGCAGTATTTTTCAAAAATTTTAAATGCGTTCAATTTCGTAAAATGGCGATAAGTGGCTCGTTTTTTGCAGTTTTTTACAATAAAGTGCAAGAAGAAATTTAAATTAGGTATTGATACTTCAAATATATAATCTCTATGTCTCCCTCTTTCAGACCATAAAGCACAAATATAAATTTAATTCCTGAGCAACTGTTTATCATCCCTTGAAGTGTGAGCGAATTACCTTTATCACAGTAAAAAGTGCAGAATTTTCCCTTTGAATGAGTCCTAGGAACTTAAAAATCTTCGATAATTTCAGAGATGATAGTAAATTTAAAAATTTGCAAAAACACTATTTTTTTATACATATTTTCCTACAAAATGATCGAAAACAATTAAAATAGGAGTCATTCGACGTAGATTTGTATACGTTATCATTTTCTTTTCAATTTAGAAATTCTAATAAATTATTAAAGGTACGACACCCATATGACATTTTAGAAAAGTATCAGTGTACTCAAACTTTTAGTGTGGAGTGTACACTGTACAATCAAGCAAGAATTAATAGCGATGGAATAGATTATTATGAAATATTCTCAGCAACTTTATTTTAAATGGTTGTGTTTATCTGAGAGAATTGTTTTCAAAATATTTTTCTTTCCATTTATATATTATTTTGAAAGTCTGATACAAATGTAGGACTTATAAAAAAATAAAATAATTTTGCAGGCTCTTATTTCATTAAATTGTATTATGATTGTACAATATACATATATAAAGAGTCAAGGGTGCTTGCAGTTTCCTGACCTTGGGATAAAAAAACACTTAAGCAGACCCTTTTTGCTGTCTTACAACATCTCTGTAATTGCAACTATTTTGAAATTAAATTACTTGAAAGAAAATCAGAATCTGAAAATATATTCAAAGAGAGGATTTCGAATTGGAATGCTACAAAATAAAAAATAAGTAACTAGAATTTGAAAGCAGTTTTATTCTTTTATAGATTTCTATTCTAGAAATATGGTATCGCTTTTTTTCAAGTTTCAGATTCAAAATGATCAAGTATATACTTTTATAGTTCAAAGCTAACCCTAAAGGTCCTCTCTTTTGAAAATTTCCACCATAAATATTGAATCTGAACTTGAATCTTGAAAAAATAGACTACACATTTTACCGCTCATATTTCTAATTACAGGTGAAGAAATACAAGCACGGCTTCATTAGGGATCCAGTCGTGCTTTCTCCGAATCACACAGTTGGCGACGTCCTGAGAGTCAAAGCTGAGCACGGATTTTGTGGTGTTCCAATTACCGAAAATGGGAAAATCGGAGGAAAACTATTAGGAATCGTGACCTCCAGAGACATCGATTTCCTCGAGTCGACAAGCCAGCACAACTTGAAACTGAATAACGTGATGACCAAACTCGATAACCTAGTCACTGCAAAGTCAGGTGTGACTCTCACAGAAGCTAATACGATCCTGGAAAAATCCAAGAAGGGAAAACTACCAATCGTTGACGACAAAGGCCAGTTTATCTCCCTCATGGCTAGGACCGATTTAAAAAAGAATCGAAGTTATCCAAACGCCAGTAAGGATGAAAACAAACAACTTTTAGTGGGTGCAGCGATTGGAACCCGAGAGCAAGACAAAGAGAGACTCCAACTTCTAGCGAACGCTGGTGTCGATGTGATCGTCCTCGACTCTTCCCAAGGAAATTCCAAATTCCAGATTGGTATGATCCGCTTCATTAAATCCGAATATCCCCAACTCCAAGTCATCGGAGGCAACGTGGTAACTACCAGGCAGGCAAAAAATCTCATCGAAGCTGGTGTGGATGGGTTGCGAGTAGGAATGGGTTCAGGATCGATCTGCATCACCCAGGAAGTCATGGCTGTTGGAAGACCCCAGGCCACGGCAGTTTACAAAGTTTCGGAGTACGCCAGAAGATTTGGAGTTCCTGTCATCGCCGACGGTGGAATTCAAACAATTGGACATATTATTAAAGGTCTGAGCTTGGGAGCCAGCACTGTAATGATGGGATCCCTTCTCGCAGGAACCTCCGAAGCTCCAGGTGAATATTTCTTCAGTGATGGAGTCAGATTAAAGAAGTACAGAGGAATGGGATCTATTGAAGCCATGGACAGAAAAGATGCAAAAGGTTCAGCGATGGACCGATACTTCCACAACGAACAGGATAAATTTAAGGTTGCCCAGGGAGTCAGCGGATCCATTGTTGACAAGGGCACTGTACTTAAATTTCTGCCATACCTTCAATGTGGGATAAAGCATGGATGTCAGGATATTGGAGTCAAGTCGATTTCTTCTCTGAGATCGATGATGTACAGCGGGGAACTTAAGTTCGAGAGAAGATCCAGCTCTGCTCAGCAGGAGGGAAATGTACATAGTTTATTCAACTATGAAAAGAGACTTTATTAATTCAAGAGAACTTCGAGTATTCGCGAAAGTACCTGCATTTATTGCGAACCCCTATTGTGCATCTACAATCCTGACAATAGATTGGTAGTTGAGTCTTGTTTCAAACGCTGATTGCAAAGTCTTAGCCAATTTTTAATTCCAGATTTTTTAGTTTGTTTTGATGTCCTTTCATATTAAGAAAAAGTGCAGTTCCTTGGATTTGAGACTCTTTATTAGAGTTTTTATTAGTCTTGTGTAATTGTGACTTTATATATTGACGCACTCGAAGGGAAAGGATTTTTATTGTATTTTAGCAGACTTTGCCGTTCGAAACTTTGCGCATAAACCAGTGATTTCTCGCTGATTTGGAATTCACGTTTTCTAGAATTTTTTAGAGGATCGGTTTTCAGTGTGTCGGTCGGACCGGGAAAGGTTGGGAATTCGTGTCAGGAATAATTAATTTAATAATAAATTGTGAATGTTTTGAAGCTCGAAAATATTTAATTATCTAATTTCAAACGAAAGCGACTCTGATTTTATATTCGATTATATTCAAATTAATTTTATGAAACGTGATCCCTAATTGTCAGTGGGCAACAAGAATAATATCGCCAACGTCTGGCAAAATAGAATTAATTAAAAATAGACAAATGGTTTGATAACTGGTGAGAGGACGAAGGGTTTTTTTGTATCAAATCCTCTCGTCCCTAAACTGAGATAAGAAAATTTCTTGTCTTGATATGTTGATCTGTATGTACTTACATAAAGCTACCTGTGAACCTGAAATAAGTATATGTAGTATCGAGTAGCGAAATCGAATAGGAGGTTTGGGTTAGGGAACGCGGTTTATCATGTCTGATTTTAAACCTCGAAGAGAAAAATTAGCGTGCGAGTCAATCCAAATGCCAAAATAAGGGAACACAATTTTTTTAACTCCGTTTTCTTGTTTTTGTTCTTTTTTTTTACTCTAATTGACTGAAGGGTAATACGTAAAAATAATAATTGTATATATCCTCACCGTCGGTCGAGAATTGCAATCATAGTTTGTTTGCGATGCATAATTTACGAAGGCCTTTTTAATACCAATTTTGTATATATGAGAGAAAGTTGATTTGATACCTTCCGTCTTTTAAAATATTATTATATAATATTCTAAGGAAATTATTTTTCAAATCAGTGCATTTGAACTGTGAAGAGTCCCTACGAAGAACAATTAATTATCCATTTGTTCTTGATTTCATTCCTGTGCGGTGCTTAAGTAAGCGAATTACTTTGTACTTTGTAGTGGATTGTAAACCTTATTTTAATTTAAATGACATCTTTTCTATTTGAAGCAAATTTGCGTTCTTGTAAGTGACATCGACTAGTCATGTAAACCAGTTAGAGATTATTCAACTGCAAACTTGCCGCACTTAAAAAAAAGCTTTGATCATTAATTAGAATCAGATTACAATTAGTCGAGATGAATGTCAAGTCTTCGTAGGACCTCGTCTGTGATTTTTTCTAAATGAATATCGATTTTATAATTTGAATATTCCAACTAAATCTGCTACAAGTGGATTGAAAAAAATTTAGTAGCCAATATACATATATTTTTTACAGACAAAGATATCATGTGAAACAAAGCGTCTGAAATAAACATGTTCTTGGTGTTTTATCGAAATGTGATATTTTTATTCATCTTTGCCTGTCCAATAATTATTATTATTATTCATGGGTTCCGTTGCTTCTAAAAACGTTCGTTTTTCCAAATTTTTATTGTTTTTTATTCGGGGAAGTTAATTTTACTAGATTCAAATTCGTCAGAAGTATTAGAAAATAATAGCTGTTCGAATTTTCATGCATTTGAAAATTCCCGCGTAGTGTGATTTTACGCATGCGCATCAAACCCTGTTTGCAAGATAACCTCAAAAATTATAATTAAACACCGCAGCACACGTGTTAATTGTTTTTTGACAGCTTGAAAGGCTTCAGATCAACAAAATGGTTTTGTGCAACGTCGAGTGTGTGAAGAAAATATCTCAATATTTGGAGGTATCTCCTGGAAAAGTGCACATCTCGAAAAATAATGTAAGAAAATCTGATAACTTTATTTAAAGCCTTTAAACGACTTTAAAGCTGTTTTACCTATTTTAAAATTTTTTTAAATTTTATTTATGTTTTTTATGTTACTTCTTGATTAGTATGCTTTTTATGGAAACTTTGAATGCTTTTTACCTATTTTTCTCTTATAATTTTTTTTACGTAAATGATTTTTAACCTCTAAATGAAATTCTCAAATGTTTTGATACTTTATTTACCAGATTTACTGTTATTAATGAAGTAGTTTCTAATGGACAGGTCTGCCACAGACTAACATACTTGAAGAAAGTGCAAAAAGTGACTAATTTAATCTAAAAACTGACTAAAAATCTAATTTTGAACACAAAAAGTGACTACTGTTCACAGAAAAATTAGATAAAATTCTATTTGAATTCGGAGTTGAATACGAAGAGGTCACACTTGCTGTAATTATTTTGTAAGTAATGTTGTGACAAATTGTATAATTAATTTTATTATAAGCTAAATATGGGTCATTCCATTTTATTTGCGCAAGTCGGTTGCGGCCTAATTTAAAAAAAATTGTTACTGAGTAATACTCAATGTTTCTTGAACTCATTTATCACATAAATTTAATAAATTACTTTATTTTTATTTAGAAATTTAATTTACAAAATGACGAAGTACAGAAATTCGACACATTCATGTGCATTATGGAAGAGAGAAAAACTTCAATTCTACAATGCATAATTGAATTAAATCAAATCAGACGTTTTCAACAGTCTTTGAACCCCAAAAATAACTCTATTGGGAAATAATTAACGAAAATTGTGTTTTAACAATAACTAAAACATAACCATTTTTCAGCACTTTCATAGCCTTATTCAAAATGTTATTTTTTGTTTTTAAAAATTAAAACTTATCTCGTAAGCATCCTTTTTCTTTTTGAAATTCGACACTGGAGATTTTATTCATTTTCGCGGATAAATAAATCCGAGGGGGAAAAATGAGAAAATTATGATTTACAGTATCAGGTCCTCATTTCATCCCCCTGAAAATTGAATTTTTCAAATATTTAGCTAACCTCAACTTAATCATTACTTTGTTTAACAAAACCTCTAAATATAAATCTTTTGGGCTATTTTGAAAATTGATATGTCGGTACAAAAAGGCTTGGGATCTAAATAAAAATTTCAGGTGGATAAAATGAAGACCTGATTTACGTATACTGTAAATTCTTGATTTTTTCATTTTTCTCTCTAACGAGTTATTCATCCGCAAAAATGAACAAAAATTCGAACGTGTGGAATTTCGAAACGAAAATTTTCATATTTCAGCATTAAAAGTTGAAAAAAGTGCTACAACTATGATAAGTCTGACCAAAATTCCTCACGAGGTAAGTTTTAGTTTAAGAAACTAAACACAACGAATTTAATGAGGCTATGAAAGTGCTGAAAAATAGTTACGTTTTAGTTGTTGTTAAAACACAATTTTCGTTCATTATTGGAAAATGAAATTACTTTTGCCCATGTTAAATAAAAGTTTAAAGACTGTAGAATACGTCTGATTTGATTCAGTTCAATTTTACATTGTAGAATTTGAGTTTTTCTCTATTCCATAATGCACATCATTTTACCATCATTATTCAATTTCACCATAATTAAAAGGTTACGTAATTATCATTATATAATTGCATGTAAAGGTATTCAATTATTTGTACATATAAGTATGGGCAATTGCCAAAAAGTTGACCATTTTAAATCTCAGCCATTTTACACATTTTATTTGAATAATACATTTTTTCTTAAAATATTTCAATAAAGTATACTTATATCAAAGCACAATTCAGTAAAGTTTCAAAATTTTAGACAATTTCGTTTAGAAATAATAAATAAAAAGGTACTTAAAATGCTGGTAACGCACTGGTGCCAAACTATAAATTTAACACGAAAAATTGCTAAATAATATCAACAACATTTTTTTCACCATTTCCGATTTACAGAAATCACTTATACTGAGTTGAAAAAGATGAAAATCAAAAAGAGGGATCAATATTTCTATTTTTCTCATGATATTGTCACAATGTTGAAAATCTAATTTTTTCTACATAACATAACTTCAAATCACACTGTAAGCTTCAATATAGTATTTATTGAAAATTTTAAATCATTTTTTTAATCGTAAAACAGCATTCCATACCTTTATTTCTCAGATTTCACATTTGTTACCATTACTTCAAAACAGCACATAACTAAAAGAAGGATCTTTCCTTCTTTCAAGAATAAATCCAACAACTGATATTCTTTCTTATTTTATTTAAAAATTCTTTAATAATGATTTTTGGAATGAGAGCAATGCATGTGGCATATCCAGTATTCGCGATAGCAGAAGATAAGTTAATCTTTTCTGAACAGGTAGTGATTGTGAAATAACATAATTAAGTTTTTTTAAAGATCGAAATGAAATCTACTTTCTTATGAAAAATTTGTTGTGTACTAAAAAATAACACTCAAAAAGTTTACAAATCAAAACTAGACTGCGAGACTACCCGCTTTTCCGGCTCATTAGAGACAAATGTACAATAAATGTACAACAAAGAGAAAAAAGAAAGAGAAAAAGAAAGAGTCAACCAAAACCAATCTCACACTCTTTCTTTTACCGTCTTTTTTAAACTACTGGGGACCAATGTGTTTCGAAGCCAACCCTCACAACAAAATGATATCTTTGGCATATCCCTGGGATATCCCGGCAGGACGTCGGATATCCTGAAAAATGTCCCCAGAATCTCCCGGGATATTCATGGCATATTCAAAGGATATCGAGATTTCCGCTCCGTAAGATATGCGCAAAATGTTTTGTGTGGGATATATGAAATTTCGGAAATTGAATCCAATATTTCTGAAATGCATATAAAAATATAAGAAATATGTAGAGTGCCTGAAAACATAAAGATTCCCAAAAATCCGCTTTATAAAAATCTCGAATATATTCATTTTCTCCGAATTATATCTAAGCTGGCTGTTTCACACCTAACCTCCAAGTTGCGCAGTTTGGAGATCGCACATTTCACTATGAGTATAACGGAAAAATCAACTCTTACAAAAAAAAGCCAGGAATTTCTTGTGCACCAAGTTGGTTTACATAATACGAATGAGAACAGATTATCATCCGGCACGGTTATTCCAGAAATTATTCATTTTTGTTAGAGCGCCACTATTTATTACAAGCCAGATTTCGCAGACTGATACACACTGACAGAAGTGACTTTAAAACAGACTCTGCTAAAATTCCACTTTATAATGTTTTAACATACAATTTGA
>JAUMHM010000087.1:11245461-11258052 GCA_032362435.1 Melikaiella ostensackeni | reverse complement strand
TATAATTATAAAAATTTAGGACCAGACAAACGTTCCTTAGTGCTTTTTATTTAGTTTCCGAAATTTTCAACTCGATATCGCATTTCGTGTGAACGTAAGTTGGTTTAAGAAAAATGTGAAAAACAATTTTTAAACATTAAGCAAAGATTTCTTCCAATCTGCAGGGTTGCCTATGAATTATTACCTTTTTCTTGATTGAAAAATGGAATAATCTGAATAGATTGGTTCTAAATCAACCCACTAATTCAATTGATACGAACATCTCTAGACTGATTCCATTTCATATCCTCCCAATTGTCAAAATCGCTCGAAAAATAACGGATTTTCTTTGAAATGCTGTATTTTTCTACTGATTTCACATATTTTGATATCTATTTTTGTAAATCATGGGGGAATCCCTGATCTATCGATTGATCCAAAGAAAAAAGAAAAAATTGGGAAATGACAAAATGGCGGCTGTTTTTCTGAAAATATTAAAAATGGATTTTCTCAAAAAGTCCACCTTTTAAATTTTGTATTTTTTCAAGTAAGATTGTTGACAATGTGCGCTAATTTGTTCATACATGTTTTTCTTAGATAAACAATTTTTTCAGCAAGAAACAATTTTTTTGTCAAAAATTAAAAATGTTTAATTTGCGCGTAAACTGCTAAGAAAAGGGGTAAATGTGAAGAGTACAAAGATGTTTAGAATTGAAATTTCTAAAAAAAAATCTTTTACACTTTTTAAATTTTTGCATTCCATCGATCTAAATATTTACAAACATTGTCGAAAAAAAAAAAATTGTCACTTTCTTTATTACCACTGAGTAAATTTGATCCAAGATTGCATTTTTTATATATTTTTATGTACGTATACAACTTAACATTTATTGTATTGTTTTGTGCAAAAGGTACACGATCTCTTAAAAGAGCACTTATTTTTCAGTAATTTAAGTTTATTTCAATTTTTTGGAATTTCTGTGGAAGACATTGATTTTATTTTTATCAACGTGTAAGATACAATAAATGGTAAGTTGTACATGTATATAAAAATATGTCAAAAATGTAATCTTGGAAAAAATTTACTCAGTGGTGATTAAGAAATTGATAAAGAATTGAAATGTTTTTTTCGACAATGTTCGTAAATATTGAAGTCGATGGAATGCAAGCTTTTAAAAAGTGTAAAAGACTTTTGTGTAGAAATTTTAATTCTAAACAACTTTGCACTCTTCAAATTTTTACCCTTTTTCTTAGCAGTTTACGCAAAAATTAAAAAAATTTATTTTTTGGCAAAACATTTTTTCTTGCTGAAAATATGGTTTACCTAAAAGAGGCATTCATGAAAAATGTAGTGCACATCGCTAACAATCTTACTTTAAAAAATACAAAATTTATATGGTGGACTTTTTGAAAAAATCCATTTTTAATATTTTTAGAGAAACAGCCGCCATTTTGTCATTTCCCAAATTTTTTATATTTTTTTGGATCATTCGATAGGTGAAGTATTCCCCCATTATTTACAAAATATGTATCCAACTATATGCAATCAGTAGAAAAATACAGCATTTCCAAAATTAAATCTGTCAGTTTTCGACAGATTTTGACAATTGGAAGTTTAATATCAATAGTTCCTAATTCCTAAGATAATTTTTTTTTCGGCTAAACTATGAAATATGTATCCCTTTATTTTCATTGCAGAATGATATAGTTAAAGGCCAATTATTTATTCAGACGCCCTAACCTTGATCTTTCTGCATGATATGAAAGGGAATCGGTCTGTATTAATATAAAGAAACAAAAGACTGTTACATCTTGGATCATTTTGTTGCAGATCAAATTCATACCTTCAGATTTAGTATGATGTTTTACAACTGGAGCTAAAAAAAACAGAAAATCATAAATTTCAATAATTAAGATTTTAATATTGAATATCATTTACATAACATAGATTACTGTATAGATTCCATAAATAAATTACTTAGATTTTCTTTTTTCTTTCACATAAAATCTAAAATTAGATGGAGAAATGTAACTAAAGTGACCTTTTCCTTTAAAAAAGTTCCTTAAAGTGACTTTCTTTAAAAAGTGACTTAAGTGACTGTGTGGCGACCCTGGTAATGGAAAGAAGCTATTTTACAGTAATTGTTTTTGTATAATAAAATACATCTGTTGAATTATTCCTATATTTTAATAATCATTTAATAAAATAAAATTTTGGCTTTGAAGGAAACTTTTTTTCATGAAAATAAATTCACGTTAATTCTTTAACTATTAGCGGACTTCGAACGAATTTTTAAATCTTAGAAAATTCGTAGCTCCTTTATTGCATTCCCAGCATTTTTCACCTTGAATTTTAAGAATCCGAAGTTTAACTGTACCAAAAAAAGACCATATTATAGTACCAGTTGGATTGTTGATTTATGGTACCAGTTAAAGTTTTCACTTTTGGGTTTTGGGCAGGTAGAGAACCAGCCAGGTACACACTGTTATCTATTGTTCCATAAATCACTAGTCGAAATTGAAAGCTTAGGTTCAGTTAAAATATCTCTAGAAAACCTTACTATTTCTGACGACTTTCTAAATTTCTGAATATTCTTTTATATTTTATAAGTTGAATACTAGACATTTTGAGATGCAGAATAATTTACATATTAAACTATACTAATTAAATTTTTAACAATTTCAGATTGTATCAATGGACAATTTCATGAAAAACCAATCAATTGAAGGTTTTAGTACAATCATTCAAGCTCTAACGAAGTATTCTAATTCAAAGAATTTGCTTGGCGACGACGCTATTACTCGAGCTTTAACACAGCAATGGCTTGAATATGCTACTCTTTGTGCGAATTATGCTGATAACCCCTCCATTGCAAAAAGGGTTTTGAAGGTAAATTTCAGTTGCAACTTGAAAATTTTTAATGAAAAGTTTTAAAGTTAAAGAGAACTTTGTATTTTTATTCAATCTAAATTTAATTTCTTTATATTGAAAGTACATGTGTAGAATAGATATTCTTATTATATTAAATTATTATATTTCAGGAACTAAACACGGTTTTGAAACACAACACGTATATATCCGGAACAAAAAAGACTATAGCTGACGTGACATTGTACTACATGTTATACTCGATAATGGTATTTATTAATATTTTTACGAATTATGTATCTGTTTTATATATATAATAGAATAGAGAATACTTTTGAAGGGGAAAAAATAATTAATTATTTGAATCTCTTATTTTTACAGAAAGAATTGTCGCATCAAGGAAAAGCTGAGTACATTCACGTTTCACGATGGTTTGATAATATGCAACAGGACGAGAAAGTGCGACAAAAGTTAGATTTCATCAATTTCAATATCCTGTATTTATATTTGTAAGAAGGAATAAATCATTTTTGGCCTTTGGTATTTATTGAGAATCTCGTTTTCGTCTTTATATTTATTTTTTCTTGTCCCATAGCCAACAAATAATTTTAAATTAATAATAATAATTTTCGAATTCATTCATTCATTCACTTTGTCCATATTGAAACTCCTATGTTTGTGCTCGCTTTTCGCGTGTCTTTTGTGTCTTGAATTTTTGTATCATGTCAATGAAAAAACGTGATGCAAAATTTGAAAATGATTAACTTCTAATGACTTTCTTTCAAGATTCTAATTTAAGAATACTTCAATTTTAAATTAATTTCGAAAGATTTTAATTTTTCACGCTTTAAATTTGAATTCATTCATTTTGAAAGCTACCAATTAGAAATTATGTAATTTTCAACGTTTTGAGAATAATTAAACTTCGAAGGTTCACAATTTAAAATTCTTCCATTTTTAACGGTGAAATTGACGGTGATTTTTTTTATCAGTTTAAAAAAATCTATCCAATTACTTTGAATGCCTTTTGATACCAAAAAAGACGAATTTTCAACAAAATAGTTGAATCCTCAACCAAAACAGATTAATTTTCAACCAAACTGTTGTATTTTTCGCCAAAGAGGATGAATTTTACACCAACAAGATTAACTTTTTACCAAAAAAGACGAATTTTCAACAAAATACATGAATTTTCAACCAAAAACGGAATCGTTAAATTTTCAGTTAAAAAAGTAAATTCTTATCGAAGAAAAAAGTATTTTCAACAAAATAGTTAAATTTTCAACCAAAGTGTTCAATATTAAACCAAATAGTTCAATTTCTAACCGCAAACATTATTTTTAACCAAAAAGATTAATTTTCTGCCAAAAAGAAGGAATTATCAACAAAATACATGAATTTTCAACCAAAAATGGAATAGTTAAATTTTTGATAAAAAAAATTAAATTTCAACCAAAAATCAAACGAATTTTCAAAACAATGATGAGAGTGTTTACTCACTCGTCGCGTTAAATCCGGTTGAAACTAGATTTTTGATAGCCTTCGGTTAGTGGCCAACCAGACCCGAGTGTGGCCACGAATGGAGAGAAGAGTGTATATATATATAATATATCCGTACATGTTATCTGTCATTCATCTGAAATTAAATGATGACTACACATCTTTATCATCATAATGTTGATCTGTACTTTAAATATTCATTTATTTAATAATTTAGAACATTTTTTGCAACTAGTTAAAATTTACATAACGTATTGGAGTAATTCAAGTGAAAAAAACATTTCTTCCTATGCGAAAATGTTAGAATTATTTGTTAATATAATTTATTCACAACATAAATTGTTACTTAAAAGCATTTCTTAGTACTACGTAAAATTTGCATAATATATTCCAGTAATTTCAGGTAAGACTTTTTTCCCTTATAAAAATATCAGATTCTGAATATTTGTTTATAAAATTTGTTTACAACAATATAAATTATCTATGTAAAGATTTTTCGTCGCTAGATATCTCTCAAATATCGAATCGCAACAATTATAGTCGAGAAAAGTTGGTTTTCTGTGCACAAATCTCAGATTCGTGTAATTACATACCAAATTTCTTTATAACAATTAAGGTTACATACCAAATTTCTTTATAACAATTAAGGTTATTATGAAATCATTTATTTATGTTCGTTTAGTGCATATGCATTTACTTTTATCGATTCTAGGTCTATACAATTTGTTTTTTACAATTTAAAAACCGATTTTGTTAAAAACACCTTTTTTCACTATTCTTCTTTACATAGTTTTTTGTAAAAACAATAACTAAAAAATCCGCCTCAAACGGTCTCTGTAGAATTTAATCAGCTTTAATTCTGAAAAAAAAATTAAGTGGGATAAAAATTGTGAACTATAGACTGATTTGTCCAAGAAAGTCCAGTTTTATCCATCTGTGCAGCCTCTAAAACTGAAAGGGGCACTGGTTTTTTTATCGGCGCCCCTGACAGATAATGAGAAAAAGCTGACAAGAGACACCTCACATTGCTTTACATTGTGCAAGTGACAGTTACTGATAGTACGCTTGGCAAATAAAAATGTTCACATGAGAAAAAAACCAAAGAAAAATAAGATTCGTTATCAATGGAGTTGTGGAGATCGAAATCTATAAAAAACACTGCATTATGTCGTCGTAAGATGGCGTCCTCAGTATACAAAAGTGCAGAGAATGAAACATGTCCGCGATGTCCGCCTTATACGGCTCCAGTCGGAAATCCAGTTTAGTCCTTGGACTGTTCTGAGCAGTTTTGAGTAACTCTGTGTATGAAACAAATTTCTATTCTTTGTGAAACATGTAGAAGAGGTGTTCTTGAGTGAAAATCTCGCGGCAATTTTGCCAAAAATGAGAAAATTCGGCTCTATTCTTTCGCGGTGATTGTGGGCGATTTTTCTTCCCTGTTTTTAAATCACTACACGGCTAGTATATACATTCCTGCTGGATTTTTCGTCCAAGAAACTTCAGCAGTTTCATTTCGCTGTCAAAGTCGACGAGAGTTACTCAACCGTCAACAATCAAGTCTTAGATATGGCTGATGATTCCAGCGTTCGTGTTGCCGTTCGGTAAGTTATTTTTTTTACAAAAATAAAAAAAGCACCGAAGATCTATTTCAAAAGTAGACAGAATCCTTTGTTTAAAAAAGGAATAAGAAAAGTTGTTTTTTTCTTGCATTGCGTGGGTGGTTCACTACGCACACTTTGAGCAAAGAGGACGAGTTGCTTTTTTTTTGCAGGAAATGAACGTGGTTCGTGAAAGTTATTGATTGTATAATTATATCGCGCAATTTCGATGCTTTAATTAGTCATTAATTATTTCTGGCAATTTCTGTTGCTTCGATCATTTAAAAAATTGTTATTTTCCACTGAGAAGTTACATTTTTCATCATTCTTTTTTTATTAAATTTATAATTATGTTATTCTGAAACCAAATTTTTATTTAGAATTGCAGAACTCTGAAATTATAATCATTGTTTATTTTATGCTAGATTACAAATTTTTGAGATAAAAACATATTTCTGTGAGCGATTATTAAAAAATATAACTTAATATTTTTAGGTAATAAACTAAAGAAAGTATTTAATATAATTTTTTTAATAGCCTGCTGTCGTTGTTTTGTCAATAAATATTTATTTCAAAAGGATTTAAATGATATTAGTTACAATTTTTATGATACTTTTTTGGATTTTGAATTTATGTTATTCCTCAATATCTTTGGTTTCTTGTGTGGTATTACTTTTAAAATTTTTTCTCAGATCAATCAGAATCAATATTTTTTTCAACAATTTTACATTTGTTCTTTAGCTTCACAGTTTGAGAAATTTATGTTTATAATTTTCTATGTACGTACACAATAGTGAATTATTAATTTCATGCTAGTAAGTTCAATTCTTATGGAAAAACTTTCTCTTGTATAATCCTTTGTATTAAATACTATCTCTTTAACTTTAATTTAATAATTTAATTTTTACCAGTTCTAATAAAAATGTTGCTTATGTATTCTTAGGAAATGTTTTTGTAATCTTACTTTCTATCTGCGGTAAAGATTGTGCAAAAAATTGTTTGAATAATGATAAAATAAATTACGGACCTAATAATCCAAAGTTTTTTTCATTTTATGAATTTATTTTTAAAACATTTTCGCGATATTTTTCATTAAGCATCGATATATTTTACATGATAACATTTTTAATGATTAAAACGTAAGACTTAATTTCCAAATATATATTTTATGCGCCTAAAAATATTCCTTGGATAATATTATACAATCTTAAAAATAATGTATGACAAAGTATTTTGAAGACAAACTCAACAGCGTTGCAAATTGATTTATCATAAAAAAATCAATTTTTACAGGCTTATATAATCATCCAAAAAAACTTTCATATTTTAAGCTATAAATTCATAAAAATTAGTATATTGCATTTAAAAAATATTGTAATTTTCTGAGATTCTACAAAATAATGTTTGCAATCTTCTATTCTATTTAAAATGTTAAATCACTTGCTCAGAGACTTATTTATGCTTAATGAATTATTCAGATTTTCTGTTACATCAACAATTTTAAGTTGCCTTCATTTTTCTAGGTAGTTTCCTGAGTATTTTGCAACAAGAATCAAAATCTTTCATTGAGCCATTTTCAAGAAAGCCCACTTTGTTGGTCATAAAATTGTATTTTTTTATTATTCAAAGTATGTGTATCAGCATATTAAAATTTATATATGTAAAAAGATTTATTTTATACAAATAAGTTAATTTTTTAAATTACTAATTTTTAAATAACAGTATAATTTTATTGAAATTTGAATGAAATTATAGTGTTGTTTTCAAATTAATAATGAAAAAATTAAAATTAAGGCAAACTTTGAATAAAAAAAAACTAAACATACAGATTCAAAATCTACAAGAAAATTTGCACTGCAAGGATCTTTGGGTTAAATCGTTAAATCATGTTAAAACCCACAGTGGGTGGTGAATGAAATATATTTATTGGAAAATAAATTAGGATAAAATAAAATTTTTTATTCTTTCGAATTTTCAAAATTGTCAAACGAAAAGAAACAGGCTTCAAGTTTTTCTGTATTAGTTTTTATAATATATAAAGCTTTAAGGTCATCAAATTTTTGTGATATTTTTTTCCACGTAATTTTTCAAAGGAAAAATAGTAGAGTTAAACCAAAATTTCTAGAAGTGTTTACCAAATGGGACAAATTCGTTAGTTTTCAAAATAAAGAAAATTACAAAAAAAAATTATACATCTGTTCGAAATCATTAAACGAATAAAAAAATCTACAACGCTTGACGTTTAAAATTATTATTGTACGAGTAAGACTTCAAAATTTCATTTTTAAACCTAAATAACATTTTTTTCTACATAAGGGGACAATTAAATTCTCTTAAAATTAACTTTTTATCGATTGGTGATAAAATTTTATCAATTTTTTTTTTAATTATGCAATTCTTAAGAAGTTCGGTTTGGTATTTCCGGCATGGTTAAACAGTGAAGTCCTAAAATTAAAAAATGTCCAATTTAGAAAGTTGAAACTTTAGATTAAGTTTTAAATCTTCTATGTTGAAGTTCTTTAATTTAAAGTTGTTAATAATGTAAAGTGATTTAATTTTGCATTATGAATTTTGAACACTATAAATTGCAAATGATGTAATTTTGAGTACTTTAAACTTAAAAATTTTTATTTTTAAAGTTTGAAAATTTTAATTTAAAAATTTTATATTCAAGGCGCGTCGTTTCTGAAATTTCAATTTGAAACATCTGAAAGTTGAAAATTTTCACTTTTGAATGACCAGTATACTAAAATTGGTCAAGTTTGTTGGATACAAAATGAAAATTGTTCAATTTTACATAGCTTTCAATTCAAAAGAAAATGCAATTTTAGATGATTCTCATTAAGGGATCATCTACTTTTAAAGCTTCGAATTGCAATTTATTCAACTTATAATGTTTTCACTTTATAATTGTATACATTTTTGAACTTTTAAGTTCGAAGTTGCTCAATTTTCAGATTTGAAGGCTTGAATTTGAAAATTTGAAGGACCAGCAAGAATTCTCGAAACTCGGTGAACCCCCTTGAAAAGACCGGCATTTTTTTCTGAGATTTTATTGGCCCTTCAGAACCCTCTTTAAAAAAAACAATCACACATCTGTTTTTAACTATTTATATTTGCATTCCACTCATTCATCATCTAGGATAAATCCTCAAATTTTTTTTTGTAAGAATTTTCTATGATGAAAAAGTTCAAAAATACTAAGTAGGCGGCTTCGGTAAATAGGATTCATTTTTTTTATGAGCATAAAAGGGGCCGAATGTGTATCTAACGCCGTCAGCTGAGTCCCAAATGTTTGTTTAGTTATACTCGATGTCGTCACTCTGTTTTACGCAGTACTACAGTGTAAATGTTGGTCGGGTAATATCTCCTTTTATAATACAGGTGCGTAGGCTTTTTATTTCTAGCTGCATAATGAGTACCTGCTTTTCGATGAATGGGCTCCCTCCCCACTTTTTAACCTTCCCCCTCCCCCGTTTCTGCATACTTAACATACTGAACTCTTTAACATATACGTTCACTCTATTTTTTATTTTTTTCTTAAAACAAACCCATTCACTGCCTTATTCCTGTTTTTCCACCCATTGATTTTATTTATCACTTGCATTACAATCTGCGGTCATTCATTAATCCGGTTATAACTTTATGATTTGCGAAAGACACCTGTTCATAGTTACCTTACTATTTCCACTCCAATTATTCATTTAATTTTTTAGTCCATTCAATCTCATAAAATCGTCTTATTAAATACTGAAAACAAATTAGATTCAGGTTATTCAGATAATATTTTTTAGTGTTGGTTACATTTTTAACTTTATAGTGATAATATCATCAGAGTTATTAATAATGACAATGTTCAGTTTTTTGTTAACGTGTTTTTAGTATACCTCTAAGAATCGTACTCAATTGTTTCTCGGAAACACAAAGAAGCTTCATTTTTATTTATAGTAATATTGATTATTATCAGTGGAGTTCTCGCATCGAAGGAAGACAATATATTTTCTGATTATTTAGCTAGAAAAAACAATCATGAAGCATTTTTTATTTCTAGAAAAACTATATTTTTTATGTTGGAGAAAAAATAAAAAATTTATGAAACAGTGCAATTTTTTGCATCCTCAATCAAGAAGTCTCATCGTAAAGTCTCTTGTACAAAATAATATTCGAATGAGCATTAGTATAATTTTTCATTTGAATAAGAACAATGCGTCTGCAGGAATATGTGAAATTATACTCTTTCATTATTCATCACGAGTAACTTTACCCTGACGTTCATTTGATTTTAAATAATAAATTATTGATAAACTCGACATTATTAATTATTAATTAATAATAATAATCTTCAAATTTATTCATTCAGTTTGTCCGCATTGAAGCTCCTATGTTTCCGCTCGCTTTTCGCGTGTTTTTTGTCTCGCGACTTTTCTTCTATCATATCAATGGGATAGTTTATTAGTGTACGTCAGTTTGACATCTTACAAAATTAACTTTCCACTTAAAGCAACTTGAAGTTGTTCCCCTTGCATGGAAATGCTTTATCCTTGATTTTCAGGTTGAATTTTGCACTTTAGATAAAATGATTGAATTTTAAAAAGCGTGATGCAAAATTTGAAATTAATGAATTTTTAATGACTTTGTTTCAAGATTCTAATTTAAGAATATTTCAGTTTTAAACGTAGTTTGGAATTGTTTAATTTTTAACGCTTCAAGTTTGAATTCATTAATATAAGCATACAATTTCCAACGTTTTTAGAATAATTAAAATTTACAGGTTCACAATATTTAAAATTCTTCAGTTTTGAACGATGAAAATAACACTGATCTTTTTTTGGACAACAATCAAACTTTTTAATAAAAGAATCTATCCAATCACTTTGAATGTCACTTGATACTACATGATATGACACTTATTAATAATATTTATCTTCTTTAAAATTTCTATAAATTCAATTTAAAACTAAAGTTTTTTTTTTGCTTCAAAAGCCTAAATTCGAAAATATTTGGTTTGAAATTTCTTCATTTTTGGAGGTTCCCGATTTCAAATTTCACAATGTTGTACAATTTTTAATGTTTTATTTTGAAGTAGTGTTTAATTTTTAAGTAAATAATATTGGATGATAGTTTATGAAGAAAAAAATTTGTCGTTGGGACACATATTTACTGAGGGAAGGGTAAAAAAAGGAGGGCAAAAATAAATTTGACTATTTTTAAATCAAGTTTTTTTCATTGAAAAGAA
Organism: Melikaiella ostensackeni; assembly: GCA_032362435.1. Lineage (NCBI taxonomy): Eukaryota > Metazoa > Arthropoda > Insecta > Hymenoptera > Cynipidae > Melikaiella > Melikaiella ostensackeni. The sequence continues at coordinate 11,246,870 of JAUMHM010000087.1, read as the reverse complement.
AGTTTAGGTTTTTTTCTTTGAATACCTTCAGGTTTAAAAATCAACATTTCATTATTTATTCGTAAAAATAAGCATTCAGTAGGTTTTTAGATGCCCCTCTCAGATATGTTAGATTTATATTGAGAATTTGACTATTGATATTGTACAATAATTTTCATTTGACAGCCTTAATGATTCAAAATTTTTTAATTGAAATGCTTCTAAATCGATAATAGTTTCAAATTCAAATATTGAAAATGTCAGAACAATTTCACTATTAAATCTTTAAAAATTGAAAATTTTCGTATTGAAAACCTTGAGAGATAGTTTTAAATTTAATAACCTTAGATTTGAGTATTCTAAATTGTTTGGTTTTAATTTTAGTCAATTTTTAATTTAAGAATTTAAGATTTAAATAGATATTCTGAATTGTTTGGTTTCAATTTTAAACGCTTAAAATTGTCTGGTTTTTCAAATTCTTCGAAACCGTAGAATATCAAATTGAAAGACTTGATAGTTGCACAATTTTCAGTTTAAAGGCATTGTAATTAAACAGTATTGAATTAAATGCCTTCAGAATAAATTCAGAACAATAAAAAATTAAGAAAATAATTTCTCAAATTCAAGCCTCAAAAAGGAGACATTAGAACTAGACATTGAAAATTGAATTATTTTTTAATTGATAAATTTTCCAAATATATTTTAAACATTTCAAACTCAGCTTTAAAAAAACAATTTTGAATTGAAAGGCTTAAAATTGTGCAATTAAAAACATAAAAATCATAGTGATCTTGTTTTTAATTTTTTTTTTTAATTTTTAATTTTCAATGTAATATATTAAAATTGTCCCATTTTTAGTTGAAGATTTAAAAAAATTAATCAATTAATATTGGAAAATATTTTATAAGAAGATTTCAAGAATTAATAATAATTGTAAATGAAGTGTCAAAAATTAAACGATTTCAAATTAAAAAGTTAAAAATTGTGTTGTTTAAAATCAAAGTAGATAAAAATTGAAGTATATATCTGAAATTGATATCTTAGTAATTGAAAGATTAATTTTGAATGGTTACAATTTTAGAGTTCTGAATTTTTATGTTGAACGCCAAATTTTCAATTTTTGCTTTTCATAAGTTTTAATTTTGAAATTAAAATTAAAATGGTTGAATTTCAAAAAGTATAATTAACACTTTGAAAATTGTTCATTTTCAAATGCTTTGAGTTTACTTAAAGTAATTGAAATTTTAAAGGGTTTGAGTATAAAAAAGTTTTAATATTGTAATTCTTGGTGATTAAATTTTTTTTCAGTTTCAAATTGTAATTCTTGGTGATTAAATTTTTTTTCAGTTTCAAATTGTAATTCTTGGTGATTAAATTTTTTTTCAGTTTCAAATTGTAATTCTTGGTGATTAAATTTTTTTTCAGTTTCA
>JAUMHM010000087.1:11234569-11245361 GCA_032362435.1 Melikaiella ostensackeni | reverse complement strand
ATTTATTTGTATATATTATACGGCGAGCGCAGAAAATCGTGCGCGAATATTATGATGAGAATGTATTCCTTAAGGCCAATAGAGCCTAAAATAAATAAATTTCCTTTTTCATTTGAAATTGAAAACAAATTTAGTAATTTGTATATCAAAAACATATAACACCGAGCGCGAAGCGCGACGACCGAATCGCGCCCCCTAGGCGCATTCAAACTTGCGCGCCAAGCGCGCGATGAGAATGTGCCCGCGACGCGGGCAGATTTTTTGATTTTAAATGCTTTCAAATTGAAATGATTAATTATTAATTATCGTTTAAAAATTAATGTTAGGAAATAAAAATAGAGGGACGTGTACGCGCGCTTCGCGCGCTCTAGAAAAAAGAACCCTGAGTATGAAAAAAGTGTAATTTATTGTTGATTCGCATTTTAGAAGGTCAAATGTTTATTTTTTCAGAAAATGCTTATGATTAATGACAAAGTTATGAAAAATCCTATTAAACCTCTAGAGAGTATAGAGGAAAATTTTTTTTATTGGTATTAACCGAGTTATAAATCACGAAAATAGATAGTAGTTAAGAAATAAAAGGCTTCTAATGTTTAATGTTATATTATTAAAAGTTGCATAAATTGACGTATTACGATTTTTTAAATATTAATTACTTTAAATTCAGAAGAGTTGATGCTTCGAATGTTTTGATTTTGTAGGTCAATATTCAATATTTAAATTGAGAAAATTTTCAAGTTTGAAAATTTTATTTTTTAAATTTTAATGACCTAGAAAAATGTTTGCTAATCGGAAAATGGCCAGAAATTTGTTTTTAGAGGCAAATCTGAAATATTTTAGATTTATGTTGAGAATTTGACTGTTAAGAAGAAACTTCTCGCGCGCTCAGCGCGCTAATCATAATTACCAGTGTAAAATAACAATAAAAATTAATTTTATTTTGATTTCAGAATCCGGCCCCAAGTGGCTCGTGAGCTGATCGACATGTGCAGAGTTTGCACTCAGGTGCCTCCAGGAGAACCCCAAGTCTTTTTAGGACCAGATAAGGCCTTTACTTACGATCACGTTTTTGATACGAGTATTGGACAAAGTCCTATTTATGATTCATGTGTCGCACGACTTATCGAAGGTGCTTTGGACGGTTACAATGCAACCGTTTTGGCCTATGGTCAGACTGGATCTGGCAAAACTTATACGATGGGAACAGGGTTCGATGTAGAAATTGATGATAGTATAGTGGGTATCATCCCCAGAGCCATTAAACATCTTTTTAATGGCATTAACGAGAAGCAAGAACGAGCAAAAGATCGTGGACAAATGCCTCCTGAATTCAAGGTGAATGGACAAAATATTTTGAAATAATCAAACAGAAAACCGAGAGGGAATTTCCCTTTAACTCGTTTAAACCCTCCAAAAATACTTGTGACATTTACAAAAATCTGTATCAATTCGGACTCGAGACATTTTACTAAATCTAGAACAGCACTCAAGCAGTTCATTATCATATTTTTTTCACATTCCTCTTCACATTACAATCCTACATGCAACTCACGTAATAACATCCTTTGAAATATTATACAATGGAACAGATAAAAATATCCTGATAATAATACTGAAACAGTTCTAGACTCTTGCATTTTACAATCTCTATTTTATGAAAACAGGTCACGGCTCAATTTTTGGAACTATACAACGAAGATTTGAAGGATCTTTTGGAACCTGGTGGACCTAGAGGAGGAGCTCGAATTCATGAAGATACAGCAGGAAACATACATTTAACGGGGGTGGAACCGAGGATAGTAACAAGTCCTGAACAGGCTTTGGAGTATCTCCGATTAGGAGCTCTTTCACGAACAACTGGATCTACACAAATGAATACACAATCTTCGAGGTCACATGCAATTTTTACACTGCATATAAAACAGCAGAGGTGTATCAGGGTCGAGGATCCGGATGCTGATGTCGATACTAGTGGACCTGACCCCGTGAATGAATTCGAAACTTTGACTGCTAAATTTCATTTTGTTGATTTGGCTGGGTCTGAAAGACTCAAAAGAACAGGTGCCACAGGAGACAGGGCGAAAGAAGGGATTTCTATTAACTGTGGACTGGTAAGACAAACTATACTTAATTCTTGTTAATAATACAAGGTGGACACTGGACCGGAAATTTTTTGAGGCCGAAAAAAAACGGGAAATGATTGTGAATTTATTGTTTGACCCGGAATTTAAAAAAAAATTATTTAAAATTCTTTCAAATTGCTAATGGTCCATTTTAAAATTGTACAATCTTAAGTACTTCACATTTTAAAGCATTGAAACTTAGTTTAAAATATTAAATTTGTAATATTTAAAATTTTTTTATTTTTCTGTTTGAAATACCTAATCCTAAAATTGTTTACTTTTAAAGTTTTTCATTTAAAAAGTTTTTAAATTCAGTTTTTAATGCTATAGAAATTTCTGATTTTCTATTAAAAGCGTTTGTAAGACAAAAATTTTGATAAATGCGTTTTAAATCGATTAATTTAACAATGTTTTTCTGCAAGACTTGACTTCATAAATTAGAGAATTTCACATAATTTCAAATAAAAATATTCATAATTGACAATGATCCAACTTATATCTATTTTGATTTCACTGATCGATATTTGGAATGTGGTTTGGAAAAGAAGAGATTTCGAATAGGCTTTTAGACACTGAGTCCGAGTTCCTCAATTTTAAAACCTTTATAATTTTAAATTCTTAAATACAATATGACATTTAACCTTTTAAACTTTAACAATTTGTAATTTATCAGTTTTCAATATAGATTCTTCAAAATTAAAAGTTTCATTTCAGATGCTTTCAGTTTTACATTTAAATTATAAGCATTCAATTTTAAAAAGTATTAAACAGAGTTTGACAATTATTAACATTAGTACATTGAAATTCACGATCGTAATTTAAAAATTTTCCAATTTCAAACTAAGTTTAGAATCGTTAAACTCGGAACGTTTCATAGTTTTAATTATTGAGTTTTATTCAATTTTCATCGTTTAAAGATTCATGGTTCAACTTTAAAGATCATTCAAAATTCTTCAATTTTGGTCAGTGGAAATGACAGTGAATTTATTTTGATCGGAAATCTGATAAATTGGGAATAGAAAAATCTATCTAATCGTCTTAAATTATCAAGTTTTGAATCGTTATTCTAGAATATTTTAATTTTCGAGGACTCACGTTTAAAATTGTTGAGTTCTAAAAGCACAAATTTGAAAACATTAGTTTCTAAGTTTATTAATTTTTAAATGGTTAATCCAGAACGTTACAAATTTAAAAATGTGTACATTTTAAAAAAATGTTTTTATTCCTTTTTCAAAATTAGTAAATTTTGATGGCATTAAATTTGACATTGTTTAATTTTTTAAGTTTTCAATTTGAAATTGCACAGTGTTGAAGATTTCTGATTTAATATTGTACAATTTTAAGCACTTAAAATACAAAAATTAGTCAATTTTGAACAATTTTTAAACTTTGAGTTTGTGATTGTTCAATTTGAATTATTTGGAAACAAAAAGTTTTCAGTTTTGATGTGCTAGAAGTTCTGAACGTTCAAATTAATGAAATTTTTAATAGATTTCTTTTTCATTTGGAAACAGTACTAACTAACATATTTGTTAATTTCAATTAAAAATGATACAGTGTAAAAGAAATTCATCATTTCTTTTTTTAATTGTAGATGGAATAATGTTTATAGACAAAATGAAATTGGAAAAAAATATTTCACTCATTTGAACTGTCAAAACTTCAGGTAAATTAATTTTTGACGTTTCGGATTTCAATTTATTTAATTCTGAAGGCTACTGCCCTAAGATATAGCGGCCGCAAGCGGAGGATCCGACCAAATCGGCTGAAATCCTGGAGTCCTTGGAAATTATCTGATACATGAAATTCAACAAAATTTCCTTATAGTATGAATGTAGAATGCGCATGAATCGCAATTTGCAAAAAAATTGTTGATTGCAAAAATGGTAGACATAAAATGAAAATTGACGAAAAAAATCGGCCTTAATTTTGCAATAACTTTGTCCTATAATAATAATTTTTCATAAATCGAGGTTCATCCGCATATAAATTTAATTTTCTTTAATTTAAACTCTGAATGAAGTTAATCGGATGAAAATTCGATGAGTTACGATTCCAGCCAACTTGAAAAACGTGGTTTTGAGAAAATAGCTTCAAGTTTTCGCTTGTATGTAAAAAGCATAAGTTTTTCAATACTTACGGCTGTTTAAAGCTAATCTGCGATTCCTGGAGCATATAATAGGCCTTCAGACTCCTCGAAGTACTGCTGCTTTTGAAGTCAATTTTTCTACAAAAATAAAAACTTTCCCCTGAGATATGGGAGCGCTGTATAAGAATAACAAACGTTTGATACACAAAAATTATTCTGTACTCAGAAAATCAAAATTTAGTTTAACGGTATCGCACGGTGAGACGATTTTTCGATGAAAGACCTATAAGAAGAAGAAAATGATTTATTTTCTCAATAAATGATAATAATTTCAAGAAATGTCGATTCTGAAGGGAAGATAAAAATTATTACTACGCTAAAATACTACACTAAAATTTTAACTAAAATTTAAATTAAGTTTCTTTTTATTGCTATATTAAAGAATGAGAATTCAAAAAATCTTTTTAACACAACATGCATTAAATTTTTAAAGAATTTTTTATGCATTAAACCCATTTTCGGGAAAATTTTGGTTATCTAGTTCTGCAAAAAATAATAATTTTGAATAATTGGAAATATTTTTTAGTTTAAATTTTTTTCTTTCTCAATGATCGAGAATAATTGTTTTGATCCGGGAAATGAGGGTGAATTCTTTCCTTAGATTTTATTGGCCACTGTAATAATATTATTTAAAATATAGTTATTTAATTAACATCAAATACAATTGTTTGCAGCTCGCTTTGGGGAATGTAATTTCGGCTCTGGGAGACAAATCAAAAAAAGCTCTTCACGTTCCTTACCGTGACTCAAAACTGACTAGATTACTTCAAGATTCTCTAGGGGGCAACAGTCAAACAGTCATGATCGCTTGTGTATCCCCGAGCGATCGTGACTTCATGGAAACTCTGAGTACCCTCAAATATGCAAATCGTGCTAGAAACATAAAGAACAAGGTGACCATCAATCAAGACAAGAGTTCAAGGACTATCGCCTCTCTTCGCAGGGAAATACAACAGCTGCAGCTCGAATTACTGGAATATCGACAAGGTAATTTTAAATGCTCTTCGAAATTAAAAATATCTCCAAGTTAAAAATATTATTGACTCTGATTCTTGTTCTCTTTAAATCGGCCTCGATTCAATTCTAGATTTAAAATATCACCGTTAGATATTTCCACTTTCAAATTCTGATTTTGAAACTGAAATGTATTATTCTTCCAGGAAAACGAGTCGTTGGAGAAGATGGAATAAACGATGCTTGGCATGAGAATCAAATGTTAAATAGCGAATTGCAAAGTTTGAGAACGAGAGTGAAAGCTTTGACGGAAACGGTGGAAGCTTTAACTGCCAAAAATGCATTGCTCTTGGCTGAAAAAGCAGCCGGTCAGTGGGTGGCTTCTGGTGGCGGAGACGTAGCAAGTTTAGTTCAAGGTTATCTTCAAGAAATTGAAGAATTACGTGCTCGATTGCTTGAAGCCGAAGCCATGTATCAACAGTTGAAGAAAAGGCAGATGCATGTCAGTAAATAGATTTTTTCAACGGAAAGACTACAAATTTGGAAGCTTCTTATTAACAAAATAATGTTCTTCCTTTCGCAGGTTAATGCAGGAAATCCGTACAGCGAATCTTCTTACGTTATTCACAGCGACTCTTCTTCAGTTTTGAACGACGCTAAACGAGAATTACAGAAAGAAATAGATCTTTTGGCTGCCTTGAAAGAACAGCAAACCCTTAATTCGACAGTTAGCAGCAGGGAGGGTGAAGATGGAGACAATGATGATACCGAAAACGGTCAGGAATCGATGAGTGAAGACGAATCGGACGAAGATTCTGGTCGAAAAGGTACTTTTCGAACCATAGTAGATTTTACAATTTTGTTTTACTTTTGATGAACTTTCGAAGTTTGAAAATAAACTTAAATATAATTTTACTTTTTCAGAAGAGGATGAAGAGGAAGAAGCGATGGGAAGAGAACTGGAAGCTTTAACATCGGATATTGACGTAAAGCAAAGATTAATTCAAGAACTCGAATTATCTCAGAGGCGACTTCAAACAATGAAGCAACACTATGAAGATAAATTGTCTCAACTTCAAGCTCGTATCCGAGACACTCAAGACGAAAGAGACAAGGTTATATCCTCCCTCCAACAACAACCGACACCTCCAACTGAAAAGGTGAAAAAATTACGAGACGAGTATGAGAAGAAATTATCCTCGATGCAAAAGGAAATGCGTCTTTTGCAATCCGCTAAGAAGGAACACGCGAGGTTGTTGAAAAATCAGACTCAAACTGAAAACATACTTAAAGGTCTCAGAAATGATCTCGCGGAAATGAAGAGAGCGAAAGTAAAGCTCTTAAATAAAATGAGAGAAGAAGCCCAAAGGCATAAGGAAAACGAATTAAAGCGCAATAGGGAAATCGCGCAACTTCGTAAGGAGAGTAGGAAAAATGCGAATATGATTAGGACTTTGGAGGCTGATAAGAGAATGAAGGAAGTAGTGTTAAGGAGAAAGCAGGAGGAGGTCTCGGCTCTGAGGAAAAGGGATAGAGGACTCAGTTCAAAAGCGGCTGGTAGAATAATTTCGAAGCCTGTGAATACGAAGGCGCTCAAGCAAAGATGGCAGACTTTTGAGAGGACAATAACCAAGCAGGCCTTGGCGAAACAAGCGGCAGTCGAAACCGAGAGGGAAATGGAAAGGCTTCTTCAAGAACGGGAAGACATGGGAGGGGAACTTGAGCGACTTCAGAAACAGAGAAATAACATTGCTGCGACGAGGGCTGATACCACAGATATCGATGAAGAAATCGATAACGTTAAGAGCAAAATTAGTTACTTGCAAGTGAGTAGATTTTGTTATTTGTGTGGTAGTACTTCTAATTTAAAATTGGTGCCTAATAAACAATTCCATACGTTGAACTCGGAAATGTTCTGAAAGATTCTAGATTGTTCTAAAATTTCTATCAAATGTTTGAAATCGTTTTGGAAAATTCTGGAATTTTTCGGAACATTCTTGAAGATTAAATAGTGAATTTAAGTCTTTTAAATATTTTAAATGGTGTAAAATTTTTAGTTTTTTAAAATTTTTGTTATTTTTATTTAATTTTTATAAAAGAGTGATATAACAGCTACCTTTCTATCTGAGAAAATATTCTTGAACTTTCTCTTAAAACATTTTGGAAAACCAATCCAGAATTTTTGAAAATTTAGGAAAAGAATATTATTAATGTTATTCAATTTACACAAAATTGAAATTGCATAAAACTCTGTGAATGTTACAGTCCAATTTATTTTTCATTCCTGTTGGAAAAATTGCATATTATTTTTAAAAAAAAACAACAATAATGCTTGATGCCAGTAACCATAAAAATGGGGATGACATTCGTATAATGGATGCGTTTTTCGCGGGTCGGGGTTGAATATTTCAAATTTAGGGACATTTTTTGTAAATGAGATAATATTTGTAAAATGGGTAAATTTTCGTAAAATTTGTTAAATATTTTAGGTATGGTCATGTTTAAGATCGTAAAATATATTTTTTTCTAATGCACGTATAAAATATTCAGCAAAGGTTTGCAATAAATTAAAAGGGAAACCAGCATAGTGACATTATCAAAAAGCAATTAACAGCAACTTAAAAGTGAATAAATGGCTGTTAATAGCAAACATTCATTCTGAGAAATTGAAAAATTTCTCTTTGTATTTTCGGGGCTCCTTTTTTGAGCAACTGCCCCGCTTGTTTGATTTTTGCTCGAATTCTAATTCGATTATTATATATTATTTTATTATATTCTTTCCCTAGAAAAACTCGAGCTCTTCCGCGTTTATTAAACAATTATAAGTACACGAATTGTACAAATAGTCTGGGAAAGAATATCTCTACAAATTCGAAGATATTAATTCTCAATCCCACCTACTTAAAATTAAAAACATTCATACCGGAGTAAATTACCTGCCCCCTAGCTATTTCTAAAAATTAATAAAAGCAATCACACCAACAGACTCAATCAAATTCACTCCACGATTCTCATTCTCACTGCCCCGGTGCAAAAAAAAAAAACCTAAACCTAGGGATTACTTCCCGGGACTCATCCTGCACCTGAGCTTAAAGCCACGTTAAGGCATATTTCACATGTATATAACACACATAAATCCTGAAATCGTACACCGTTTAAATATAATACTGTTGAGAATTAAACTACTAGAATTGTATAGAATAGGAAAAATTATTTTAATACTATAAGTATTTCAAACTGAAACAGTAATTCAAATTAAAAATTGATAAAAATCGGGGGCAAATCTAGAAACAAAATAAACACAACACACATTTTGTAGATTTTGCGCTTGATTGAAGTAGAACGATGTACGCTGAATTAAAACATCCCATGTACTCGAAGTTCAGAACGTTCAAATGAATGAAACATTTTTCCTCGCTTCTATTTTATCCATAATATTGTTCCAACTATAATTTAAAATAATGCATTATAAGTTTCTTTGATAATATATTATTCCCAATATAAATAAACAAATAAACATTTTAGCGCTTTGGAAAAAAATGTTAAGCTAATCTAAAAATACTTCAAAAGCTATTCAAAAAATTGATTTCTAGTTTCTTAAAATAATTCTTTAAACAATTTTTTATTAAATTTTTATTGTGTCTTGATAATCCCAAATTGCGCTAATACTTTTTTAAATCAGGCATAAATTTTGAAGAAAATAATTTGAATTGATAATTTAGTCATCTTAAAAACGAGATCAAAGATTATGATTTTGATTCGATACAAAACTAATTTTTTTAAATTGAACCCTTTTTCTTGAATTGAACTAATCTTGAATTAATCTAATCTAATCATCTCAGCTAATCTAAAATTGAATCTAAAAGCGCTTCAAAATTTATTTTAAAAATTGATTTTCGATTTTTTGAGAAAAATTCTCCAAGCAATTTTTTATGAAATTTTTATTATGTCTTGATAATCCCAAATGATACTAACGAGACCAAAAATTATGATTTTAATTCGATGTAAAACAAATTTTTAAAAATTGAACACTTTCTTTGGAAAAAATATTAAGGTAATCTAAAAGTACTTCAAAAGTTATTGAAAAATTGATGTCCTATTTCTGAAAATAATTCTCTAAGAAATTTTTTATGTAATTTTTATTGTGCAAACTTATGCCTTCATTTGTTATTCATATACATTCATACAACACTTTACCTGAAACAGAGAATACAATAACAAGATTATTAGGCAAAATAAAAACAAACATAAATAAATATTTCAACATTTCAGCATCAATTCAATAAAAATATATTTTCAATTGTTTTTTCAAATAAAGACTCTGAGATGACAATTGTGAAAAATGTGCCAAAATATAATAAGTATTCAAATTAATATTAATAATAATTTAGAGTAAATTTGGATAATTATGAAGATAAAAAAATTAACATGCGATTTTAATCATGTTCATCAACTCCAAGAATTTGTTGGTCCATTTTCTGTGATTTTAGACAACTTCCTAATTTTATAACCTATTTCTCAAAATCGATCAATTTTTTCTGACTTTTGTCAAAAAACTGACTAAACTTGAACTTACCTAATTCTCACAGTAGAAAACCACGATCGACGTCCACAAAAAGGTATAAAGTCTATTGGAGATGATTGTCCTTAATCCAAATTCACAGATCCAATTTCCCGCCCGAATAACGCTCGACGAAATCGTCAAATGAAAGCACTTTGATTATTTTTACTCACAAAAAATATTTTGCAAGCAACAAAATATGCTTAAAAGTCACCGAAATATTGATTTTACCGCTTGGAACCCGAAATCAGTGCAATTTTTGAGCAAAAAAACCCAAAGCAAATTGTGATTTTTCACAGCAACCGTCATGGAGAAGTAAGACGTTCAACCTCTGAATTCGAATGCCGAAAAACGCGACTAATTCACATTGGTTTTCTGTACTTTTCATCAAATTTTAATCGCTAAATATTTTCGCACGTAAATCTAATCAAACTTTGAATTAAAAACGACAAAAAATGTCCTCCGGCCTGGAATTACGGAGCTCGACACGACACTTTGAATTCCACGAGAGGAGGCCATCGACTTGTTTCGACAGGCAGAATTGGCAGTTCGCAGAATTCAAATATTTGAAATTCAAATCCGAATTTTCAATTTGCGATTATTTAAAATTTCCTACAGTGTTCACCTGCAATACTCATGAGTTTAGGAAAGAAAAATAATTGAAAATAATAACTATAAGATATTAAGACTCCTAATTAGCCGAGAAAATTAACGAAATTATTAAAATGTTGATAACGAATTTGGAGAAATTTAGACCGTATGCGTAGCATCTCGATATTCTGCGCGGGAATAAATCTCGATCGATTCGAAAGTTTGAATAGTAAAGTTTTAATAATAATTATAATTCAGTTAATTATTGTTTTAATAGATAATTGACTAAATAGATCAAGTAACTTAATTCGCAAATTTAAAAAAAATTAACCTGTATTTTATTACTCTCCCTTTCACGGGTTTGAGGGCTCCGTTCCCTTTACATCATTTACACTTTACAGTTTCACTTAACCA